>CM056575.1:42447500-42775000 GCA_029721435.1 Gymnothorax reevesii | reverse complement strand
CACCAAAATTTAATGGGTTCTTCCTTGGATCAAGATACACATGTGTACTGATTTTCATGATGATCCGCTCAGTAGTTTTAGAGTAATCCTGGTAACAGTCAAACAAATAAACACAGGTGATTTTAGAACCTCCCTGGGGGAGGTAAACATTAAACTTGAGTGACAAATATGCACAAGTAGTGTTCAGAATAGCAATATTTCTACTGGCAGCTATACTGGCTAGCAAAACTACCGTTGTTGATTAAACTGCAATTACTTTACTCAAGATAAGGAGAAAGCAAGCAAGATAGCGAGCTAGCTGCAACAAATAACCAATGAAACACATTTTCCCAAAAAATAGTGTTCCAGTTCAGCATTGAATATGACAAAATCATCAGCTTTGGGAATACTTTTATTGTCAAACATGCAAAAGATTCATAAAGTAATATTTTTGTCACATTAGCATGGCAATATTACACTGCCCGGCCAAAAAAAAGTCACAGTTTGGAAATTATTGAACAAATTTTTATAATTGGATCATTATTGCGGTTATTAATATGTTTCAGCAGGCAATAATCATTTTTACCCTGACTGATGAAACGCGTCGCAACTCATTTCTTAAAAAATCATGTTGGAAGACACGTCCCCTGATGGTGGAAAAGATGTTTCAGTATTTCAGAACAGGCAGGTTATTGGCCTGTATTTAGCAAAGAAAACTATGAATGACAAAAACAAGTACGAGGAATCATTTTCACAAACAAATTTGCCACCACAAAGTCCTGACATTAAACACATTAAAAGTTATTGGGATGTGCTCAAGAAAGACCCCAGAGTGCTTCAACCATTATGTCGAGAAGACAAGATCTCGGCCAAAAATTATGGCATTTCTGATTGAAAATAAATGTTCTGGCATTACATACGGTTGTCAAAACAATGACAAGACGAATATGCACTGCAATCAAAGCTACAGGGGTTCCAACTAGATATTTCAGTGTGCGACTTTTTTTTTGGCCGGGCAGTGTATCTTTTCACCAGTTTTTTGAAGATTCCTAGGAAGGACCACCCCTTGAGGGGACGCAAAATTTGGGCTCACATTTGGTGGAAATGCTCGATAAGACTTACAGAGCGCTAACATGTTTTCCAACATAAGTGCTACTGGAGATTCTTCCCCAAATGCAAAGCAAATTTTTTGCATGGCTACATTACATAGAATGTCAATGCAAAGATGCAAAATTGACTCGAGAAGACACCAGGCAATGGATTCATGTAATTTGCATATCGCTCCAGTTGAAAATATTATACTTGAGCAAAAAAATGTGCTATTCAATTTATAGTAGTGTTCTGAATAGCATAATTGCAACTGGTAGCTACACTGGCAAGCAAGGCTACCAACATTGCTTCAACTGCAATTGCATTGTTCAAGATAGTGGAAAAGCAACTGAGATAGTGAGCTAGCAGGAACAAATAACCAATGAAACAGTTTCCCAAAAAAATAGAATGCAATACCAAATATGAAAAAATCATCAGCTGTGGGAATTGTTTTACTCTCAAGCAGCCAAAAAGGTTAATTAAGTAAAATGTTTGTTGTGTTGGCATAGCAACATTATTTCCACCATCTTTTTGTCAATTTTCCTAAGATTCCAGGGAAGAAACACTACCCGAGGGGATGCGAGATTCCGCTTAACATTCGGTGGAAATTCACTATAAGATGAATGGAGTGCTTACACGTTTACCAACATGAGCGCTGACAAATACTGAGCGCCAACAAGTTTTTTTGGGTAGGCCAACCAACATTTTTCTAGACATTCATCCGAATACATTCATGTTTCAGAGGGGAAATCTGGTTTTTCTCCACTTCTCACTGAACAAGAACGCTAAGCAACACTGAAGCAAAGTTTAAGCAGGTGGGAGGCGAAGCCAAAGTGGGCGGGTCAGCTGTTACCGCTTTCCCACGATGCTGAGACCCAGACCGCGGCCGGGCTTCTTCTGCAGCTCCACTTGGAACACGTCCAGGTTCTCCTCGTCTCGGTACTGGCTCTCATCCCGCAGCACCGTCAGTCGCACTTTGGCCGGAGTCTGCCGCAAAGCCGCGATGGCGTCCTCGTGAGCCGCGCTTCGCAAGTCGACTCCATTCACCTGAGAGCAAGGGTGCCAAACGCAGGTTCAGAAAGCACAAGTCCACCCTTATTATTAGTTCCAACCACTACAGTATACACTGCAAACATATGTGCGAACACATTGTCATACACATTCACATACAAAAACACACAGATAAACACACTTGTGCATGCACGCAAAAGCACACAAGTACACATACAGACAGACTAACACACACACACACCCTGAAGAATCTCATCAGCATTGCTGCTACCCTCACCCCACAAAACCATAACAGTATTACCTCATGTAGGCAGATGAATGTGCTGCATGTACGCATTAATTCACAGAATCAGATGGAGAAGCACTAGGCAAACATAGCCAGCTGGCACAGCGGCCCTCACCCATCAGGTCTAGCTAATCACTCTGTCATTACATGCTTGTTCATTTACACACCAGAGGAGTTTTGCTGAAGTACACTCAGTACAATGTGCCATTACGATTTTTGTCCAGCAGGTGGAGTTCTTGCATCAGCAACATTCACATGAAACAGTCCAGAGCAGGGATGGGCATCGAGGGCCGTATCTGTCCCTGGTTTTCACGCCAACCTCTGGCCTTTAATTACTTAATTATCTAAATTAGCCAAACTATTCATGAAATCTGACATTTATTTAAATTATCATGAATTATCACTAAAGACTGTTCTTGTCATCCTACACAAAACATTTTTCTTTGCAAAAATCTATATTTGTACATGCAGCCAATTAACTCAATTAGTCAGGGTAATTGATAGAGATAAAAACCTGCATACACACCGGCCCTCCAGGACTGGAGTTGCCCATCCCTGGTCCAGAGCATTCCATAGATTATGGAGGAAAACATGGCTCTTTTTTTATATGGCAGAGACGGCATGAAAACGAAGCCATCACAGAGCCTTTATAATACTCGCCTCCAGGATCTGATCTCCAGCCCACAGACGCCCGTCACGAGCGGCAGCGCCTTCCTCATACACCTCATGGATCACTATGGCATCCTGCACAGACACACATACATACATACAATGTCTTAGGCAATAACTGATCTAGTTCCAGTTCTCCCCATAAGCTCATACTGCAGGTCGTCAGGATAAGGACAGGGGTGATCAGATCCCAGATCAGTACCCCAGACAACCCGATTTTCCATGAACTTGCAAAGCCTTTCACCATACATAAAGCAAATATCAGAACTAACTATTGGTCATGGAACTTATTTTGCACAAAATAACAGTAGCATTATTCATTTTGCAGGTACCAAAAGGTTACACGTACATAATAAGTCTTAGCGAGATGGAATTCTGTTGTGAGAGAAGCCTGTGCTCTCTTCTTATAAACCCACCCCAACATGTTCACCCCAGAGATATTGTTCTTGTAGTGGTGAGGACTGTGAACTCCTGAAGCAATATGAGGGGCTGGTTAGAAAAGGCTCACGAAGGGATGCTAAACTCAAAGTATTATCTAGGAGAATCCGATACAACAACAGACAGTGCTATTGCACAATGAAGCCAATGACATTCCAGCTCTGTAAACACCTGATCATAGTTAGCCAATGATGTAGCCCAGGTTTCACCCAAGGGCATTAAGCATCCATGGTTCCAACCCTCTGTACTTCATAAATTCATAATTTTTTCTTCTCTTGAAACATGACCACAATGTAGCTAGACTAAATCACCCAAAACCATGCACACCAACCAAAAAAAACAAAAAACAAAAAAGCACAAATAACTATAACCTGCTACTGAATTAAAATAGTAAAGACCCGAGATGTCCAACTCTAGTCCTGGAGGGCAGAATTTCTGCGAGCTTTCGAGGTCAATATTCAATGAGCAGATGGCAAATAATGCTTTGTATATAAGGTGGTGAGGCTCTTTAGCTAATCAGCAACAAAAAAAGAACCACAAATGGAAACACACCAAAAAACCAGCCACAATGGTCCCCAGGACTGCATTTAGTATAGGCCTGGTCTACACAATTCCATAAAAAAAATAGCAAATGCCCCCAGACCCTGCCAAACTGATTAACTCAAGTGAATTAGGTTTCCAAAATAAATTGGAAAAATTAAAAATCTTAATAGTTCCAAAAAAGCGTATGGTTGATGTGTCCGCCAATTTTCTGAAAAAAATACCAAGCACTTGTCAAGTTGTTTTCTACAAAAGCATTTTTACAAACAGAAGTACGAACAGATGGACAGACAAGTAGAGCGATAGCTGTATCTCCTCCACGTTACATACCGGGGGATAAAAAGAACATGGACTCAAACTGTTGCCTTTACACACTGGTGAGCGTCTGGTCTTTTCCTGTTTGATACAGTCGCTGGTGAGAAGCGCCCACAGCATGCCTGGAGCTCAAACAGAGGCCGGCTGGGAGTGGTGTGCTGTGCCCCCGCTGCCATCCCTACCCCCCGCTGCTCAAAACCATTCTCCTCTCCGCCACTCAACCAAGTCAAACGGTACAAGAGCCGCATTTGTGTCTGAAGACACTGAGGGGGCCTCGGAGCACTAGCACTTGCTGAGTCGCTGCTATTAAGCCTGCAAGAGCAGACAGGCAGCCTTACGGAGTCTGTCTATAGCACTGCATTCTCTCCATTAGCAGAAAGTGTCACTGTATTCTGCTGATTTCATACATCTGCCCCAACATTAACACTACTCTGCCTGTGTTAATCGCTTACAGGCCATCCACTCTTACAGCATGACCGCATCCTACTGTTTAATAGATCTGTCCCATTATTAATGCTACTCTGACTGAGTTTATCGTTTACAGAGCATCGTTTATGTTAAAGCATGACCGCATTGTACCGTTTAATAGATCTGTCCCGTTATTAATGCTACTCTGCCTGCGTTTATCGCTTACAGAGCATCGTCTACGCTATAGCATGACCGCATCCCGCCGTTTAATAGACCTGTCCCGTTATTAATGCTACTCTGACTGTGTCTCTCAGTATAAGAACATACTCTACATTATAGCATGACCGCATCCAATTGTTTAATAGATCTGTCCCATTATTAATGCTACTCTGACTGTGTCTCTCAGTTACAGAGCATCCTCTACATTATAGCATGACTGCATCCTATTGTTTCACAGATCTTTTCCATTATTAACGCTACTTAGGGATACCTGGATCTATCGGCCAATATTCAGTAAAAAATATGCGATTGAGCAATCAGGAATAATCCTTTCTCGTCACTCATCACAAAAACCGATCGAAGATGCAAAAAACTGAGCTAATTTTAAGCAGAGTTGTAATCATTTTCCCATACTAACTAACCTAGAGGAGCACTTCACCCCCAAATGATTCCAATTAGCCCTACTCACGCCATGTTGCCTTGAATCCTGGAAGATTTATTACCTCACATGCCAATGCCTCCTCATGAATGTAGAATGAATCTAAAACACACTGTCCAGGCTAGCTGAAGTTGGTGGTGCTCCCCTTGAAGTTTCCCCTGTACACAGCCAAGACCAGTGTTCTGACAGACCAAGCCCTTCTACAAAGAGCCGGTTTATTTCATGTTACCCACTGTGCCGAAATTGGTTTCAATTCACCCAGAGATAGTCGTGAGATAGTCCTCAATGAATGGGAGCGAATCGAGCTAAACAGTTTAAAAAATTAGACCAAAAAAAAAAGCCACAATTTTATTTTAGTTTTGGCCAATATAGAATTGACTATACATGAAAAGTAAAATGTAAAAAATACTAATGTCCTTTCATTTTTCTTACATGGTGGGCAATATTGCCCATCGAATACAAGCATCCTTATAACAAATTTCCAGAGAGTTCTATGGTATTACATTACACCTGATTGAGACTGAACTCTCCCTGAACAGCACAGGGAGTCTTCAGTTAGTTAGCAACGTTACGTTAGTCTGACATAGTTACCTTCTGACAACGTTCAATTAAAGTCTACAAAATAATAATAAAAAAAACCTGGCAAATGCTTTGTGGGCTTCTGCAATCAAATGGCTAAGCGAATCTCATAAAGTGGCGAGTAATGATATCACTAATACTTAGAAAAATGTGTTTTACTACAATTGAGAACCTGTTTAAAAAAAAAAAAGAAAAATCTTAAGATGGAACTGTGTGTCCATTTTCTCAACCCTATGTCAAGAACATTATGAAAATAGCCAGTAAAAATATATATATATTTTTTTCCCTGTGAAAGTGACAATTTTGGGCGACATTTCCTTGGCCAACATTAATTCTGCCTTATCTCATGAGTGCCCCACATGAAACAAAGTTCTGAGAATGAGTTCTCCCCATGAAGAAATTCTCTGGAGTTACCACTCAGAATGACCTCCCAATGTGATGTTTTCATATGCGGTGCATTTCATAGACAAAAATTATTCTAGAGATAACGCTCATAATTTTAAGCCAGTCAAGATTTTTTTTTTTGACGGGGGGGGGGGCAGTTCTTTTACAGGTAAATTAAATGAAATTTCATTTGATAAAATGCTTAGTCATTTCATGAAACCCACAAATTGTGGTAATGATTTTGAACCAATCCTGCAAATGTCATGTATTCAAATTCAAAAGTTATGACTTACTTAAGTTAGCACGTGCATGGTAACACTCGTTTTTACACAGAATTGAAAGGCAAGACCCCTTTTTGAAGTCTCAATACACCAAAACCAATCAAGATATGGGTCAAAAATCCTGCACGTAATCCAATGGGTACAGGATCGTCATATTCAGTAAAACAAACAAATTTGAGGTGGTCAGTCAAGCAATTTTTGAATTCTGGCGATTCGAGATTGAATTACCCATCTACGCTTCATGTTATATATCTAATAATATGTAACATGAATAAGCACATATTTGTCTTTCTGTTGGTTTACAGTCAGTGTCTTTTTTATTCCTGTCGCGTTTTGAAGCAATCTTCAAGCAGTACTTGGAGCTTTCCATTTCTGGCAAAGATTCACTTTATTACTGTCAATATTGACTGTGATTCCTTAAATTTGCTCTACATTAACATAAACTCTGATGACTTCTGATCAGAACTCGCATGAGACATGAGGTTTGTGGAGTGAATTATTAACTGAGCCCTCTCTACGCTGAACAAACCAAATTTAACATTGAATAACAATTAAACATTCGGATAAACGCTTTCTAGTGTCCGGAGTTAGAAATGAGCAGGTTCGCTTTATACATCAAAACAAAAATATACTGCATTTTTGATCCAATGTGAAACGAGGCGATGTCAACCAAAAGGGATGTAGCAATCAAAGTGACACATTTGTTAACTCCTTGACAAGCCGTTTGTGAATCTTACTACCCGTGGTCATGCTAACGGCAAATTGATTGATTCATTGATTAATTAGTGGGTGACGCTCGAGTCTTCATGACACTCCCTCCTAAGCTTCGCTTATGCAGGAGTGAACAAGAGCCATCTGGCAATGGCGGATCCCCCCGGCTGTAGGTTGTGTAACCAACAGGTTGTGTGGACAGATGGACGGACCGAAACCCCCAAAATGCACAACTAGACCACAAGGAGAAGCTCCATACCAAATTTGGTGTTTGCAAGTGGTATAGTTTTCGAGTTCTGGTCCGGATACGATTTTATTACAGACGGACGGACAGACGGACACACTGGTCGCTATATACCCCCGCATTATATGCCGGGGGCATAAAAAAGCAATGCCTATTTTTTTCACTTGAGCCTTGTGAGAACACTCAAAGCCTACCTTACTGTAAGGGGAATACATAGTTACGTAACTAATTTTACTGAGTGTAGCTCATTGTCTCTTCTCATACTGAAATTAAACTGATTGGATCATTCATAGATAGGCTTATGTTAATGAATTTGATCACTGCAATTACAGGGCTTAATTTGTCTTTCACGTTACAACGTTCATGTTCCAGAAGAGCCTCTTGCCTCTATCCTGCTGTAAAACAAAAACTAAGCACTCCCACATTTACTGTAGTTATTGCACAGGAAATTTATTACATTTAATTACAAACAATACCAGTCTTTCTTCAAAATAAAATGTGCTTTTGTGTTTATAACATGTTCGCGCTTTAAGTTGACAGGAAAATGAATGGCCTTTACCAGCGTTGGGTTGGAAACAAGAAACCTTGTAATTATGGGAGATTTATCTTTCATGGCAGAATAATTCCAAGAATCAAACATGTGTAAAAATGATATTGAAACAACAGGCTATTTAATATGTGAATTTCAGCAGTATTATTATATCCAAGGGTGACACCGTTAATATAGCTCCAATAAATATAAAATGGGTAATGTGCCGCCAGGAGAGAGGTAAGGTCGAAGTCCTGTCCGCTGGCCAATAATATATGCGTTCCTTTCAAAGCGGCCAAGAATTTGGTATGAGTTAATGGTCAAGGTTACGCTGCCACTTGGAAGATTTTCAAAATATTCTTCGAAGCCGTCACGCTATACAGGACTGCTAAACCAGCGGCTATGATGCAAAATAACAAAAAACAATTGTTATCAGTAGAAAATGGCTCATAGATGATCAACAATCTGGATCGGCGTATAAAAAGGATTGGGACATCCCAAATGCTGCTCTCACAGCGTCTCTACGTTATAGAGCGTCCACTACTTTATTGCATTGTAATCCATCCCACCCGTTTCATGGATCTGTCACATTTTTAATGCTATTCTAATGGACTCTCTCCGCACATCATATGTTAAAGCATTACTGCATCCAACAGTTTCACAGATCTGTCCTGTAATTGATGCCATTCTGACTGGGTCTCTCAGTCACAGAACATCTTCTACATTATGGCATTACAGCATTCAACCATTTCATCGATCTCGCTTGTTATTAATGATAACCTGACAGAGTCACTCAGTTACAGAGCAGCCTCTACATTGTCGTATTAATGCACCTGACTGATTCATAGATCTGCCCTGTTACTAATGATAATCTGATTGTCTCCGCTACACAGCAACCTGAACATTTTAGTATCAATACATCCTACTGTTTCATAGATCTGCCCTGTAATTTATGATAATCAGACTGTGTTACACACCATCCTCTACATTACAGTATAAATGCATCTTACTGTAACATAGATCTTTCCTGTTATTAAGGACAATCTAAATGTCTGTTACACAGCAGCCTCTGCATTATAGTATCACTGAATTCTATCGTTTCGAAGATCTGTCCTGTTATTAATTATAGTCCGACTGTGACTGTCATACAGCAGCCTCTACATTATAGCATCACTGAATCATATCGTTTCAAAGATCAGTCCTGTTATTAATGAAAATCTGACTGTGTCTCTGTCATACAGCAGCTTCTACATTATAGTATCACTGAATCCAACTGTTTCAAAGATCTATCCCATTTCAATGATAATCTGTCCCTGTTACACAACATCCTCTACATTATAGAATCAATTCATCCTACTGTTTCATGGATCTGTCATGTTATGAAAGACGAGCTGGTTTCATAGATTTGGCCCATCATTATTTTTACAGCATCTTCCACACTGTGGTATCACCACATCCAGGTGTTTCATTCGTCTGTCCTTAACCACTGAAAATTTGACCATGTCTCTCATTTACAGAGCATTTTTAATGACAATATCACTGCATCCTACTGTTTCTAAATCTGTCCAATTATTGATGCCATCAATACTGTATTAAAGTGAAACAGACTTTCCCATTGACGTTGCCCTCACTACGTCTTGTTTTACTCTGTTACAGATATTAACAAAGGGCTTCCTTTAGTAAATGCATTGTCACGGTAACTTACAGTTCAAGAACAGCCCCTCTATCAATGCTCCCTCTGCGATGCCCGCTGATACAAATCTTCCCTTATGTAAGGGTTATTCTAACTGCCCAACAGCAACTGATTCTCTTCATTAAAGCAGCCAGTAATCTGTGCCCATGTTACAGATCATCTCCTCTATGAATGATACATCACTGTGCCCATCTGCCATGGATCTGCCCCTCTACTAATGTGACTTGGTATGGCTCCTCTTCTCTGTAAGGGCTACTCTAACTGTCCTACAGTTCCACATTCTCTTTATTAAGGCAGCCATTACAGTGTGCCTCAGAGATTATGGCCTCTATTAATGATACATCATTGTGCCCATCTGCTTCAGATCTGCCCTTCTATTAATGCTACTCATTTTCCTTCAATTAGTTTGTGATAGTGTGCCCCACGGTCATATCCGTCTATTATCCAACCCCATTACTGCAGGTTTGGGTCAGGGTGGCTGTATTGTATCCCTGCATACAACGAGAGAGAAGCACCCTGGATCGTTCACCAATGCAGTGCCTGACAAAAGTCTTGTCACTTATCCAAGTTGTAGGAAAAACAAATAAGAACCTGACTTGTAGTTGTTCAGTTTGAATAAAAAAATGGTTTAAATGAAAGGCAAAGCCCTCTAGATTATGCGAAATAGACCAAAAATAGAGTTTTGTGTCATTCATTGAGTTTTATTATTTAATTAGTACAGAAAGGTCAGATTTTGCTTGGACAAAAGTCTTGTCGCATTGAAAAAAAAATGTGGAAATTATACACTTAATTTTGAATACGCAAATATGCCACCATAATATTAGAACATAAATTCATGGTTCCTTGGAAAAAATTATTAATACTGCGTAGACTCCCATGAGCTTGGAGGACTGTATTCAAACGTCTTGGCAATGACTGAAATAACTTGATGATGAAATCATCTGGAATGGCAAAGAAAGCAGTCTTACAGGACTCCCAGAGTTCATCAAGATTCTATGGTTTCATCTTCCAAGCCTCTTCCTTCATCTTACCCCTGAAATGCTCAATAATGTTAATGTCAGGTGACTGGGTCGGCCAATCCTGGAGTACCTTCACCTTCTTTGCTTTCAGGAACTGTGATGTGGAGTATGACAAGGAGCAGCAGTATGAGTTGGGCAGCAAGAACTTCTTGATATTTCAGGCTGTTGATGTTTCCATCCACTCTACAGATCTTCCTCACCCCCCCATACTGGCTGTAACAACAAACCATGATTTTTCCTCCACCAAACATGATTGTTTTCTGGGAGAATCTTGGTTCCATGAGGGTTCCAACAGGTCTTGTACGGGGAATGGGATGCAGGTCAATGTATGATTCATCAGAAAAATAAACTTTCAACCACTTTTCCAGTATCAATCCTTTCTGCAAGCTGTGGGCCTTGGCAGATGCAATGCAGGTTATTTGTTTTCAGTTTAATGCAGGCTTCTGTGTGCTAATTCGGCCATGAAAACCACTTTGACAGAGAATTTGGCAAATTCTTCTTGTAGATACCGGGATTTTTGGTGACATTTCCTAATGTAGCTTTGCTGTAGCTGAAGAAGGGCCAGCCTTGTACAGCCGAAGCAACAAACGATCCTTTCAAACAGTTGTTATACTGGGGTCTGTCTGACCTGCACTTGTCACGAACATCACCAGTTTCTTCAAATATTTTTCTTATCCCCTCCACTTGACATTTGGATACATTAAAGATGTCTGCCACCTCAGCAGCAGACTCTTGATGATCAGTACTTTGGAATGTGGTTGAATCTTTGGCATGTTGTCAGAGGTCTAGTCGCACCTCATATGAAAGTCTGGTGCGCTGGGGTTATTTCTATACACATCTGGGCATGTGTTAATTACAGTATTTGTCATAGGTTAAACTCTAATGTGTGATTTGTTGCATCATCTGTAGAGACGACAAGACTTTTGTCCCAGCAAAAACACGTGTTTTGGGCTTTGCCAGGCTGTGAACATCAAAACCCTTTTTGAAAGTTTCATTTTGCACCAAATTATTAATGTGAAAGCCCTTGACATTAAAATGAACCATTTATGATAACAATTGATTGGTTAGAAATAAAGTTATATGCCATTTTTAGTGACTATGTCTTTATGCGACAAGACTTTTGTCAGGCACTGTACATCGCAGGACACACCAATTCGTGCACTCGCACATAAAGGCAAATTGAAGTCTCCAGTTAGTAAGCTATAATATAATATAATATAATATAATACCGTGCCCGTTGCCGTACTTTTTTTTGCCAAGCCTAGTTGAGCCTGAGAAATATAATGTAAACAAAGTCTTGATCATATCGGAGAGAATTGGCTGTGCCGAGCCCTTACAGTACCAGGGTAGGAACATTAACAGGGAAAATCCTAGCTCTCAAATGCTCAGCACGTCGGTCGCAGTGGAGTGAGTGACAGGTACGGGACCCATTGCTCGCAGAGCTTTGGCACCGCTTATCGGAGTGATTAGGGATGTTCAACAACAGGAAACGCGAAGCGCGCTCTGCATTCTGATGACCAGGTAAGATGTTTGTGCAGCAGAGTGTCTGCAGGATGGTAAGAAAGACGACCATCACGAATGCAATCAGTTAGTTGCACTGAAATTATTTAAACAGCTGTTGGGGTGTGTTTGGTCTTCACCATCATCTGTGTGTTGCTGTTAGAACACCAAATGCTCTAAAATTGCTGCTATGTTCTTTTTTTACATCAGAACATCTATTTTTGGGGCTGATACAAAGTGTTTATAATTTTTTTTTGAGGATTTCAGCCAGAAATGTTCTTAAAATGTTCTGATTTTTTTCAGTGCAGAAATTTTTGGAAAATGTTGTTTTTCGTTTATAATGGCTTCAGACCTTGTAAATCATCTCACATAATTAGAGTATTAAAGCAACTAATACAGCCATCTCAAGAAGATAACAGCTTCATGAGTCTTTCCCTTCAATATTCTCAAATCAAGTTCCTTACTTCAGTACTCATTCCTTGCCTCAAGATGTTCTGAACATGCCCATAATTTCTGTGTATTTTTCAGCCTCAAAATTCTTAAAAAACTTATAAAAACAGTGTATTGTGAAAACTCTTCACTTTAGTTAGTGAGGTCTGTTATCGTGTCTTCAGAGACCTGCACTTCTCATTGCATCCTTAACCGTTACAGTACCGCCATCAAAAATTCCGCCTCTGCACATTCCAAACTGCAGAAAGACTCAGCTTTCGGGCAACCGCATGGAGACTTTTCCTTTAACCTTCTGGACGATGGATTATTTAGAGTGGTTCCAAATTTGGTGTCCTAGTGCACAAGTGCTTTCTGTAACCGGCAGCAATCAGCGTAAGAATGTTCAGTGGGGAACGTTCAAATCACATATTGATCACAACATACCTGAAAGAGTTATTCATCATTTCAGCCCAGGCGCCTTTACACACACAAAGTGGTGCTTATGCAATCACCAGCAATTACGCAAAGCAGAGGCATGAATTAAGACAGTGTCTGGTGTTTAGTTACAGAATTGCGACTCACATGATCTGCTGATGACATGATAATGACTGCAATTATCACAAATATTTAGCAGCACACTAATGGCTCGGCTCTACAATATACCTGGTTCTCTATAACACTATGTTCCATTTCCAGTCCTAGAGTTAACTGGAGACCCATTAGAGCTCAAAGCAGAGAAATGTACATTAACAATCTCAATTTCAATAAAACATAAAACTCTTATGGGTAAAGAGGGTAATTTGTTGCAACGGGAGTGCGTCCTTCACTTTGTTTTTGTCCAGTATAAATGGCGAGCCAGAATTGTTTACAGCCGGTTAATACAAAAGATGGCTTGGTTGAGCCTGGGGTAAAGAACTCCTCAGAGAACATTTTCTTTATAGCATTGCATGCTAGCACCACAAACACTAGAAGACAGAGAATGGCAGAGACTTGACTCACCAGCTGTGTGTCTTTACCCCCCACAATGCTGAGCCCAAGGCCAGAGCGTCCTTTGGATATCTCGATGACCGTCTCCTGCCCTGGGACGATAGGACACGTGGCAGGGTCTACAGCAAGGGAGAACCTTAGCATCAGCCTTTCTGTCCACTAACCGCTGAGGCAGAATAGAAGATTGGACTGAATAACCAACGGTGGTCATATTTACAGCAGTGGAGTAGACTCAAACCAGGGGTGGACAATTCCAGTGCTGGAGAGACAGTGTGCATGCAGGCTTTTGTTCCCAGCAATTACACTTGCTAAATGCGCTAAATGGGGCTATATGCTCCACCACCGGTTCATTTGTAGATTAATTAACAATTATAAAGGACCTACTATGCTTTTGATTTTCATTTTTATTTTGCATTTAATGTAGTATATTGAGTATGAAAAATGTGCACTAAGTCACAAAGTTCAAAGTCCACTCAAGACCTGCAATACTCTTGCCAATAGAAAACAGCAAAAACTGTGCAAAATGCTTTGTTTGTAGTCCAGCTGTAACGCCTGAACATACAGACATCACTATGGCCACAGGTCTGGTGAGTTTAGCACGTCTTAAAACTACAACGTAGTTATTATGCTTTTTGGACGATAAAATGAAGTGATGGCTTCAATTTATTCTCGCGGAGAATATGTATTTAGCAAGCTAGCAAGTAGCTAGTTTAGCCAGAGGCAAAGTAGGAAACACATTGACAGGAACAGATTGGACAGGTGAATATTTCTAATGGAATTCAGTCCGTTTTTAATGGAGTAGCACTGCAATTGAAAATAAATGGAATGTTAGCTTATGGTTGCTACTACACAGATGCTCACTATGGATAATTCTTACCGACCTGAATTCCAAGTGTAGTTAAACTGTTGAGGATTATATTTCAATATTTCTCATTATATTCATCAGTAGATCAATTGCCATGTTGAATAACCATAATCAATAACCATACTATGTAAGCAGCAGTAACACACACACACACACACATACAAGTAGTTCACATACAAGAAGGGGGGGGATTAGCAGTGCAAACACACAGACATATGCACAGGCACCCATGCACATACACACGTACACATACACATAACACACACACACACACACGCAGTTCACACACATGATCAGTGCACACAGACACACGCGCACACACATGCGCACACACACACACACACACACACACACACAAGCAATTCAATTCACACATGCATGAGCAGCTCACACACAAGCAGCGGGCTTCTGTAGCTTTGATTAATAAGCAGGCCTCTGTTTAGTTGATTCAAAAACATAATCAGGTGATGTATTTGATTCTGTAGCTTTGATCAATATTTGTTCAGTAAATTCAGAAGTTATTACTGAAAACATAATCAATTGAATGATTTTTGTATCTACTTGTATCCTATTCATCGGGCTGTATTTTTCCTCTCTTGACTGTAATTTTCCACTCCTTTGTAGTGATGAGCATCCTTATCTTTGCTTGAAGTTCTCAAGGTTAGTTGGCAGTGTTTTGGTTTGCCTGTCCTGTTGTAGCATGAGAATGAGAAAGCGGAAAGACCATATTTGGAAGATATTTCCTGCGATGAAGGTATAAAAACTGGGTGTGAAAAGTAAGAGGTCATTTCTTCTTGTGCAAAATGAACTCGGCTTTATATTCATCAACATACCACAATAGAGCCTAATTGTCTGAAGAATCCGTCTCTCTCCAATTGCTTGGGGATGAGGGAACCTCATGATATGAAAATATGTCTGAATGAAAACCACAACAAAACTTTGATGATGACTGCTAGTCACATTTTTGAATGAATGTAATGACCATCCTTGCCCAGTCTTCAGAGGTTACCTTTCCATACTCATTATGTCGCTAGTTCAATAGCTAGCTAAGTAGCTACCTACTTATTTAGTCATCTGTATTTAGAGACGTGCCAGAAGCTGGGGGATGATGACATCATCACTCTCCCTTGACATAGTGCTCTGCTCGCTGGCCAGATCAGATCAGAGCTAAGTTCATAAAGGGGACAGACACCTATTCAAAACAGCCCATCTTTCTGAAGGTTAGATATGAAAGGAATCTTATTGCCTAGATATTGAATTTTGGAATTTTTTTGTGCTAAAAAGTTTACAAACCTCCCTTTTGGACACCCAAAAATATTTTACCTTGGAAAAAAAAAATGCTGAAGTAGTCCACTTTGAAGTTGATCTACTATGAGGTTTCATTTTGAGGGGCACACTGACTCATTTGAGTGCTTATCAAGAAATGTTGCTTAATTCCTGATGCTGTAAATTTTCAGGCTAAAATACATAATAAAAGAAGTTTGCCAAAAAAAAAAAAAACCAAAGAAGGAAATGGGCCATCCTCATCTACCTCTAAATTAAACTGCATTTAAAGCAAACTGGCAGCAACAAATCAAAATGGAAGGTGAACAGGGCTGAAAACATTGACGCTACGCGGTTGATTCCTGGGCGGTGAACTGCCATATAAATGGACACACTTAACCTCATCAGAAGGCGTCAAACGGAGTTTTAAATGAGGATTCAGACGCCTATGATGCCTGCCCTTCAACCACTGTAAAATTGTGTCTCCAAAATAACATACCCACCTGAAGAAGACAGCCAGAGATGAATGACTAAAAAATACATGAATATATGTTTTGACATTCACGAAAGTCAAAACATACAAGCAAAGTCCGCTTGAACTCCATCACTCATTCTTTTGGCTGGTGGAACCTTACCTTGCAAAACCTTTCTTTTTTAAAAACTTAGGATTTTGGCTGCTCCAGTCTTGGTAGAGAGTCAGTGAGAATTTCAAGACCCTTTTGATATGTGCAAGCAACTCAGGAGCAGCACACTGAGGCAATTACCGCTGCCTATCGTGAGCCTTCAGAGGTCTTGCGAGACTGCTGCAGTTAATGCATTAAGCTCAAGTCGGAGCTTCAGAGAGAATACGCCATGCTGTACAGCCAGCCATGGAGAACTCTGGAGGGAAATTTCACAAGCCAAATCAGGTCAAAATTAGCCTGAAGTTTACGACTGGCATTGCGGTTATAAACTATAAAGCGACTGCTGTGGCGCTTCTGCAATCACTAAAGACGACAAGGGGGAAGCAGTTGAAAAGCTTAGAGCAGGAAAACAAAACTGGGGCCCTCTCTTTGCAAGCTACTGATTGGCCTCGGATACTGGGACTGGCAACGTCTCGAGGGGTGAGAAACTGTGCTTGGTTATGCTGGACCGCACTGTACCAGGCGATGACGAGGAGCTGTGCGATGTTTCGCAGTGTTGTTCTAAAATGCCTTCAGTACTATAGTGTGCTGAAAAGAGCTGAATTAGTTTATCCAGTTCTTTTGACTTACGGCTTCCATAATTCAGACAGGTTTGACATCACCAAAAGCAGACCGAAGCAACAGGGTAACATTCAGATATCAACCAGAACCAGGGTACTTTAAAAGAATTAATTAGTACCATGTCTAATTAGAACCATACATTAGTAATCAAAACCAATACACACAGAAGTAACAAACACTGAATTCATATGAGGGCTCATAGGTATATGGTTACATTTCCTCTCAAAAGCAATAGGCTGGTTGTGCTGCAGTGAAAAAATAATTATCAGTTTGGAAAAAATAACATTATAAATGGAAATGACAGCACACAATTCATCAGTCCATAAATAACCTGGTTATTCTTGGTCAGGGATTTATACCGGCTTCTAAAGACAGACAGGATCACAGACTGAACAGTTCAGCCATAAATGATTCAATTCAAATGATTCAATTCACTAAGACACTCATATCTACAGGCAATTTAGACTCCAGTGAGCCAAACATACATGTATTTGGAGGGTGAAATCCAAGAACCTGAAGAAAAACCCAGCCTAACACAGAACAAACACGCAAACACACAGGTCAACCAGGCGGGATTCAAACCAACAAATTTCGTGCCGTGAGGCGACAGAGCCACCCAATGCACCCTGCTCCTGACACCAAATTCAAATACTGAAAAAAGACGTCATTTCATAGACGCTTTTTATTTGCGCCTACTATTTTGGGCTGAAGTGTTTTGGAGTGAAGGTTTACAGGTATAGTTTCGTAGAGATGCGGTGACAGGTGCGTAATGCCGCGTGACGCTCTACCTCGACTGCAGTACTGAAAGTCAGGGCTCGTGCAGGAGGCAGGAGGGGGAGCCGAGGATGTGACGGGTAGATCCAAAAAGACTGAGGGCAGCTTGGTGGAGCTCTCAGAGGCCTGCGAAAAGAAAGTGCCGCAGCGAAACAAATATTACAAAGCACATTCAAACATTTTATGAGAGCTGTGTTAATGATTAACTGCATCCAAAACATCCCTCACGAGCAAACATTTATTACAAATAATAAGCTCTCGTACAGGAACGGGAAGGAAGGCGATGAGGGCACTGCAGCACCCATTGCTGGGCACTCGCATTACGTCTGTGATCTGATAGATAAATTCAATAAATAACGCAGTCAATTCACTCATTTTTTCGGACACATAATGGGTGCACTTTGTTTGTAAATACACATCCTCTTTCCACTCTGTTGACATTTTTGTGTTGAATTAAGTCACGTATTAAGCCATGGAATGTTCTGGCGCAAAAAGAGATAAAATGTATAAATGCACCAAGGTGCATCGTCATTTAATGTCACGACTGATGCGACAGCAGTATTCCAACCTCTTTGACTGGAGGAAGTAATTGGGGGAAAGGTGTTCACATTCTTTCAGGATGGTATGATCTGGTGGCTTAAAGTATACGATAGTACATGAATCGCTCAGGCAATCACGATGCAGTCTGTACAGCAGACGCATGCAGTCGGATGTATGTTAGGGCATGATCTTCACTGAAAAGCAAATAAACCTGTTTCCTATTCACTCTGCTCAGTAGTCAAACAATTGATTTGCTCAAAAACCAAAACTAATCGGTTGGCTGACAGTACAATTTGTAGTTAATTATCATGATTGGGTTCATGTAGTGAAACAGCTCAGATTTGTGTTGGCGAAACTAACGGCAGGAAAAGCAGCACATTCTGTGTTCAAGACTGATTCAGTTGGCTCAACAAGGGGTTTTTCCATGTTTAAAGCAACATCATGCTTTTTAAGGTCATAAACTCGATAAAGTTCCACATTTTAAAATGTCTAATTTTTATCACTCTTCCGTCATTTTTGAGAGGAAAAAAATGTATTATTACCTGTGTAACTCATAAAGAGTTTAGCTTAACATTCTAATTAGTCAAGAGTTCAGAAAACTGCAATTGTAACAATATCACACTGTGGTCCAGTTAACTCTTTGCTATTTTGACAACTTTGACATCATTGGCAACATATTTGTACTCATTATTCTGCAAATTAACTGTGGGATTCATAGTTGGGGAACTGCTCGACAGCAATCCTGTGCTGGTCTCTGGCAGGTGTCATTAGCAAGGTGTAAACAAGTGTTGCAAAACTAGCAGTTGTTAAAAATGCAAAGGCAAATATCACATTTTTTCAAAATCCTTGACATCCTTGACATGTATTTGTTTTCTAGTGATTTTTGATGTGTATATGTACAAATGTCCTTTCAGTTTTTTTTTTTAATGTATACTTTGTAATTTTTTATCTCGATTGCTGTCGTGCAGAAAATTGCCCAAATTGTGGGATAATAAAGAGTTATTGTATTGTATTCAAGTTATACTACATCAAAAACAAAGACTATATGCCTGACAGCAACACAGGTTATGACAACATTGCCTGGCAAGAATCTCTGACCGAACCACCTCTGCCAACTCCATCATCACTGTAGAGTAGCACAGGAGACAATGTTAATTTCATGATATCCAGGAGGCGACTACCACTTAATCCACCATCACCATCGCCATCACCACAGGTGGATTTAAAGAGCTCCGTCAGCCGAGCAACAACAAACACCCTGGAAAAAGGTTTAGTAACGAGACTTCTGTTCCAAAAGGAACTGCTCAGCAAGTGGTCTTGGCAGCCTTACAGTCAAGACATGGACTCAGTATTTTTTTTTCTTAGCGCAACAGTCACTCCTTTTTTTCCTGCATGACTGCTGCCGGCAATCAGTGGTTTGTTATCAAACTTAGCTGGTTGGGAAGCTTAGCAAGCCTCCAGATTAGAGGTTAGCAGCATGTCCCTTTATCTAAAATTAATCTTACGTGAGATTTGAAGGAATGAGATCTAGCTACTGGATTTATGATGTTTAACTTCTTTTCATGGAAACTGGAAAGCAGCCAAAGATTGCTATATTGTATTTGCATGGTGCAACATTCATAGCAATGATGGCACTTCAATAAATTCTGCCCATAAATCGACATACTGTTGATTTATATTCCGGGGGGAACAATAATTATTTTTTGCCATCATAATTAATTCTTAGTAACTTGTTGGTTTACAAAATAATGACCAGACCTAGCATATATCACATAGTGCATTGGGTATTTGGGAGATTAGCTAGCCAGCTACATTCAAGGAGGGATGTGCTGCTTTGCAACAAGAATGGTAGATGTATGCCTGCTTCTGAGAATCTCATATTTTTTAAAGTCTGGAGGCTGGCAGTGGCCATGCAGTAAATTATTGATTTTATTCAAAATCGATTTAAACAAAAATAGAAGAGGGGAGGGCACTGACCAGGCAATGTGTATTGCACACTCTGCAGTTTTTCCACTGGAAGTATGCAAATTATAAATGCTAAATAACATGTGCATTATTTTCATTAGTAACACTATCTTTTTCATGCACCATCATCCATACTCAACATAGCCTACAACAGAACCACATCTCCCAGTGTATAACGGTTATCTGGCTGTGATCACAGTAGACTGTCTTGATGAAGTCCTTCCTCCGTTTTTAGATTTTTAGGTGCTCCTGCACATGTACTCACACCCACGACCCCTGTTAAATACTTTGACGCCCCTCCAAGCTTTGGCAGTTCTTTGAGCACACGATAATTATCTATTAATCACAAAAAAAATTGTCTGGTTGAAATTGTACCAGTATAATTACGCCCCCATTTGCAATTCATCCAAGACATGCCAATCTTCGACTTCATAAATGCAGCAAATACCCATTATAGTGACAGTGACCTGACTGGCTAGTTGCTTCGTGCAGCATGATATCCCTCGAGTGCCTCTGTACCCCACACACTGACCCTCACACAGCTGCTGAACATCCTGTATACACAGCGACAGAACACCCAACTCGCAGAGCCAATGTGCACTGAACTTCAGTATATACTCTAGCATTATGCTCTCCTTGTCCTGCCAACACAATGACAGAACAATCTGCTCTCACACCTCGGCTAACAAACATCCAGCCTAGCAACTCAAAGTCACAGCTCTACCATGCCCTTCTCCCTCAACCCAGCATATTCGCTCCTAGTCTCACAAAGCAACCAAACGCTGCACTTTCATACACAGTGAGCACCATGTTTCATTGGACAGTGACATATTTTTTTGTTATTTTGTTCCAGTCCACCAAATCAATCATCGGGTCAGAATAGAATTGAGAATGCATTTTACATGCTGAAGAGGAGGCCGAAAGCCAGACGTGTGCTAAACAAGTGAAAACTGAAGAAGGCAGCAGCGCAGGTCTGGCAGAACGTCAGCACAGAATATAACGAGTGCACAGTCGATCAGTCATTCAGAGTTTATTTATATATCATATTTCATCCAAACGTAACGGCACACAAAGTGCTTTATGCAGTAACAACAATACTGCGCCTACCTCCAACCACTCCACTCACAGAGCAATGAACTACTAATTACAAAAAAAATTATAATAAAGGACCGCATAAATATAAAAACAAATTAAAAAAAGAACTCATGAAAAACAAGGACTGAGGAGGTAATTACATAACAAATAAAATAACTAAAAATAAAACAAAAAAATGCAAAAATGACAAAATGCGAGAAGAGAGGAGGAAGAAGACAGATAAAAATGAGTAAAACCAGAAATGAAAGGTAGGATATTAGAAGAAAAGCTATTTCAAATAATAAAAAGGGAAAATGGATATACCAAGCTGTAAAATAGACTAAAACATATCAATAATTAGATAAATAAACTTCAATTAAAAGCCAGACCAAAAAGGTATGTCTGGGTTTGCTTTTAAAAATATCAACGCTCTCTGCTGGCGTCAGGTCTTCAGGAGGGCTGTTCCAGAGATGTGGGCCAGTCACTGCTTGACGGGGAACTATGCACAAAAGGCAATTTTCCGACACAAATTTAAAAAATTAAAAATTAAAGCTGACAGTCTGGAAAAATTTCTAGCATACAAAATCAAAACAAAAAAAAAAAAGTGTCAATGTTCAATGAATTACAGCGCGAACCATAAATATTGAAACACAGCGACTGAACATGGCGCTCTCATCTACTCCCAGCCCCCCAGAGCCACAAAGTCATTTGACACTTGACTCTTACACTCATGCAAATGCCAAATCAAGCCAATCCTTGCCTGTCAAGATGACCATATTTAAGGCTTTATAACCCAGGATTTGCGTCACTGAAACTGAAAAAATTATTTCAGGGGAGCAAGATGCTGGCCTCACTTGGAAAGGCAATTACGAGGTTATTCTGCAATTAAATTTAGGTATTTTGTAGACGCCAGCATCTATTTTGCACAGTGGGGTTAACAAGCTCACCTGCTCCAGGACCGGTTTCACAGGCTGATCGCTGTCGGAGTCCACGCTCTTCTCTGTGGATTGCAGCGTCTGAACACACAGCAGAAACACACTTGTGACGCCCCGATCACAAAACCATGAGGAGAACCGCACAAAAATGGGGTCAGCCGCGATCTCTGAGCTCACCTGAGAGACAGACTCCCCATCACTGAGACCTTTCAGGGAAGACTCGGCGAGAGGCGAATCCACACTCGTGCCCAATGCCGCACCGGCCAGCTCCTGCGAACGAAAGCGGGCAAGGAGACAGTATGGGGTCAGGAACCCAACCCAGTGCTGTGGTCATGTATGACCTTTTTATCATATATTTCCTGCTGAATTTAAGGAATTTGCACCTGTGATACAAGCGCAAGACAAAATCCTGTGTCAGAGTATATGATAAATAGAACATGATTTGGGCATTTTCATATCAGACCCTGTATCAACGCTCAACCAGTATCAGCCCTCGAGCTCGAGCTCAAGCTCAAGCTCAAGCTCCAGCTCTCGGGCTGATACTGGGGTCTCAAGGTGATACAGGCCGTGATATGACAATGCCCAAATGATATTCTTTATGCATCATTATTTTTCCACAGTGCCAGGTTATAAAATCTCATTCTACAAATTTTTGTTTACTTTCAAGCACCGTGTTGCAACCCTTGTCCAAGAATAATAATACCACGCATTTTAGTTTGAATTGTTTTTCTTTCCAAATAAGACAAAAGGTCGAGGTGAGTTTGACTTGCTTCAAAATTTGCCAACATGGAATGAAAATTTGACTTGACATGAAAAGAGTAGAGTAAAACAAAATATTTTCAACCTTAAGGAATATTTTACAGTTCATTAAAACGATTAACTTACCTTGTGCTCTCTATCATTGTTTTAGGGCAACTATCCAAAGTCCTTACCATGGGCAGAGAGGTTTCTGCGAGATTCCTGCCGAGAGGCAAAGAGTCTGGAGGTTGGGGCAGTTCTGTGGCAGGCAGTACTGCAGTGGCATTATGGTGGGACTGCAACATAATTACACAATGATTAGCAACGCTCATTCTAAAGGTCTATTTCCGCCTTCACTATTAAAGTATTTGCAAGCACTTAGAAAGATCAGTGCCAAGTCTCTGTCCAGGGCCATTAACTCTACTCAGCAAAAACTACTTGGCATTACTGAGTGCAAATTCCATTAACATGTGGATATGAATGTGTTTCAGTGGTGAAACAAAGCAATGGATATCAAAACTTCAATTAATAAAACAAAGCTTTGGTCCCTCTGCTAACTGAGACAATACGGCTGTCAGCCTTCAGCTGACGTGTCTAACTGTCAGAAATGTCAATGCTCTACTACAAAATAAGAGAAGAGGGTAGGACATCTCATTTCTGCTGTCTTCTCGCCAATTGATTATGTGTGAAATGCCACTGTCCCCTAGGCGCGCCTCAATGGAGGCAACCTACACAAGTGCGGTCACGCTCAAAGTTGCAGTCACGACTCACAAAGAGGCAGCTTAGAAGCCGCCACTTTGAAGTGAAGCATCACACTCCACGACATACCTCACTGGACATGATGGGCGGTGGAGGCGCAGGGAAAGGGGGCACTGCCATCTGATTGATAGCATCTTCATTCCTAGGGAAGAGAAGAATCATGGGAAATGTAGTTCCAGCATGAAAAAGATGGACATTTTGCTTGAGTACTTTGTAAGCAAAGTTCAGGCTTTCCTTGGAGTGAAGTTGATGTAAGGGAACACTGTGCATAGCAGGGCCACATCTGATTCAGGCCCAATCAGACGTGTCGTCCCAGGGAAGGGGGTGGGTTTTTGGCCTCGTCCGCATGGAGACAGAGCTTTCCGAAAACGGTCTTTTTTTCTGTCGTTTCGGAAAACTCTCCCATTCACACGGCATTGTTTCTAAAAATATCTGCGTCCACACAGAGATGCCTAAAATGCTGTAGCAAATATTCCAGGCCTGTGTGTGACACTGTATGGCGCTGTTGAGTTTCTATGAAAATAGACCAAAAATGGAGACAAAGGTGCCGCCGCCTTCTCCATCTTTGGTCTATTTCTGTAGAAATCATGCAGCGCCACACACAGGCCTGGGGGCTCTGATAGGGGCCATCACGTCATCGTTTTCAAAAAAACCCATTTTGGATGTCCACATAAAAACGCTGGGGTGGCGTTTTCAGACGTTCTCACTTTGGAACCCATTTTCACAAAATACCGTTTTCGGGCTGCGTTTTCGCCATCTCCGAGTGGACGCAAGGCCAAAACAATGAAATGTTTATGCGTTTTCAAAAAATCTTGTGTGGATGGGCCCTTAGACTTGCAAAGCGACAATATGCCTGAAGCACAAGCCCAAGGATCTCACCAGTGAAAAGCACAAACACAATGGCACATTGTTTTTCCCCATCTCTCCTTCGTTCTTCTAACCTCCACCAGCTCCCCCATCCTCCTCACCCCCCCCCCAACACGCAGAACCGTGCGGCCAGCTACTCCCCCACACCTCCATCTGCTCCGCCCGGGCCAGACCGCCATTCCCGCCATTGCGACAGATGTTCACTGACAACACAGGCAGGTCTCTTTACTGCGTACGCAAACAGGAAAAGTAACAAACCAACATTTTGGCTGAACATAAAACACTGCCTCAGGGGGTGGCGGGAAGGGGGGGGGTGGGGGAAAGAGTTATTTTAATGCAATCACAAATCATAGTGCCAAAGGAACAGCACATGGTATCGATCCCGCACACAGACCAGGAGAGGCTGATAGAACTGCAGCTAGCGTCCAGAGACCAGGACTGCTAATGTACTAGCAAAGCATGTGGGGCTTAAGAAAGCCATAATGTTGGTTCTGACATACAAAACACAATTCTGCAACATTACATTTCAAAGGTAATTTTGAATCAAGCGATACGCGCAGCACTCTACCCATCAGTGAAGGGTAGTATTAGCGCTACAAGCTATACCGGCTGTTTTCTAACCAAGAGCACTGAAGTCCCCATTCCTCCAACTGACAACAAAGTATGGACACAAGCATAAACAGAATAGTGGACATGCATGTTACTGGAGCAATTTAATCGAAAGACGCCACAAACACTTAAACGAAAAGCCGATGATACGAGTACATGGCGAGCAGAGACGAACGTAAACAGATTCTCGTCGAGCGATAAAAGTTGGTCACCCGGTGCAACACGAGCCGAATAGCGGCATTTCCTCGTCTTCTCTTAGTTCTGGGGCAGGTGTCCCAGAGGAAACACTCCCACATCCAACAGGCCTTTCAGTCAGCGAGCAGACATATCCCAGAATCCTTTTCTCTGCTGAGCCTCCCGGTGCCTCCCTCCCTGCTCCGCCGTGGCGAATGAGGTAGTCGGAGGGCAGAGGGACGGAGCCCAGGGCAAGTCACGCCATGTAGCAGGGTCTGTCAGTGTTCCCTCCAGAGAGCACTCGCAGTGGCCAATGACAGCAGGTGTCTCCTCCAGCTCATTTTTGCTTTATTTTCTCTCTCTCTCTCTCTCTCTCTCCCTCTCTCCCTCATATCTCCAGCATACATACACTCTCTCTCTCCTATCTCCTTCTCCACTCATATTTCTGTCTCCCTTTCTCCACCCCCCCCTTCTTTCATCATCCCTGGCCAGTGTGTGACCCCTCTCCAATTATAGTTAATGTGTTTTTTTGTCAAGGTGGAGGGCGGCGGCGGAAGAAAATTTACGGATGAGTCAATCCGGTTTAGCTGTTCAACCCCACTCCCTCCCCGCATGAAATGGAGGAGATAAGAGGAGGGACCCCCCCCCCCCTCCATTGCCGACAAGGTCGGTGTGCAGACAGAGACGTTGCCGCCATAAGCAACATGAACAGGAGCCGCGACGCTCGCAGCTCGATAGGTCAGAAATAAGGGGCACGTGTGACTCCTCTGCGGGTCATCAGTCCACGGCACTTTCATCCAGACCGCCTCACGATGATGTTGCCATAGTGATTACTGATTCCCCGTATAGCTGTCAACATTCATTCAACCTTTGACAGTTGACCTTTGGTCACTTACGAGGAGGGGTGGCAGTGGGAATATAGAGGGGCTTAAACAATCTTAAAAATGTGCCGAAATGAGAATTCACCCCACAACTGAGGCACAAGCACCGCTGGTTGAAAAACTTGCTTTATGACAAGTTGCTCAGAGTAGAAGGGAAAAAAAAAATCCAGGCTTTTCTTTCTTCTCAAGATAAAGCATCGATTCCTGGCTCCAGGAACAGCAAGGACGGGTTGTCAAGATTCAAGAAATATATTTAAAAAAAAAAAGCCGAAGTGGGCCTAATAAATATTTATAAATCCTGAAATAAACAGCACCCTGAGAATACAGCGCTGGGTTGTTACGAATGCACTTATGCGTGTCCATTGATCTGCGTTTGGCAGAGCAGCCTCCTGTCGCGTTAGCATCGCTAATTTCTCCGCGCGTATGAGAGCACAAATCATTAATCCCCGTTTGGATCTTGGGCACGATTTCTCTTCCCCTTGATGCGACGGCGGCCGTTTCCGCGCTACTGTCCCCGCACAAAAGCTCGGATAGCTGCTCGCATTGACCCGTTCGCTATCTTTTGGCACGTCCTGTGCTCACCGCTCTCCCGCGGTAAGTCATCACCCCGCGGAGTTTAATTAAAGCCAACAGAAAGAATATCGAGGAAAACGAACAGCCATAAAGAAACGCAGGCTGGCGCTCTCCCAGGAGGCCAGAGTGACCGGCAGACAGGAACGAGGTTGAGAGGGATTCTAAAGGGCTGCTCATTCAGTGCCAAGTGCGTGGCCAGATATCGAGACGTCCGTCAAAAATAAATAAGTATATAAATAAAAAATTCAATGAATAAATAAAAAGGGTTCAAACATAGCCTCAATCTCTTCCAAGTTTAGGGCTAAGGAAAATTAAATGAGGGCGAAAGGCAAGGCAGGTTGTTACATCACAGCTCATCATGTGACTTTGTTTGCCTGTCAGAAGGGAGGCTAGGGCCAAGGTAAAGGGCTAGAATTTGGCTCATCTTTTGCGCTCCACATCTCCAATAGGAAAACAGAGCTTATAAGACCTGGCAAGCTGGATTTTATCAAATCGCCTCCTTATATGGTTAATGACAGATAATTTATTCACCAAAAGGCACACATCCACACTTTCCTTACTGTCTAAAAACCATTAGCATCCTCTCTACCACTCAGCAGAATTGACCGTAAAAAAGGCTGTGCTTGGAGTCACATCTATTCATTTTCATTGATTCAGAAGTCTGCTCTGAAGTTCACTGGAAACAGGCATGACAGACTGGCAGCCCTTCTACTGAAGCACCTGTGGGACCCAAATTAATTTATCATGTGAGGAGAACGACTATTAACGAATACATTGGAAATACCTTTAATTGACCAAGCTTCAGAAATACAGCAGTAGTAGACAAACATTATTTCGAGTCATGTTGACTCAAGTCTTACAAATGCCTCGTGATGGAAGGCTTGGACTCCACTGAGTCACTACAGTGGTGTTGTGCAGTTCCCATTAAGTTTCTTCATGAGTCAAATATGCCATTAAAAAAAACAAACAAGAGGCCCATGGGCCTTAACGGTCACCTGAGTATAGTATATCCAATGTTAAACCTTGGCCATTAGGCGTGGCCCTAATTTTGACCCCAGGGATCAGATTAATGGAAACCAGTATCATAAGCAATAGAGTATTCTAAGTTGTATGTATATAACTTGTGGCTATTTTCTTTAAGCAAAGATGATTTCTCAAGCCATTTTGACCCTTGGGCCCTGCCCCTTAGCCCCTGGGTAAGGGAAACTGTCAAAAATATCATAATATCATCTCATTGTTGTAATGTCAATCAAGTGTGAATGATTTCCAGTAGAAATTAAACAGAATATACCCAAAAGTATCATTTTCCTATATAAACTATAGTAAACTATAGTAAACTTGACCCCCTCCCCAGGGGCAAACATGGAGCCTGGGAGTCATGAAACTCACAATTTTTATAAAGCACCTCAAGACACTTCCATCTATAAAGATAACTGGTTTCCAGCATGTCTAGGTATAAAAAAGTAAATGCAAGACAACAGGCTTGCACTAGCAGAGTTGACAATACATAGGTTTGGTCGGTGCCGTCTGTGAATATGCTCATAAAAACTTCATTTTGCGTTTAAACAAAGAACGCTTCAGTGAAAGGAAGGAATAATACCTTCATTAACATATGTCAAGTTACTATTCTACTTCTGAGGTAAAACCGCATCCCGCGGGGCATTTTCCCCTCAAACTGTACAGGCAGTTGCCAAGTACCAACCACAGGTTGTTGGTTTTCTCCAGGTATACTCCAGTTTCCTCCAAAACCTGAACATGACACATCCTTAAATGACCGTTACTTAAGTTGTTGTGTTCACAATGTGGCTTATGATGACAATATAACAAAGGGCAATAACTCCATCAAATTTGATTGAATCGGTCTGGTTTTCGAACTTCTTTGAGATCTTATAGATATAAGCCAGCGTGCAAAGTTTCATGAAAATTGACCAATATTTACTAAATTTATTGTGTTCACAAGGTTGCTTATGATAATAATACAACAAAGGGCAATAACTCCATCAAATATGATCGAATCAATCTGGTTTTCGAACTCGTCCAAGATCTTATGGATATAAGCCTGCATACAAAGTCTCATCAAAATTGGATCATAAATACTTAAGTTATTTTGTTCACAAGGAAAAGTTTACGGACGAAGGACGACGCACGACGACGGACAAAAGGGGATCGCAATAGGTCACGCCTTCGGCTCAGGTGACCTAAAGAAAAAAAAAAACAAGTTGGTCAGAGACTGCAAAAGCCCTAGTAGGCTAGTTCAGCTTAAGCAAGATTTGGGTTTGCACGCATGTTCTGGCAAATAAAAAGCCGAAGAGGAGGAGGTTGGTTAAGGAATTCTTTCCCCCCCGACAATATACAACCCCAATTCTGAAATAGTTGGGAAGACGTGTAAATTGTGAATAAAATCAAAATTCAATGACTTTCAAATCACATGAGCCAGCATGTTATTAACAACAGAACATAGAGTAACATTTCAAATGTTGAAAGTGAGACAATTTTACCCACAAAATGAGCTTATTTCAAATTTTTTGGCAGCAACAGGTCTCAAAAAAGTTGGGATACATGCAAAAAAGGGCTGAAAAAGCCATTAATATATAAGAGAATCAGCTGAAAGAACATTTCGCAAGTAATTAAGTTATCTGGCATCAGGTGTGTAACATGATTGGCTATAAAAGGGATGTCTTAGAGAGCGGAGTCTCTCAGAAGTAACTCAGAAGTAACTATAAACCAACCTGTGAAGGCTTGTGTAAAAAAAAACAAAAAAAAAAAAATTGTGGAATACTTTAAAAACAATGTTCCTCAACGTCAAATTGCAAAGGCTTTGAAGGTCTCATCATTGACAGTGCATAACATCATCAAAAGATTCAGAGAAACTGGAAAAATCTCTGCGTAAGGGACAAGGCTGAAGGCCTTTACTGGATGCCCGTGATCTTCAGGCCCTCGGACGCCACTGCATCACTCACCGCCATGATTCTGTCATTGACATTTACTAAATGGACCCAGGAATACTTCAAAAAACCACTGTCTGTAAACACACTCCGCCGTGCCATCCACAAATGCCAAAAACTCTATCATGCAAAAAGGAAGCCATTGTTGAGTATGATCCAGAAGTGCCGCTGTTTTCTGTGGGCCAAGGCTCATTTAAAATTGACCGTAGCAAAGTGGTCAGACAAGTCCAAATTTGACATTCTTGTTGGAAATCATGGGCATTGTGTCCTCTGAGCTAAAGAGAAGAAAAAACAACCCCTCCAGTTATCAGCGTTCAGTTCAAAAGCCAGCATCTCTGATGGTATGGGGATGTATCAGTGCATATGGTGTGGGACACTTGCTTGTTTTAAAAAGCACCATGAATGCTAAAAGGTATATAAAAGGTTTTAGAGCAACAAATGCTCCCCTCCAGTCGACATCTATTCCAGGGAAGGCCTTTGGTATTTTAGCAGGACAATGCAAAACCACATACAGCAGCTATTACAACAGCATGGCTTCATAGTAGAAGAGTGTGCGTGCTGAACTGGCCTGCCTGCAGTCCTGATCTTTCACCAATTGAGAACATTTGGCGCATAATTAAACAAAAAGTCTGTCAAAGGAGACTCAAAACTCTCCAGCAGCTGGAAGCCTGTATTAAACAAGGGTGGGATCAAATTCCAATGGCTAAACTCAAGAAACCTGTCTCCTCGATGCCCAGAGGCCTCCACTCTGTGAGGGGATGCGATACAATGGTAAACAGGCCCCTGTCCCTACTTTATTTGAAACCTGTAGCAGCCATCAAATTTGAAATGAGCACATTTTGTGGATAAAATTGTACAATTTTTTAGTTTCAACATTAGCAATGTTTTCTCTGTTCTATTCTAAATAAAATGCTGGCTGGTGTGATTTGAAAGTCATTGCGTTTTGATTTTATTCACAATTTACAATTTGTCCCAACTATTTCAAAATTGGACTTGTAGAATAAGCTCCTTTAGTTTTCTCCTACAAACTGAAAGCATTGAGTCCTTCGGCGCAATGTAGTCTTGAAAGGCTATATAGGCAAGATATTGTCAAGGGAAAATCCAAAATCAAATGTGTTGCGTTCAGTCAAACAGTAATGATGCTGTTTCGGAGGGCTATGCCTTGGCCTTGTATTTTACATGTGTAAAAATGACATTAATTCACATCCGCGAAAACTAAGTGGCAAGCAAATTCAACTTTGTTGGCTGTATAGTGCTGTGAAAAAGTATTTGCCTCCTTCCTGATTTATTATTTTTTTGCACATTTGTCACACTTAAATGTTTCAGATCATCAAACTAATTTTAATATTAGACAAAGATAACCTGAGTAAATACACATTGCAGTTTTTAAATGATGATTTCATTTCTCTAGGGAAAAAAAGCTATCCAAACCTATATGAAAAACTAATTGCCCCCCCCCCCCCCCCCCCCAGTAAAATCATGAATAAAATGTGATTAACCACATTTTTGAGTTCAATTTCACTTGCCACACCCAGGACTGATTACTGCCAGACCTGTTGGACCAAGAAATCACTTAAATAGAACCTGTCTGACAAAGTGACGTAGGCTAAAAGCCCTCAAAAAGCAACACATCATGCCGTGATCTTTAGAAATTCAACAACAGATGAGAAACAAAGTCATTGACATCTCTCAGTTTGGAAAGAGTTACAAAGCCATTCCTAATGCTTTGGGACTCCAGTGAACCATGTTAAGAGCCATTATCCATGGCTCCATCATTGAAAGGTCAGAGGTAAAAAAAAATGGTAACCAATATGAAGCTTTGGTAAAGGTCATAAAGTCAGTGTAAAATGTTAAGGCCGCTGCATGTAGTCTCAGAGTAATGGATACAGACGGACAAATGAACAGACGGATGCACGGATGGACTGTGTTTCGGATAACAACATACCTTATAAATATTTATCAAGCCATAGAAACGCTAACATTTCAGAGACTCCTTATCAGACTGCAAGCCAAATTATTATGGTTTAGATGTCTGCCAAAACATCCCAGCAAAGACTAAAAAGTCAAACAATGTTGTTGCCATTCAGTGCAAATGCTGTATCATTCACAAAACATTACAGAAAATTTTTGGTTTTAAGGGTAGCATTGCAGTAAATAAAACTCGCCCGGTCCCATCGATACAGGCAGTAACACTCCCAGTCATCACCTCGGGAGAAAAGAAAGGCAAAACATTACCGTGAAGAGAGGGGAAATGACCCAGCAACTTATGACTCCCTGTGAATTGATCCCATCAACACTCTGCGGCAGCATAAACAGGAAAGCAACACATTTTGACTGTTTCAGCAGACGACCATAGACATAGTGAGGAAAAAAAGGCAGCAGTTTGTCTGGCAGTTGAGTCGGAATGGCGGGCAGTCTCCTTACCGGATTAGGACAAGTTTGACCTTGGGGGGGGCACTCTTTATGATGGCAGACGCGCTCTGGTGGCTTCTACCATACAGGACCTGGTTGTTGATCTTAACGGAGATGGAAAAACACAGGCATTAGAATTCCAGTCCACAGCCTGGGCAATCTATGGAAAGCAGGGACAGATGACACCAAAAACATAGAACGCACTGCTAAAGTACCCTCGGCCGTATGGGCATAAGACAAGGAATTACAACATATAAAAGGTTTTTTAATGTATGCCTATGTAACACAATGTGTTTAATACTTTCGTGCGTGAGGGAAGTTTCAAGAGTCTAAAGGAAGACAGAGGTAATTGTCCAATTTCATCTAGGACCTAGCAGGTTATTTGGGAAGTGTGGAACAGGACAGCTGGGACTGTACATTGTTTGGCATTCAGAATATGAAGTCTGACATGATGCGCAGTCATCAAAAATGTTTTGTTGAAGGTGACTGAACAGTTTGGTTGATAATGTTGCTACATCGAATTGTTTATAGAAGGTATTTAAAGTAGGTGAAGGCCATGTAGCTTCCAAGTCCTCCAACTTGATTGTCCAGCGAGTTCACCTTATGAATTTGACATAGCTGCACCAAAAAATGTCACGGTAGCGCAAAGGCGTAATGAAAGTAACATTGTGACCTTTTGACCCCATTAACCAGGTAAAGGTCATCCACCTTTAATGTTCTGCAAGCTGATTATCCAGAACATACACAATGCAAATTTTACGCGGCTACAACAAGAATAGTGGATGTAATCAAAGAAACTGTGTTTACAAAGAATGTGACCTTTTGACCCCTTAAATAAGTCAAGGTTTTCCATCTTCGAACTTGCCCAAGCTGTATGTCCCAAGAACAGGCCCTGTGAATTTCATGACCCTGACATTAATAGGAATGGAGTTCCTACACAGATGGACAGACAGACGAGACAAGGTCTTCACAATACCCGATGGCCATATTGGCCTCGGGTAAAAACCAAACCAAAATGGTCAGTTAGCTTAAGAGACAGATGTGATCTAACAGGCTTATCTTCCCTTTTGCCCTCAGTCTTAAAACAATCAGAAAATTATGCTTCAGGAATTCATGTATTCATGAATTTTCCTGAACAAATTATTACCAGAAACAATATTTAAAAAGCTTATTCATGAAAAATGTGCATAATTAATTTTGGTGGCCTATTTTTCCCTACCACAGTAAAATCTATAACCACTCAACACGTGCGTTGAAAACTAGGTCATTTTCTTCAGCAAGCACCGTCGACAAACAGTGGTTGTAAGAAAATTGTTTTCTTTGCTCGTTGGTGTTCATTTCCAAAAATATTTTCATCAGCATCGAATCTAGTCTTTGCAAAGCCCTGATATAAACTGTTTTGTTTGAGGAATAGCAATTTAGACGGGCAGTATATTGGTATTAGCGCGTTGAAAACTTGACCTTCTTTCCTACCGATTAAGAAAAATGATGACTTGCTCCAAAAAAAAAATTTTTAATTTTTAATCGTTTTAAATCACTCAATCTAATGGTATACCATCACTTTTTTATTTACATTCTGGGCGAAAAGCAAACTGGCAGCATGGATAACCCATGGATATGATGTAAATATTAATGAACATCACGAGGTGTGCGATGCTCAAACACACATTGTGAGGATATGTGAATAATTTATATACGTATATCGTACGAGTAAAGTAAGCAAACTATGCATGAGTACTTGTTTGCAGCAGATCAAATAAATTAAAAGGAAGATTTTTGTCCAAAACAATGAAACTATACTGCTCCCTAACCAGCCCTTACCAGCTGTAAACAACCTCACTCCCACAAAGAATGCTACTGGAGGACAGTGCGCGCTCATTCCTGTATGTAACCGCATTAGCCACACAGGGCAGGGCGTAAACTAATGTTGCTCATGGGACTAATGCAGCTCTCGCCGACTGATGACAACCAGTGGTTAAAAGTCGAGCCGCCAGGGAATCCTTGCGCCGTGTGTGTCCCACAGGACCCGGGCTGACTGAAGCTAAGCTCTACGGAAAGCTACTTCCCTGCTGTCTCCACGAACACAAGCGCAATAATGGGAGGCTTTGTTAAGGCTATGTCAACACGCATATTCCCTACATGTATATTTCACAAAGGTGATGGATAACCCTATTACAGCGCGGGAATTAAGGGAATGCGGAAACCACAAGAGAAGAGAAAATGAGAAGGAGAGAGAGAGAGAAAATGACTGCAGAAAACGCAGGCAGAGATGGATGAAGGCTTTAACACTGCAGAAAATGAAAATGGCCTCCCAGTCCGGGAGGGATATTACAGCAAGAGAAAGTCAAATTAAATTTAAAAAAAAAAAGCTATATATTTAACGCTACATAACTTCATCAGTGTTCAATAAATAGCCATGAAATGAGTGCAGTGTATGCAGTTTTCCTTCTTTTTTGGAAAATAGCATTTGTGTCTGTAGCAATACTTCAAAATAGATATAACTTAATCCCCACGCACGGACGCAGCTCAAACAAATGAATCAAATTCAGAGCCAGGAAGATTTCCGGAAGGTCTGTCTCTGATGACTCGAAACTGACGGGCCCCTATCTCGTAGACACGAAAGAAAACTTGTATTTTTCCATTTGCTGTGACGACAGATCCCATTGCCATTAATCTAGCGGTGACAGGGCTTTAAATCAGCCCCATTTTCTGGAAGAGGAGCACCATCAGAGTGACAGTGATGGAAGGGCTTCATTTTCCGAGAGGATGAATCCGGGCTCAACAGGAAAACACCATTATTGCGAGTGAAAGGTGCCTAGACAGAGGGCCGGCGGCTAATCGCCAGGGCCGTCTTGTCACCGGAGAATGCCTGAGAATGTTGGGCCATTTCCCAGAAAACTCCAGAGGCATGTACTGTCAACCTGTGTTGCATCTTATGAGTGTTTGTTGTTTGTGCTATAAAAACAGTGCCATGTCATGCTACGTAATTTAGTTTTTTTTTAATTGACTTCTTAAATATTATTTCTCACTATGTTAACATTGCCTGCTACTTTGGACAGGTGTTTCTCATTAACTGTTTTTATAATGATGTCGGGGGTTAGCCATGCCCTCTTGCACCCTGATGAAGGCCCAGTTCTGAAACGCATTGGTTGTATTTGTCATATCCAGCCATGTCCTAATAAAGGCTTTTTAACTTTTTTACTTGGAACAGTGTGCCTTGGATAATCTCTCTGTGTGCCGTTCCATTTTTTTTTTTTTTTTTTTAACATACAATTTTTTAGAAGGACAACACACTTAAAGGAGAATTCCGGTGTGAAATTGACTTGGGGTGTATTGAAACATGATAACGAGTACTAACCTTTGTCGAATACCCCACCTCTGTATGCACGCAACATTTCGAAATATAAGGCTTTTTAGGCGAAGCTCTCAACAGGCTTACAATGGTAAGGAATCGGGCATAACGTTGCCATGCAAAGAAATCACTATTTTTTCTTCATTAACAAAGCTCAAAGTAGCTCCAAACTTGATCGCTAGAATTCCGAGGGCCCTGACATTTAAAACGAGGCACTGAGAACTTTGAAAATGCACAGGAAGTTTATTAAAAAAGACTGTTTATGCAAACCTAACCTTGAGGTTGTTTCCAGTCGCCGCCATCTTGAAAGTCACAATAAGTCCATTGACGAGCACGAACGAATAGATTGCAATCTGTTCCCCTATCCTTCCTATTCGTTCGTGCTCGTCAATCGCCTTATCGCGACTTTCAAGATGGAGGCGACTGGAAACAACCTCAAGGTTAGGTTTGCATTAACAGTCTTTTTTAATGAACTACCTGTGTATTTTCAAAGTTCTCAGTGCCTCGTTTTAAATGTCAGGGCCCTCGGAATTATAGCGATCAAGTGTGGAGCTAGTTTACAAGGAAGCTTGTGCTGAAGAAGAAGAATTTGTAATTGGATCTGACGTATACCTATGACTATTTTTTAAGAATAATAGCAGTGCCTATAATGGAGTATGACGCGTTTACCAATGAAACGTCGCATTGGTGGTTAGGTTTTGTTGTTGACCAATCTCTGATTGGTGTACAGTGATGAATTTCTAAGACAAAAGTTTGATGGAAACACTGCTGAATGGCGCAGCACCGCATACTTCTGACATTACGATGGACGACGAACTGCTAAACCTATTTGCCTCAACTGACAGTGAAGCGGTTGCCGATTCCAGCGGGTCGTCAGACGTGCCTGACGCTGAACTCACGAGTGATTCAGAATTGGAATTTGATTTTGATGAGGCGAGAGAAGTGGAAATGGATAAAATCAGTAAAATTGAATGTCTATGTGGTCACACATGAATAAGATGTCTATTTCCCATCCAATAACCTGTCAGATCCAGTCCAATACTCGAACAGGGACAGAAAATAATACTGGCTGCTCGCACTTTTTTTGTCTAAACAAATCAGGCTGTAACGAGCCTGGCGAGGCCATAAGTAGACAAGGCTCGTGTCAACAGGAAGTATTTATTTTCATACCAGTATACAAGGTTCCTAGACTGAAGCGGTTAAAATAAAATACACTTAAATGGCCCCGTGGGGTAATTTTTCCTTGCATTTGATCCATCCTACTGTTCCTCTAGAGCATGGTTTTTAGGGTTTACATGGCTAATCTGTGTATTCGCTTGACCATGTTGTTGCCTGTGCCAAGCGATACAGCAAGAGCCGCCTGTAAGCAAAAGCCAGGGGTCTAGATTGAGCGCCTGAGGGTGCGAGCATACATTCCTGGGCGTATACGTGCGTGAGCAGCATTTTCAGGTACGACTTTCTGTTTGAGTGTTTTCGAGAGTGTGTGTATGTGCTTGCGCATTTGTGAGTGTTTTGGGGAGCGTGCGTTTGCGTCCTCACCTCCAGAAGCTCGTCGCCGATGTGGATGCGGCCGTCCCTGGCGGCGGGTCCGTTGGCAGTGATGCCCACCACAAAGATACTGATGCAGGAGCGGTCTCGATTCCCCGCCAGACTGAGCCCGAGGCCCTGACGCTCCTTCTCCAGCTCCACCAGGTGCAGCTCCCCAGGAAGGTCCCCATACCTCTGCCTGATCCGCTCTGGGATGAGCACAAAGAGACACTCCGTAAAAACCTCTCATCCCTCCGAGGCATCTTTATAATCATTATCTTTGGCTGTAATTTCTTCAAGATCATCACTCCATTCAATGCAAAGTTGCATTTACTACAAATCAGGGCTGACCCCATTTAGTCAGCTGATCGATTGTTTAGTTGATGGGCTGTTGGTCGGGCAAGACTTTTTTTGGTCGAGCGATCGCAAATAATCCAAATCCTAAGATAATTCATTCTAGATGCTGCAATGCATATGGCAGCGACAGTCCTTCACTCTTACATAGGTCCATCTTCACTTTAATAACTTATATTAGGCAATTACAGAAATATTAATGTTGCGAATAATTCAGCAAAAGTAAATTAAAGCAGTATTTTGTAGTAATTGTTTTTGAAATGCAAAACTAGCATGTGCACGAGCACTCTCGTGGCAACACTGCAACACTTCTAGGCACGAGAATGAGCATTCTAATTGTAGCCTAATATTTGTCCTAAGCCACAGTTAAGATAAGTGATGTAGGCATACTTTAATTGCTCATTTCGATATAACCTTGGAACAATATGTTACATTATAAATCTGAAGCATGGCAGCATTTTGTTTTAGTAGCTGACTATCAAAAAAAACTGCAGTGACTTTGCAAGCAATCTTTAGCTTTTCAAATTCAACAACAAACATGAACTTCCACTTGAAGATGGTAAATCAGCTCACTTTATATTCCTTCCATGCATAAATGTGTTTTATGAGCATCATTGGTGAACATTTAAGAATTGAGTAGTAACATGTTAGCTATTATTAATGTGTACAAATTATTTAAAGGCGAATTAATTTGAAACTGCATTTGTAAGTGCAGTGCCACTGCTACTTCAGCTTTAATGCAAACTTGGAGCAGAAGCTCGCCACCATCTCCGAATAAAGAGAAAGAGATAAGCTTAAGTGATGCGCTTGTCACCAAAGCTAGTCTGATACATCTACTCCAGAAGAGAAATTTAGAGCCAGCTCACCAAATAAAACTTGATTTGAAGCATTAAGTGGAAATTAGTTTCACCCAATTTATTTCAGTAGTAATTTCTTTGATCAGTCATTTTGTTATTAATAACATCTACTCGATATTGTTCAAGTTAAAGCATACTTATTCTAGTTTAATTGCTATTGCTGTTTCAATTAATGTGGAAAGACAAGGCATTTGTTCCAGTTGGCTGTTGGTATGGTCTATAACATCAGCCGTTTTATTAAATCACAACTTTAAGAACACAATGAATTAAACTGTGAACAATTAATAGCCTTAAGGAAAATAAAAACTTTGAACCAACACTATACTGTATTGAATATTATTTTCATTTTCAGTCTATTTGAGATTATAGGAGTTCAAGAGAATTTTAAAATACGAGATTGTTATAGCCAAATATAAATAAAAATTTTTGCAAAACAGATTTTAAATTCTAAAGAGACCAACTAGGTTTACTAAATAAAACAACCCTATGCACTGGAATGCGTTATAGTTCGGTCAAATAAAAGCACCTGCCTAATGTGTAGTCAACCTCAATACTTCAACCTCATAAGAGCAACGGCAACATCTGCGAGGGCAGCCTGAAGAGTAAGATCTGAACAGTGTCAAAGAATTTTGACCAATCAGAAAAAATGGCCGACTGTTGGTTGACGAAGATTGGTTTCAGTCGGGTACACAGCCCTTCTACAAATACAGTTTAATCAGTGACAAGTCAATTAGTTTTCAAAAAAATTAAAATATTGGCATATAGTTTAAAACTATATTCAAAACTAAACTGAAATTCCCAAGGCATTTACTGGCATCCGAGATAACAGGATCAAAAAAGGCACTATTTGACTGCGTTAAACAGGCCATCCATCATTTAAAATGGAACATCAAACACAACTTTCAGAAACAGAGAAGAAAGAAACTTAAGAAAAAAAATGTAGGGAAATAACAGAACCTGTTGAGAAATTACACTATGGCCTCACCGTTTGTAACTCTTGTTGAAAACTGGCTCTCGACTGTAAATACTTTGCAGGGTCTTTCATGCCGAATGGACATTTGGACATTTAAACATATCGCGTTGCTGAATATCTTTCAGCCTGTGCACATCTATGGGTCATAGAGAGTTACCATACCAAAACTGATGAAGCTGCCATCAATAGTTACTGAGTACTGAGCCGGACAAGATTTCCATGGTGAAGGTCACAACGCTAGTGTCAAAGGTCAGATCCAGCCAAAATCCTTTCATTGCACATCTGCGGGTCACAGTGAGTTACCATATCAAATTTGGTGAAGCTATGATCAATAGTTACTGAGTGCTGGTCTGGACAAGATTTCCTGCATCAAGGTCACAGTGCTAGGGTCAAAGTTCAAATCCAGTCAAAAACCTGACGTTGCCCATCTATGGGTTACCATACCAAATTTAATGAACCTACGAGCAATAGTTACTTTGTACTAGGCTGGACAAGATTTCCACAATGAAGGTTGCAGTGCTAAGGTCAAAGGTCAAATCCTGCAAAAAACCTGACATTGCACATCTATGGGTCATATCGAGTTACCCTACCAAATTTGGTGCAGCTGCGATCATTAGTTGTTGAGTACTGACCCGGACAAAGTCATGAACAGACGACAGAAAGAAACGCAGGTGACGACATTATCCCTCTGGCCAAGGGGTAAAAATGACAGTCATGATGGCACTCGTGAAGAAAAGTGATTTCATGAGTACCTAGCAATCACCTAGTATGAGTCATGAGCACCTAGCAACGATCATTTTGGCTTCAACCAAAAGCTTCCACAGCCTTGGCTTCATACACAGATTCCAATGTTAAACCCATGCATCGAAACAATAAAACACACATTTTCCCATCATAAATCTAACCATTCTGAGCTGTAACGCTGCCCCAGATGCAAAACAGAAGGCAGCTGTTTGCAAAGCCATTATTGTGATCAACAACACCACAGCATGCAAACTCTTGTTGACCCAGCACTCAATGGCCACCGCTTACCAAGGCACAATATGATAAATCTGTACACCATAAACACGATGCCGCTACAAATTATGCAAACTGCACTAAAGCATGTCTCTTAGTTGTATGTTGGTGTTTACAGTACATGCAATAATGCAGATGAGAGCTCACACTGGAGGATAGATAATGTATTAACCATGAATATGTTGTGCTGAATCCATTGTTGACGAGTTCCCAAACTTAAACAACACTGCCTGGCCAAAATAAAGTCACCATTTGGATTTAAAGTCACCGTTTAGATTAAAATAAGCAACTGCTAAAGAGCCCATGACTGAATCATTATTCCAGCGGACAAGATTTTTTTTAACCCTGATAGATGCACTGTGCACATGAGCGGCCTCATTCCTTAACCCCCTAAACCTTTTAGTACTAACTGGATACATTTGTCCCACCAGCATTTGAGAGTGGGGCATATTTTTCCCACCAGTATTGATTCCTGACAGGTCTAGAATGACCTGTCATTGTATGTCATGTCACAAAAAAATGACATATTTTACATATATATATATATATATATATATATATATATATATATATATATATATATATATATATATATATATAAAGAGTTTGTTTCCAAAATGCAGAAAGTGCCAAAGTTACAAAAATTGAGATAATACCCTAGAGCGACAGCCCCGTGCTTCTTATACATGGTGCAAAAATCAGTTTTTAAACATTCATATCATAAGAAGTATTTTCTCATGGTCAAAGTTAGTGTTTTTCCATAAAACGCAATAGGCGCCAACGTAAAAAAAGCTGATTTACTCAAAATGAGTAAAATGGATATATTGCGTTTTGGAATATGGCTCATATGGATATATTGCGTCTTTATATATATATATATATATATATATATATATATATATATATATATATATATATACACACGTATACATACACATATACACACACACACACAGCCATTAAAAACGCATCGGTGAGGTATGTACTGTATTTGCGGCAAATTGAAGAATTGATTGATTTTTATTGCTTTTCCAGTGAGGCATGAGAGGAAATGAAGTAAAGTGCGTGGTATTGTAATTCTGACACGCACCACGTGCACGACCCAAGCACCTCAGTAATAACAAACACTGAGCTGTTTCTGATGTGTACAGTGACACTTGGCTTGTTCTTTTCGGTGTGGTCAATAGCCTACATAAAGCCAAAAAAATAAAAAATGCTACTGCATCAAGAAAATGGAACAGCTTGTGACACAGGAGAGAGAGAAAAAGAGCCTTTGGCTTGTTACGGGCAGGTCTCAGCCCCCGAGAGGTGGTGCGTCATTTGCACAGTCACCGTTCACTGTCTATATGAGAATGGAGCACAGGCACCGTCACTGACCGACCCCGCTTAGGGCAGCGATGAGTGACGATGGCGGCTCAAGAGCACCACATCTGGTTACAGCCTGTACGAGACAGGTTTCGGACAGCAACCATACTGATCATGAGATGAGGGGTCCGAGATGATTGAGGGTGAGCGCAAGTACTGTTTGACGTTGTCTACATGAGCAAAACATGCGTGCACACGGCCCCTACAGAATATGAATTATATATATATATATATATATATATATATATATATATATATATATATATATATATATATATACACACACACACACACACACCAGTTAATATGTATATTACACACACAGTGCAGGGCAAAAGTCTTAGGCACCCTGCACTTTTTAAAATTCAAGTCTATATTCCATGTTTACTTTTGGTTTGCTGGAGATTAGAAATTCCAAATGCTAATTTAAAGAAACGTTTCTAAAATAAATTTTTGTATTCCATTAAAAATAGTTGATACAGATATTATAGCCTTGACAGAGCCTTGATGTCAACATCATCATGGCTGTTTGTAATTTCTTGGAGGGACAGACAGAAGTGAGACAGTCTGCAGAAGAACGGTGGCAAGTTCTCCACTCTCTGTGGGGCAAGCAAAAAGCCAATCATCCTATAAAACTAGCGCACAACAGGACAGGACTTTTTGGCAAGGACTTTCAAGGGTAGCCACACCAAATATTGATTTGATTTTGAACAGTTAACAGCTCTGTTTAGTGCATTTCTCAGTTTTTAGAAACTTTTAATTTCATCATTTTTGCAAGCATATTTGCCCGGAGGAATTGCTTTAAATGTGCTGTAGACCTTTGCACAGTTCTGTGTGTAAATTAATAAAATTTTATATATATACACACATTCACACACACACACACATTCTCACACACACACACACACACACACACACACACACACACACACACTTGTACTTATAAAACTTAGTGAGGACATTATATTGACTTCCATTCATTCTTCCTGTGTGTCTTCTCCCTTTCCCTAATCTTAATAATAAGCAATGTATGCCTAACCCAAACCCTTACCCTAACCTTAACCTATCCCTAATTATAACCTTACCCCTAACCTTAACCAATAAGTCACAATTAGCCTTTGTAGTTGTGAGGACCGGCCAAAATGTCCTCACTTCCCAAAAATGTCCCCACTCTGTAGGAAAAGAACGCTTTTTGGTTCTCACTTTGTAGCAAGTACAAGAACACACACACACACACAGGCCAACTTTCGTTCATATTACTGTATTCAGTATTTAAAGGGTTAAACTCCAATTTTCACTTAAAGTGCGCCTATTATGGTTTGTCATTAATTTAATGTTGTAGCGTGAACCATATCGACTTTATGCGTATTCAAAAGGTCTGTGTCAGAAAACAACTCAAAGTCACCTCCAGAAGAAGTGCTCTCAACTGCAAAACACACAGTTCAATTGGTGATGTCACCATTTGAAATTTGGTGCCAAGCAGACAGTTTGGCATGGCCTTGAATCAAGTGGGTTTCGCCCACAATCCTTCACCGGTGTTTGTTTATGGTAAGGGGCAAGACAAGGGGCTTGAACGGTGGACCAATCGCAAGTGAGTGATCAAGTTGACCAATCACAGCAGACTGGGGTTTTCGAGACGGTGGGGGCAGGACTATCAATGCAGCATTTCACTGACAGGTACCGCAGAATTGGCAAGCATGAGAGAACTCAAGTGTTTTTTTATTTTTTTTAAACAATGAGACATTTCAACCTTTTTTTGTGGAACTCCAGAATACAAGATTGATCAGAGAAAAGTCACATAATAGGTGCACTTTAACTACTCTTTTCAGAAGGTTAAAAATCAGAAAAAAGCATTATTTATGCACTCAATCCACCAGATGGGTGTATATTACGATCTCCCCTGTCTACCCGTTAGTCAGTCTGTCCACAATTTGCTGTTCTATACAATTTTTGCTGTATCCATTTCATGCTTGTTTTGATGGTCAATATTGATATGAAGAGGATCCCTGATTAGATCATTTTCATGGACCTTTGGCTCCAAAGTTAGCATTTCCCTATACAGGACTTACATATAGCTTGTTCTCGCTCTACATGGTATAATTTTTGCTGTATGCTTTTCATTTTTGTTTTCTGGGTCAATAGTGATATGAAGAGGATCCATCTTAATTTGGGGGATGTGGTAAACTACGCAAATATTTCTTGGTCAACTCACTTCCTTCTTCAGTCATGTGGTTTCACATCCTTTATATTACTGACTTTTCGTGGTTTTGTACCTTTGACAAGGATTAATAGCGAATATAGATGATAATGACATCAATTTTACAACAATTATTACTCAAATAAAATGTCATCGCCAAGGCTGCCATGTCAGCATATTACCATGCTTTTTACAAAATGCCTTTTTTCATGCTGTAGGACAATGTCACATACATATTCTGCATCTGTAGGTTGCAATGCATCACTAAAGCTCTATTAGATTTGTCGAGAGGAAAAGGACGAAATGTTTTTATGGCCACAGTGGTACATCAAATGGAAAATATTGAGATGTAACACATAATTTTATACATATTTCCCGTTAATTCGGCATGAAATATACTGTTGGAATTTAAAACAGACCTGAAGTTCTACAGGAGGGAATACAGAAGCTGCATTTTTCTGACCCATATTTCGCTCCTTATTTGAGTTTATGGGGTTAAACAACCATGTCACAAGACGTATGCCATGGTTAGAAGATACATTACTGTGTTTCAAGCGGGGCAAACACTTGGTCTGCATCAAGCAAAGAATGTGACAACGGAAATGACCGAAATCACTGGAACTGGGTTTAAGACTGTCCAATGCATTATTAAAACATGGAAGGATAGTGGTGGACTGTCAACTTTGCAGAAGAGTAGGAAAAAAATCATGAATCATCATGACCAGAGATGACCAAAACACTTGGTAAGGTCATCGTAAAAACTGGCAGTATAACTCAGGGCTAGGTTTAATTATGAAAGTACGAGCATTTCCACATGCACAAAGTGACAAGAATCTGCAGGATTAGGATTAAATGGATAATGGGCCACAAGAAAGCCACTTGTTAATGAGGCCAATAAGGAAAAAACTACTTAACTTTGCTACAGAGCATTAAGATTGGTATGTCGAGAAATGAATTAAAAGGCGATATGCTCTGATGTATCCAGATTTGCCATATTCCAAGGTGATGGGTGCATTAGGGAAGCCCATAAGACAAAGCTCCAGTCATGCATAGTGCCCACTGTGCAAGCCTCTGGATGCAGTGTTATGATCTGAGGGTTGCTTCTATTGGTCAGGCCTGGGCTCAGGAGCATTGTGCAGCAATAAAATTAAGTGAGCAGACTACCTGAACATAGTGAATGACCAGTTTATGACATACATGGATTTCTTAATCCCTGATGCTGCAGGCATATTACAGCATGAGAATGCAAAAAAAAAAAAAAAAAAAAAAAAAATGAATCGGGCTCAAATCGAGAAACAGTGGTTCAGCGAGCATGAGGAATCATTTTCATACACTGACCGCCACAGAGTTCGACCTTAATCAAACTGAAAGTCAGTGGTATGTGCTCGAGACGGCCTTGAGAGAGTGGTTAGACTGTCCCTTCGTCAATGCAAGATCTCAGCCAAAAATTAATGCAATTTGTTTGGAATAAAATTTTGTTACATCACATTTGGTCGTAGAAACAATGTCGCAACAAATGCATGTTGAGATCAAAGCTAAAGACAGTCCTACAAAATGTGTGTGCAACTCTAGTTTAGGTAAGGCGGTATACATTTTCCTCAAATATCTTAGGTCAAGAAAACATCAATCTCTGAAAGAACAGCAGGGGGAAAACATGGCATTTAAATCTTATTGGTTAGGACAGGACATTCTGAGCAGGGCCAAAGACCACCAGAGAACAGCTGTTTAAGTACTTGGATAAAAATGATATCTCAAGAAAGACTAGGAATGAAATGTTTTTGGTCTCAAAATGAGAGAACAATGAAATTTGTTTTCAGGAAAGGGCCCACTTCACTGAGTCCATTCAGAAATGCTCAACAGTCCGATGTATTTGCAGTAAGAGAGAGTGGACAATACAACCCACAGTCCACTCAAACCACCAAAACCTCACGTAGCCGGGTAACCAGTGGCCCTGACAGCCCGCAACAAAGGAAGGCCTCAAACGTGGTTAGAGCAGATAAATAGATCACACTTAGGAGGTTCTCAGAGGAGGCACATTCTATCTGCGGCACTGACACACATTAGCGTGGCCGAGGTGACCTTTCTGCCGGCGGCTGTTGAATCGCTCGGCCTCCCGGTGCGCAGACCTGCCCGAGCAGGGCTTTCGCTGGCTGACATTTCCTATAATCCATGCAGTGTGAAAGCAGCCAGGCCTGACAAAGGCACTTTGCCATCCTCCTTATCTTTCTCCCACCCCCCCACTTCCCATGGCTACAGCTGAGGCTTGTGGTTTGTTCTCCGCACTAAATTCTGGTGATTTCCAGTGACGGATGAATAAGGGAAAGGTGGGCGCACTGGAAGTTTCAATCCAGGGAGACTTCTCCTCAGACCAGCTCTCCTGAGGTTCCTCAAGACAACTCCAAGGCATTGTCGAAGATCTCACAGAAGACTGCTGGGCTCATCTCAAAGCACGGCCTTCTATTCTTTTCTTCAGAGCTTATTGAAATGCACCTCTGGAGTAAGGAATTCTTCAAAGATTTAACAAAATGAAGGAAACATTCAAGCAGGGATGGATGCCGCATTTTGATCCAAACACAAACATGTGCCTTTTCTTCCCAGTCGGCAGCACCAATGGTCAGAAATGACGTCAATTCGAAGTCCCCCGGCGGCCGTTTAGACGGGCATCAAGCAATTCAGGGCCGTTTCATAGGCTTCTGAGAATTACCTGCTAACCGGCCTCTTTTTGTTTTTTTTGTATTGATCTTTGCAGACCCCTGGATATTTTCTGCACTGCTATCAGTGAAGAAGCACTGAAACAGAGGAATGAAATATACACACCGCCTGCCTCTTTCTGAGGGTGTTTTATGGACAACTCCAATGTGTCAGAGCCCTTTTGATTAAAACTCCAGCTGTCTGGCCATGAAAATACCATGTCAGGAAGGTTTGTGGGGGGGTTGGGTTGGAGTTGGGGGCAACCTTTGCAAGAAACCTGCTGTCCCTGTGTTTATTTTCAATTTATTTTTACTGCGGAGAGGCCTCAAATGCCATTGGCACATGATAAAAGTAATTAAAACCCCTTAACAGCCACATAAATTCTCACAAATGAAATGTGATGACATTTCTGTCCCGTCCCCACCCCCACCCCCCCACCGCACTGTCGACCGTCCCCAGCTGGGGGAGAGCAAGGCCTGTTCCGATCCGATAAAAACCATGAGCCATTAATTCCTGCTTTACGCTTCATTTACAAAAACAGCAGATATTCTCCTATTCATCTTTTGGTAGTTATTAGCTCATGCATTTACTGTTCCGTCAGGGCCTTGAGAGATGACGGTCATAAAAAGCGAAAATGAAAATAAATCAAACATTTTTTTTTTTTACATCACCATTAAGGAAAATGGCTTTGAATGTGGTATTAACAGACTCGTTTTGAACTTCATTTTAAATGTAGTGCGCAACAAAGAAAAATGTGAGATGAGATCTTTTGCCACTTTATGAGCATTAATTTTCAAACTTTTACCAGAAAACCAACAAGGTACATCAAAACATGGGCATCAGAAGCTTTCAGACTATTTGATCGCTGAGAGCAGAAGAAAATTGCAGGCAATAAAGCCAGATACTACAAGCAGCGGGCACGTTGATGGTCTGAAAATGAGGAGTTCAGGATGAACAGTCGTCTCAAAATCCCAAAAAAATAGCGGGTAAAGTGCGATGTAATATCAGTTTGCAAAGCAGGAAGAAACGCTCGCAGTGCCGGATAGCTACATGACTCTTTCGAGAATGTAGCATTTGCCGGCAGCACCAGCTACGCCTCAGGATGCAATTATTTCACTTATCTGAACCCCAACTACCATGTCATTAAATGCGCATTTTCCACCCCCATGTACCAAATTGAGAGAACGATTAAACTTTTACATTCCCTCCAGTCCCAGGGGACTGAGCGAGGCCGGATCACTGTTCAGTTCACGTTCCACCGTCAATGAGGGCGATGGCTTAAAGAAATGACTAAAATCAAATTTTAAAGCATGCGAGACCAGAGTCCAGAGGGTCATTCTACTGTTTTTTTTTCACAGCGCAGTGAGAAGCTCAGACAAACTAGATTAATATCATCATCAGCTGAAAAACCAGTGGGGCAAGGTCAGTCGCTTCGAACGACAGGGAAGCAGAGAGAGTGAGCAGAATGCAGGGAGGAAGGGACAGAAACTGAGGGCAAGGACAGTGGGTAACGAACACCGTGTGGAAAAACCAAAAAGGAAGAACATGGAGCCTGGAACCGTAAGGGAACAACTCTCAGCTCTTTGAATTGCGCTGGTATATTCTCTGGAATGTTTTTTTTTCCACAGAAAAGTCAGTGCTGCAGAGCTGAAGTGCTTCCAGTTACGAGAACTAATGAGAATGTTCATTTTCTTCATACAGGACCACTCTGCAAATCTTTTAAATGAATAAAATTGTTTTTACATTATTGTAATGTATTAACAATGTTAAAATCAAATAATACATACTTTTTGGATTATCTGTTTATTAACCATATCTGTGGTTCCGATAAGAACGTCAGTAAGTATAGGAGTAGCCCCTAACCGGTGAGCCAATAGTGACAAATATATCTCCACTGGTAGATGGCTCAAGAACATTATAATCACACTAGTGCCTTTACACACAGAGTTAAAACAAAGGCACGTGTTTGGTCAACTAGCCAACCAATGTGGAGCACGGCCACGATCTCTCAGGCGAGCCCCTCCCCCGTTGCTGCCAGGAGTCCAGGACAACCTGAGCAGTAATTACAGTTTGTGAGCTTCACGGGGCAGCAGAAGAGCAAGAAACTGGGTGTCCTGCGGAGAGAGACTGGCAGGGCTGGGACCACCTGTCCGGATGATTGAGCGATCCCCGTTAGCTCGCGGCTGAAGCCCATTGGCTCCCCCTGCTAGACGGCTGCAGCCCATTGGCTCTTGGCACTACACGGCTGCTACATGGCAATAATGATCCCAGCGGATAGGCTAGGCTAATGAGCCTCCTCCATCACAATCCCTCCCTTTGGAGCCCAAAGGGCGGACTTGGGGAAGTGGAAACCTTATTGGCTGTCGTCTCAGTAAAGTACCAGCGAGTTCCATTCACCCATGCAAGCGGGAAACTGCCTTTCCATTCAGGTGCAACATTCAAGTATTTTTTCAACAGGACAATATAATTCTGAACGATAATCAGTATCTGGAAGTAATGAAGTTCAAAATCAATTAATTATTAAAAAACCATGACTTAGCAAGGGGATACTCACATTTGAACCTTGAATCCAAATCCAGCCTAGGTTTGTTTTTATCCCAGGTAAGTAAATAAGCACTTTGTTCCACTTATTGTCCAGACTGCCTTTACCCATGACTCCCAGGTAAAGGGAGGGGGGAAAGCAAGCAGTTCTCTGATTATGAGGACCAGGACTTCAGGACCAAGCACTTGGAATTTTTAAGAAACCTTTTCAAAACCAAGGGATAACAATATACACTCCGATAAAGAGGACCCCAACCCTGTTCTGTCATCATCTGCATTCTGTTCTTTTAAGACACAGGTCTTGGAACAGAAACGGTTAAGGCTAAAAGCGGAGATTTGGGTGAACAAACATGTTCGTGGGCTGTCTTGTATGCCACAGATAGCAAGGCTCTCGCCCTCAGCATACATTTATCTCAGCCTTTAAGGCACCATTTTGCGTGCATCATCCATAGCTCTGGCTAATGGTATGTCCCTCTCCTTAGCCATCCGCGCCAAAGCGTGGCATTGGGGCCCCCACACCTGAAGCACCTGGACAAGGCGTTAATCAGGCCCTGTTGTGAAACTGAGCAGCTTTCAAATCGCTCTGCCTCAACAACCGCTGTTGAAGACGATGCCAATTGAAGCTGTGGACCATCCCTGTCACAGCAGAGTTTATCGCCAGCCATTTATCCTAACACAGCACACGAGAACATTACACATGGCGCAGAATGGACATCAGACCACAGCAAAGCACACTAAGGGTCCTGCTCACTCACGAAGTCGACAGACGGAAATGTCATCTCTCGAGAAGGCCACATCTGGGCCAGGGAGAGGACAGCTGCTGTTATTTTAATTAGGATCTCTTTCGGCACTTCAAACGAAGCGAGCACACCGCTGTGCGAGAGCCCCGCCTCCACACGAGATGTAAATCGACTTCTGCCTCTGAAGCTGCAGATGGAATTAAGGCTCATTTAGGAGCAGGGGCAGCCGGCTCAGAAGAGGCGACAGCAAAGGCGGCTGGGTTTTTCCTCACTGTTAACCTGAGATTATTGATGCCTCAGTGTCACCGGCTGTAGGTGGCAGACCTGCTCGCTCGCTCGCTCGCTCACTCGCTCACTCGCTCACTCACTCACTCACTCACTCACTCACTCACTCACTCACTCACTCACTCACTCACTCACTCACTCACGACCTGCAGCTATAGCAGAAATATTATGCAGTGCATCCATTTGCTAATTTCTTTTCCCTGTTGTTTATGCTTCATTACTTCCAGTACATTTTTCAGAGATGAAAATTGGGGATGTTAAACACGGAGTCTTAGGCAAAGCCTCCAACATGGCAGCTGAGTTTGCAGTATTCCCTGGGATGAACCTGATCAACGTTTGAGGCCCCATAAAAGCGATTTAGAGGCCAGGCGCCACAGGGGGTAGGTAACGGACCGCAGCAACAAGAGCAGGAGACTTTTTGGGGAAAAGTCTTCAGGCTCTTCCAGGATCACATACACCTCCAGGCAGAGTAATAACAAGACCAAACAGAACCAAAGGAAGCTCAAAGGTTTGAACCTACTCAGGTAGCCACTCCAAACACCTCCTGTTTCTGCACTGTGTCGTAGTGTCCCTTACAAGTACTTGACAAAAATGCAAGTCTTCCATCTGCTTAGTAAAATGATCAGGCTTTAAATGTGCAAACACACACACAAAAATTACACTTACACTAAAATTATACTTCAATTATTCATGTGCTCAAACAGAAAAAATAAACAAGGTCAAACACACAGACACATGCGCACACAGGCAAGCTCACATACTCAAATGGCCTCATGAAAACAGACAGATGAAGTCACACTGTCACACAAACCAATAGACCTGTAAACAAAGGCAGACTTGCGCATGCAGATAGACCAACACACACTCACTCTCTCTCTCTCTCTCTCTCTGACAGATGCTCTCGCAAGCTTACACACAGGCACGCTGACCCCGTATGCGCGAGATGGCATTACGGTGGCAGCATGATGGATGATGGCAGCTCAGCGGGTTCCAAGCCCGGCTCCGAACCCTCCTCGCTGTCACATCCTGATGCTCTCATTAATTCTGCTCCGCTTACGCCTGCCAGGGACTCCGAAATCCAACGACACGCCCGTTTAGGAGAACATGCCAAGCGCAAACGGTGACTATACCAAACCCTCCCTATGTCTCTCCGACACCCACACCTCCTCCCTCTACTTCTCCTGTTGCCTCCCTCTGAATAACAGCTGAAATGCACAGCACAGGCATAGACAGGACTCCCCTTTTTCTGCTTACTCGTCTTCTATATCAAACCTGCTATCAGCGAGTGGTACATTCTCAAACTCCTCACGCAAGCATCGATAAACTTTCAGGGTGCCCTGGCGCCACAGGCGATGGTAACTCCACATCAGCATGCGAGTGCGTCACGGTCACCCCTAGCCCCTCTCTAGCGCTAATGTCGGGTCCCGGGTCCCGCAATTTTAGCAGCTTGCGTCACCCAGCAACACCCTTCCCACAAAAAAAAAAAACGAATACGCAAATTACCCTTAAATAGCCCTGGCAATCATGCCCAGCTGCTGCCATTATGAATTATAAGCGCCAGCTACCTACCTTCATAATGAGCGCAGAGCAACCGCAAGGGCGTCAGGAAGGTGATTCATGCATGCGGTGCCCTCTACAGTGTAATTAGGACACAGAGCTGCAATAAGAGCTGAGTCCTAAAGGGCCCGAGCTGCCCAATCAGGTCTTTTTCAAGGATTTGCATATCCCCAAATATAACCATCTGCAACCAATAAACCGGCACACGGGCAGGTAAAATGGGTCTCTCACAGGCATTAGCAGACGGCCCAGCCCAGTCTTTTCTATTTAAAGATGGAACTGCAAGGACACAATTCATCAAGTGGTAGGAAAGGGGACCATCTCAGAGAGCCTCATACGCCACATTAGACAGGCAGAATGGTAGCAAAATAACAAATAAGGAGCCACAATTGATCATTCGATGTGGCGGTTAATCAGTCTAGCTGACGCGTCAATCCTTCTCGATCGAGGAGTTAAAGCTGGTATTTCTGACGAATGAGATGGACAGCAGCCTGTATGTGCTGATTAACCGCAAGCAGATTCGATGTTTGGCTCTTCAACCGTACCTCATCATGCAATTCAGATGAACCCAGAGACACCTGAGGTCCATTCAACAATACAGTTTCCATGAAATCCAGAAAGATGGACCATGCGCCGTATGGTGACCTGACACCTCAGGAAGAGGCTTCATGCAGAGCAATGCACAGAAAGTCTGGACCAGAAGGTCACCTTGCCAGGACAGCCCACAGCATTACATATCGCACTCACGGCACCTGGAGTCTTTCCCACTTAGAACAGCAATAGAATATACAGGTCATGAATATTCCAGCAAAGAGGAACAATTCCTAATTCAGTGAAGAGTAGAATGTGAGACGTGGAGAGAATGCTACAAGACCTTGTGATCTTCGCCGAGGCGCGAATTAATGATCTCTCATTCCTTGTAATTCTTTTGTCTTCTTTATCTGAATCCATGGGCCTAATTTTTAAGCTCTTGATTCTTCGAGAGATTTGCTTTCTTTAACCCTCAGGTGCTTGGAGTCCTGGACTCTCAACACAATCGCACAGATTCCGTGAAACTATTCGCTCAAGAACAGACCTGCTCCGCTGATTATTATTTCAAGCACAGTTTTCTGGGAGGAGAGAGAGTTTTCGAGAGAGATGGAGACACAAGAGGGAGAGACAAGAGAGAGAAAGAGACAAACGGAGAGAGGGGGGAAAAGATGAATTTATTTGGAGCAGGAGCGTCTGACGAGAAGCGAGCTAAGCGCAGCTGCTCTCCCAGCGTGCCGTCGGCGTGTAAACGAGGCGACGGCGGCGCGTCGGGTCGGCCCCCGCACCTGTGCACGCCTGCTGCGCATCAGCACTGCAAATGCGATGTGCTGTACTTCACGCAGTCGTTCGGTTGTGTCACTTTCTGTCAATTAACAAACCTGAATTATAAGTTTCGAAAAGCATTCAGGGAGCCAGCAGAAAAGGACAGACCCACGTCAAATTCAATTCAAGTCCCCCTTTATTTCCACAGCTTCTCCACAGTTTGTCCTTTCGTCTGTATTTTTAACCCTATAAGGCGCAACCTCAGAAACAGTCCTGTAGTCACAATCACTGCGGTCTTCAAATGGTAACTGAACACATCAAATTCTGATAAAACAATCCAAATAACCCATTTGCCAACAGATTAAGGAGCGCAATTCCAAATTCGTGTCAAAAACGTTCATCACTAAACATTCTAGTCGTGATGTAAGAAGTGGGACACGTAACAAAAATTCCGCTTAAGAATTTTGGAAAGGACCTGCTCATCTATTGGTTTATGCTGAATGCTGAAAGTGCAAGCAAGAACAGCTGAATGCCACGATCTACAGAATCTGAAGCAATTCCTATTACTGGTCTCTGCTTTGCACTAATGTCATGAGCACGAGGGGACAGCTCTGATGACGGCTGAGAGGACTAACTCGCAGATATCCATGGCCCACAATGCCTGCGGGGAACAGTTAAGTGACGAGAGCCCCGAGGCGCCACCGAAGTAATGACGCTGGCATGGCAGTGGAGAAGCTCTCAGCTCCGCAACATTCCCTCTGTCAGCAAAGAGTAATTATTTATATATGCTATGGTAATGACGATGTGGAGAAATGATTCGCCAGCAATTCTTGTTCGACCCAAGCCGGCGCAAGATCAATTTTACACATCTGCTCTCCGGGGCTCCGCAAAACAAACGACCACCGCAGCGGCAACAAGACCCTGGCGATAAAAAAAAAGCCTGTACGAGGAAAATGAAACGCCATATAAATATTGCTCTGCTGTGAGCGTGGAGTTAGCATGTTTTTAGCTGCGCGGGCCAACATATGTAAACACTCATCCCTCTCGGTAATGTACTGATCCGCTGAACACGACGCCACCTTATACTGCTCTTTTAATCTGACGCGATCAGATCTGGACTGCGGCTGGTGTCACGGCAACTTCCCAGCTTCGGCAGCCAATCACCTCAGAAAACAACGTGAAACAAATGAGGAGCTCCACTCCAGCGATGTCACCGGCTGTCCTGCAGAGGAAGGTTGTATTTTCCGACTGCCGCGCTCGACTACACAGCCATTGGACAACAGGTGAGCGCTTCAGAGTTCCGCCCACCTGTTCGTTGGCATGTTGCCCTGAAATCCGTTAATTAAAGAAAGCCGCACTCCTCGCACAGGTCAAATGACTGACCTCTGCCTTCTCCATTCTAGTCTCTAGTCTATGCAATAAAAAAAACCAAAAAACTCAAAGCTGCGCATCTGGCAACCCCATGCCGATGCCCTTGAATGTTTTCCCCTCTTGAACGGAAAAGTAATGAAACACCTCACACACCACTGCGAAAGAGGCTATGTGCCCTCTCTCTCTTTCTCTGCTTCAGTCTCCCGCGCTCGCTCTCTCTCTCTCTCTCTCACACACACACACACACACACACACTTATACAGATCATGCACTGATGCTGTGACTATAATAACTGTCACTGACAAATTGACAGAAGCCCCCCTTCACCTCAAAGCCGAGATGCTAAGAAATTGTGCTGGACGCAGGATACAGTCAAAGACCCACTAACCTGGCAACATGGTCCATGCTTCGATCTACCAGCCTTCCTGCGCTCAGATGTGTGTGTTTGAGAGTGTGCGCGCGCGAGTGTGTGTTTTTCAGCCTCGCGGCTCGGGATAGAGATGGTGTCGGAGGCGAGGAGGCATGGCGCGGTGGGAGCAGGCCGTGGAGGAGAAGAGCGGAGGGCTCCGAGGAGGCGCAGAGAGAGGGAGCGCGTCTGACAGAGCAGGAGCCGCTGCCAGCACTGAGCGTGTGTACTCGCCCGCACTCGCTCCCTCTCTCCCTCTCCCCCTCTCTCTCTCTCTCTCTGTACCTCCCCCACATGTCTTCCCCCTCTCTCTCCCGCTGCATCACATCTCTCTCTCTCTCTCTCTCTCCCTCTCTCACACACACACCTTCAGTGCAGAACCTAATTACTTCCCTCTTTCTGGCTTCTTGTCTCTGTTCTCCACCACATCAGATTAGGAGACAATGAAAATTTGATGAAAGTGCAGCCTGTCTGCTTTAATCAGCCGCTGTTTTCATCCATATTCTGCTAACCAGATATCAGCCTTTCTTATACAGTGTCACTGTCCAGATACACAGTGTGGGCGTGTACATGTATGCGTATACACACACACGCGTGTGCACATATATACAATGTACATGGGCATATGTGCGCACACATACACTCATGTAAACAAACACCTATACACACACACACACATACAGACACACGCACATGCGCACACATAAAAACACACACATGTACACAAACACGCGAAGACATATACACACCCGCACTCAGGCAAACACACACACAAAAAGACATACAAATACAACCACAAACAAACGCGCTCAGAAGTACACGAACACAAACGCGCCCATACACACACATCCTGGTACTTCTATCCTTGTGAGGACATTACTTCGACTTCCATTCATTTTTTATGCATCTCTACATCCTTTCCCTAATCTTAACAATCAGCAACACATGCCTAACCCAAACCTTTACCTTAATCTTAACTAAGACATCACAATTTGCCTTGGTGGTTATCGGTATGGGCAAAAAGTCCAATTTCCAATAATTTCCCTGCTCTTTCAGAAAAAATGTTTTCTGGTTCTCACCGTGTAGAAAGTACAAGAACACACACACACACACACACACACATGCGCGCAGACAAGCATACACACGCACACACACACACATACACTCTCTCTCACAAACACACACATACATACCATAGTTTATTTCCCCTTTGGACCCTTATCTTCCTCATAAACCCTCACCCATGTGTGAACAAAACATTCCTTCCACATTCCCCAGAGAGGAGGAGGATGGAGGAGGAGGATGGATGATGGGGCACAGTGGTCATACTGCTGCATCTGCATGGGCGGTCTGACTCAGGTATGCGGCGAATGCGTGTCGACAGAGACCAGGGAGCTGCGACTCAGGAAAGAAGGGTATTAAACCAATCCATCTTCAATCCCTATGGCCCCGCAGCCTCTGGCCCAGTGAATACAACAAAGAGATTACTACTAAAGAACAGAAACAACAGAAAATGAAAGAAAAGCAGAAAAACTTGAGTGACCCTAATAAGGTACACCGGCCCAGCGGCAGACAGAATTCATCATTTGCGTGACCCAAATAGCCACTGCCGATCAATACTCTATTTTCGAAGCTCGAGGGAAGCGTTTCTCGGTGTTCTGAAGAGAGACGCACATTTTCATTCCACTCACAGCCCCAGACTGAAAACAGGGGTGACACGTGACTGAGAATGTCACTCATACAGCTATTGATCTCCCCAGAGTACAGGCGAGGGGGGGTAGCTTTAGGTGCCAAGTGTGCCACTTTGCGAATTAACCGAGTTAGGGTATGTCTGCCACCTCCCTGATTGAAAATCTGAAAAATGGAGCACCTGGTTTATGTCGTGATATCGGCATACACAGAATGCAGCACGCTTGCTGACATAATTCGGGTTGGGCAAACAATGGAATGGCTTGTTAGCGTCTGAGTAAATGTGAGCCACAATTTAGATAAAAGCGGCAGTTTGTTCCTGCTGTATCATTTGCTCGCACCTCTGAATTTTACTGCCTCCGCCCCTCGCTCAAAGCATCCCCGCTGAGGCCTTTCGCGCGAATGTTTTTCGGCTACATGCTAGATTTAGCGATTTGCTCGCACAACTGTGCGAAATCACCGGAACGCAGGACAGCGGGCCGCCGCGAACACCATTAGACGAGGGCCGGACCGCAGACTCCGGCGAGGCCCGCCTCCAAACGTGGGGGGGAAATAACCGCTACGGTGCTGGAGCACTTTTGAGGTAATAATACCAGCCATTATAGGCACAGCAGGCTTGAAGGCACCAGCGCGAAAGCCACAGCGGGGTGCTTTAGTAACTGGAAGGTGGGCCAGTTTAGAAAGGATGGTTAACATTAGGATTTCCATTTAAGGCACGGCTAATTAATCGCCCAAATCAAAGCCGGCATTAACTTTCGACGGGCGAATGTGCCATTACTGGTGAGGAGCGAATCAGGGAGGCACACAAAGGTTGCCACATCACTGAATAGAGGAACCTCCTTTTATAGTGAGAATATACATCTCTGGCGACCGTGTGGTTGCTGCGTGGAAAAATAATGTGGCCTCCCGAGGATCTACTGTCGACACCCTGGCCACACAAAGGCTGGCGTGCCGGGAGGCAGGCCGCTGGATTTGCCCAATTTCTCCAAGAGGTCAGGAAGAGCGACCGCAGCGGAACAGGGTATCCGCACACCTGCGACAAGCCTTATTCCCGCTCTCATAATTTATTAATCGCCCAAAGCAATTAAGTACTGACATTATAACTCAGGTTAGCAAGGAATGACATGGCCCCTTCGGGTTATATTTAAAGCATAATTAAAAAAAGGCTAAAGCTAAGCACAGAGAAATCCTCATCACTGCTCCACTGCAGCATCGGCAAAGGAGGATATTATGCTCAGGTTTGTAACAAAAAAAAGACATAATTTCAAATCAAACCTATTCCCACTCAGTGAATAAAGAATGCTTTTTTTTTGGTAAATTAGCAATTTAATCCCCGCCTTCAAAAATAATAAAATAAGAACACAGACTTTCAAACAGGGTCCTGTACGCAGAGCATCTTCCTTTGCCAGCATTGTTTTCAGCCTTTGTTTATCTGGAGTAATGACCATTTGCAATTCAGTCTGATTTGAAAACTGTGGGGGAAAAAAACCCCGCCTGGAAAACAGAGTCAAGACTAAAATGCCAAAAGAATGAATGCACAATCAGTTCCGAGCCGGAAAATGGAACGTAACCACACACACAGACAGAGAAGCGACTACAGCGGAAGGGAAACGCAAAGCCCTCCGCCATCTTTCTGTGGCGGCTAATTTTGTTGAATAAGGACCACACAGACCAGAGTTACTTCAGATCACCTTGAGAGTACAAGTGACATACAGTCGAGCAACACATTGTCAGTGTCCCCTCCTGCGCAAACGTGTTCACAGCGAGGAGAGGATATGGAACTGCAACAGGAGAAAGGGTGGCAAAGGAATGAGAGAGTATTTGAAGTGATCAAGGACGGTTGACTTCTTTCGGTGATGGATGGATTTGATGAGTAAATAATCGCAGAGGGACTTAATTCCCGCGGTGTGTGTGCTGGTTTATTTTGAGGGGATGGAAGCTTTGCAGGTCCTGGCATCCAGACCACAGAGCCGAGAGCAGATCTAAAGCAACAGGAAGCGGGGCCCGGGGGGGGGAGGAAGGGACACGTGCCCTCCTATCAGAAACCAGAGCCAAGTGACCAGCATGTGAGTTTAACACTGAAACTAGCTTGGGCATGGTGACAAAAATTCCCAAAGATGAGTTTCATATAAAAAATAAATAAATAATAATAATAATAATGGTGGTTTGCACCACTTTTCACACTTTTTTAAAAAAATGACCCATCAACAGCACGTTCTCTTCACAAAGCCAGTTTTGTTCCAACATTGCATCTATTCATCTTCCCATTGTACCAAACAGCAGGTCCACAGGCTGCTAAAAATGTGCAAAAGGAACAAAGAAAAATTGCTCACCTGCATTTCCTCTGAACGCACCCGTATAAAAAGCCAGGGCTCATTCATTAATCCATCAATGACTGCAGCCGAAGCTTTGATGATTAAACTGATGTGCGACCCTGGCCTCAGCTTCGCGGGAATAATTTCGGTTCTCGTTCAGCTGGTGGTGAAGCAACTAAGGGCAGACTAGAGCGAGCAGAGCGAACAGCGCAGACCATCACCAGTCTCCCTCAACTAAAACTAACGCTTTGTCTTCAAAGCCCAGGAAACTTTGAACGCTGCCGTTTCACAATCCAACGTCTAGCGAGTCGCCCTCCACAGGAATCAAGTCTTTGGTCGACCTTCACACTCCATCCCCCCACCTCTGTGTATTAGAAAGCTTGAGATCCGCCGCATGCGAGAAAGAGGCAATAATTGGCCGGTTTAAGATGGTGGTTGCAGAGAAGTGAAGGATGTGGCGCTCATTTGAAGTCCCCCCGTTGCCAGTTTCTTTTTTGCAGATCAGAACCTACTTGTTACCCTCTCGACATAAATCACTGCCCACTCAAGGGGACTCCACCGGGGTCCTGGGTGAGAACTCGTTGTGCACTTGTTAGGATGATGTCACTTCCTGTGACGGGCAACTGGCAACAGACAGTGTCATGAATAACAACTTCTCCCACAGAAATAAGAGCTCTGCTTGCCACTCGGACATCTAGTCTCCGTTGTAGATGTTTTCTGTGGTTCGCTTCCCTCACACAACGTCTGCACATTTGAGCCTGGTTTTGTGCCCAACCAATCAGAGAGAAGCTCTGAAATTTCTAAAGCTATGAGCAAATGCTGCTGTAGGAGCGAAGAGAAACACAAAAGACATCTGTAACGGAGGCTAACCAACACCAACCTGTTGAAAATGTTCAAAACGTTGGGGCGCCCTGGTGTCTCATCGGTCTACGTGCGAGTACCTATCTAGCTGTGTCCTTCCCACAGCGACCTGGGTTCGATTCCGGCTCAAGTCATTTGCTGCATGTCTTGCCCCCCATTCTTCTCCCCAACTTTCCTGTCTCTCTACTCTGCATAACTGTCAAATAAAGGAAAAATTCCACAACCCGCCCCCCTTCCCCCAAAAAAATAAAATGTTCAATATGTGGAACTTCTCCAGGTTTCTTCCATGTTGAGGTTTTCCTGAACTTTCTTTGGCTGCTCAGCTGCGTACTTCAAGTCGGCGCTTCGGTGCGGAAACGTTTCACGTGGGCCCGGTTGCAATCGTGATAAAGTCGTTCAATTTCCTTCATGTTCTCATCCATTTCTATTCTTAAGAAATTTTCTAATAAAGCATCTGTACATCACATGAAGAGTTCGCTTGAGGAATATACAGCAGTATTTACAGAAAGAGCAGGACTTATAATCGAAGGAACATTGAGTTGGCTTTTTCCGTATAAACATAGATCCCCTTTCTTCGATCAGATTCTTATTTTACATTCAAAAAAATGTTATTATAAACAAATTTTTGGAGTTTCTGAACCCGCCATTTTTGTGTATTAACATATGACAGGGGAAACCCAAAATGACGATCATTTTACAGGAATTCTGATTTGCTCATTTTGCACCGCGCCATTCGTCTCTGAACTCAAAACCCGGCTCGAGTGCCCAGACGTCGTCGCGGGAGAGAAGCGAATCGCATTAGATGTCTGCAACGGTGGCTATATGACATCACTGTTCGATAGGAATGGCAGTTTCAGGGAGTGACGGCTGCTGTTGCACTGAGTGGCAATTAAAAATTAAATTTCAAACACGATGATAGGTGAAGAATACAATGACTTCAACTGCTTCAAACTTTATAACCTTTTACTTGCATGACGTGCAGCTTTGTGAATAGGATGCATACGGAAAATTAGAATGCTACTTAAAAGAACTTCATTGCTGGAAAATTTTGCATCATGATATTGGGGCATTTTGGGAGGCACGGCTCACCAGTTTCGGGAGGCACCAGTGACAGTAACAGCAGGCTGAGATAATAAAAATTGTGAAAGTCCCAGGGATCCCTCCCTCCCACCAAAATATCACCTCACTTGGCATTCTGGACAGAAACAGCAACAGTCTGCATTGGAACTGAGCCACTGCAAATCACTAAAGCCTTCCAGTAAAAAACAGGTCATAAATGGCTATTCCCTGCTCTCTTACAATACAGCAAAGCACATTCAATAATAATGTACACAGCTAAATAAATGGTGGTGTACAACCCCAATTCCAAAACAGTTGGGACACTGCGTGAAATGTAAATGATGACAGAATGCATTGATTTGTAGATCACTAAAATCCTACATTTCATTGAAAAATAGAACATGGACAGCATAGCAAATGAAGAAACTGAAAATGTTTTCAGTTTTTGAGAAATATCTGCTCATTTTGTGTTTGATGCTGGCAACTCGTTTCAAAGAAGTTGGGAGAGGTTCAACGAATACCTGGAAAAGTTGAATGATGCTTTCAAAAATACACCTGATTGAACACCTCGAAGCCAATTAGATTAATTGGCAACAGATGAGTACCACGAAAGGGTAAAACAAGTCTTACGGAAGTAAAGATGGCCAGGGCTTAATCACTCTGTGAAAGACTGTGGGGAAATATTTTAAAAAATTGAGGAATAATCTCTAACAAAAATACAAAGAATTTGGGGATGTCATTCCCTGCGGTACATAAGATCAATAAAAGATTTATAGAATCCAAAGAAATCTCAGTGTGTAAGGGACATGGCCACAAACCAATTCAGAATGGCAGTGGTCATCAGGCCCGCAGGCAGCACTGCACTTAAAGTACACAGGATTCAGTAGTGGAAATCACTGCATGGGCTCAGCTCAGGAACACTTTTGTAAACCACTGTCAGTAAACAGTTTGCTGCTGGATGCACAAACGCATATTAAAATTAAAAGTAAAGATCAAACCATTTAAACGAGATGCAGAAATGCTGCCGCCTTCTCTGGGCCCAAGCTCATTTAAAATGAACTAAAGAAAAGTTAAAAAACTGTGTTGTAGTCTGACAAATCAAAACATTAAGTTCTTTTCAGAAATCGCAAACAATGCATGCACCAGGCTAAACATGAGAGGCACCATCCGGCTTGTAATCAGCACGTAGTTCAAAAGCCAGCATCTATGACAGTATGGGGCCGCATTACTGCACATGGCATGGGTTCACGCACACACCTATGGAGACAACGTTATTGCTGTTGATATACAGGCTATGGAGCAAAATATACTGCCATCCAAAAGCCTTTTTCAAGGCAAGACGATGCCAAAAATCACATCCAGCATGCACTTCAACGACATGGCTCCTAGGTAATAGAGTCTCGGTGCTAAACTGGCCTGCCTGCTGGCGAGACTAGTCACCAATTTAAAATATTTGCCATATTATTAAAAAAAATAAATAAATTATGACAAAGAATGCCACAAAGGGTTGACCAGCTGAAAGCCAACATCACCCAAGAATGGGAGAACATTTGGCTGAGAACACTGCAAGTGAGTCAGTTTCCAAACACTTGTAGAGTGTTAAGAGAAGTGATGCAACACAGTGGTAAACATGCCCCTGTCCCAACGTTTCTGAAACATGTTGCTGGAATGAAATTCAAAATCAGCACATTCCTTTCAAGAAACAATAAAATTTCTCAGTTTCAACATCTGATATGTTGTCTCTGTACCATTTTATAAAATATAGAGAGAAATAGAGAAATATAGAGCTTGAATGAAATGTAAATCATTGCATTCTGTTTTTATTTACGTTACACAATGTCACAACTTTTTTGGAAATGGAGTTGTATGTATATATTTGGGGTCAGCTTGACCGAATTCTACGTTCTCCGTCTCTAGTCATTTTTCACCACCCCAGGATCTATTATTAAGTAAAACCATCATTTTGATCTCGTTTTTGTAGTGTTGCCCAACACTGGGGGCATTTTTAACGCAAGTTTTCATTCATTTCACTTCTGGTCTCATTCATTTGACTATAATCATGCAAAATCAATGCATGATGTATAAGGGGAGGATGGGGGAGATGTGTTTTATTTACTTGGCTGTTAAAATGAAGAGTAGAGAGGCATAAAGGAGCTGAGAGATGGGGCAACACTTGCAGTTACAAACATCTGATGTAGTTTTACATCGCGAGGATCAAACTGACCTCAACACAATAAAGGTTTATTCATTTGAACATAAGAGGGTTACGGAACCACGCTGTAGCACCTGAAAGACTCCCACGGACAAGACTAAGGCTGAATACAAACTAATGCCAGTTCAAGGCCGGAGCTGACTGTACTGCCCAGAGTATGAGAAGGTTCAGGGAAGGGTCAGCGTTTTATTGCTTTCCATCAACCCAATCTGGTCAACTGGGTGCCCCAGGACCACAGGTAAAAGTGACATTAGAAAAGTTTTACTTTACGAGTGCATATAGTTGGATAAGCCATGTAAAACCGCCGCGATGTAGGTGGAAAGACGAGTGACCAAGAAGAATCATGAATACACCGCTATTACCTGGAGGAATTGGTCGGGGGTGGGGGGATAAGAACATGGCTGCCGTGGCGGGTAACTGGACATTCAAAATCGCAGCAGGAAGTGGAAATGCCAAACTGCTAACTGGATGCCAAATTCATTTTAAAAGCGAACTGCACAAACCTTCTTTAAGGATGCCTAGCAGTTCCCCAGGGACAGGCTGCTTCACAGCTTCAGGAACAAAAAAAAGCGAAGGGGGACCGAGAAGATTTAGCACGCTGTGTTGGCTCTGTCATACCGGAGCCGAGAGCGCGGTATATTAATGGGCGCGGTAACACCGCTCATAACTCTGCCATTAGCCGAGGCTGCCAGTAAGTACATCCAGATCCCGGACAGGAGCCAAGAGTGCAGACGAGTGAGCGCTGGCACACCTACAGTCAGAATGCTGCTGATAAACGGGGCAGTGATGGGGACGCCAAACTCTGCCGACCACAACATCGAGCCATCCCTCAATTCATCCCCTTGATCCCTCGTTCTCCAACTGTCCCAGAAACTGGGCTGGTTTGGGGAGTCCGATGAAGGCAGCACCGTTGGGAGCCAGCCTTGCAAACACTAGAGGTAAGGCTTTTCATGGCTGCAGGTATTTTATAAGGACGCGTCCGATGGTGGTGCATTAACTGAATTCTGCATCATGGATGGGTAGTAGTCTCAAGCAGAGACATTCCTGAACTATCGGAGACACTAGACAAAAAAAATCATCAGTCTGGGACCACTTCTTTGGATTCTCCTGTTTGAAAATCAATATGACAGCAGCTGCAGCTCGTGGTCCCAGATTGACCAATTGCAGGGGACAGCTCTAGTTCAAAAGGTGAGTGATAGCCTCAGTAAATCTGGGATCAGATGACAGGAGTGCAGTTTAAAAGTTCTCTATTATTTTAATACCCCTAAAACCTCTTGGCAATTGTCCATCCATCCAATCAATCAATCCATTAATCCATGCATTAACCCATCCATCCATCAATAAACCAAACAATAAGTCACCTGCAGGTTGACGTATATCCCCTGACGCCGTAAACCAATCGCTCCCAAGATCAATAGGCTAAGTGACCACACCACAAACAAGGTCCCTACCAAATATGAAATGAATCTTTAAAAAACTGTGACCTGTAGAGTGCTCATAAGACATCCCTACGGATGCAGCAGACACGGTATAATGATCACTGATCCTTAGAATTCTCGACACGTCGTCTGGAGATACAATAAATGCATTAATTAATTGATTCGTTAATTAAATAGTAAAAAGGAAAACATTGTCAGGCAGCCTAGACGTTTGCCACAACGATTCAGTGTCATGGGCCGAATGGCGCTAATGAGCAGACGGCCAGGCCGAGCTCCACAGAGCACGGGCAGGCAAACCTGCACGGCATGCCACTCTTCCTGATGCAGACGCTCGAGAGAGGAACTCAAACTCAAACACAAAGACTGTGCCCCTTTAATGAGATTCCGAGCGGCTAGAGCTCTGTATCATGCAGAAATCAGAATGCTGCAGGCGTAGTCGAGAGCGTGGCAGTGAGCTTGAGCGTGATGGTGCGGCGGGGTCTATGATGCGGCGCTGCCACTTCCTCCATGTCGCTCTTGCCGGTTTTCCCGGCTCTTATTCTCAGAGGAGAACCAAATTCTCCCAGCAATGCAGAGTAATAGTTAAGGGACCCGTAATCCTGACCGAAAGCTTGCATGCTCAGTTCTCTTGTAGGAAACTGCCCTTTTACCATCAAGTAAGGGATTCAACCAGCAATACTTCATTTCCCACCTTAAGGTATAACTGGATTGATCTTAGACAAAATAAAACAGCTGCTCGTGTTTCTCTGAAAAAAGAACATCTGCTAGATACCCATTCTATATTTTAATGGATAATAAGTCTTCAATCAATTATATTCTCCACCACCGCAAAAAAAGCTTTCAAACAACACTCCAGGTGCAGATATATTGTTTATTGTTGAGAGTTATGATTACACAAACAGAGGTGCACAGTCGTTGGAATATCGGAGACATGGTTTCTCAGTATTTTCGCATGAGGAGTGATAGCAGAGGGAACGAAAAGGGAAGATGGAGACTAAAAGCCACAGAAAAATGTAAATATGAACCTCAGTGGTGGACAGAACACAGGGCTGCATGAAGTATCAAATGGTGTGTCGTTAAAAACATAAGAAGGACTCAGCCACCACATCAAGAAGTATCGAGCATCTTATGTTCTCTTTCCTGACTGGGTGGTGTACAGCCAATAATGAGATGAAGTGTGATAACAAATGGGCGTATAAATGGCTTGTGAGGCAGCCAATCAGCAGCAGAGGGTCCATTGTGGAGTATGCGATTGGGTTATTAGGTTTATCAATCAAATGGAAGCCACAATTTTCAGCTGCCGATTGGCGGCCATGTTCTCCATAGGGGCTGCTGTTCTTATTATATGTAAGACATTGATTCAAAATATTTTGTGGCCCCACACAGACATGAGGAGACCCACTTAAGCACACAGGTGGGCAGATAGGAGAGGCCAAGCCGTGGATTGGCAGTGCGGGACTGTGCCTGGGCATGTGCTCAATAAACAAATTTAGTGCTGGCAAAAATAGCCAGAGTGCCCTCCAGTTCTGGCAGCAACAGTCCGCGCTCCCCATTTAGAAGCGAGGCAGAGAGAAAGAGCTCGAGAAGAAGATGGAACACTCCAACGCGGGCAGCTGTTTTGCACACACTCAACCGAATGCTGAAGAAGCTTGGGGCAGTGGTTTGAGCAGAGGAAATGAGGAACGAGGAGGGCCGCATCCATTTCTAGCTTTTATGCGGACTGCCGATTACTTGAACTTCGGGATTTTTGAGCGAGGCAGAACATTTATACTGACAGACATTTTTGCTACACGTCTTGAAAAGCATGAATAAGCCAGCACTTTCTCATAGTTTCGTTTTCGGACACCCTAACGGAGTTTACGGAGAGTGAAAATTTAAAAAAAAAAGAAAAAAAAAAAAAGAAAGGAAATTAAAAGAAAACTTTCTCCCTTGTCACTTTTTGCACCAAACGGTTATGATGCATAGATTTACAGGTTGAAGATAAACACGAAATAAAGTCTTGCATACATGAACTAGCAATGCATGTAAAACCCTCCATGGATCCCATGGATCCATAGATTCAACATGGATTCCATAACCAGAAAAGACCCTTTCGGCATTCATCGTCAAAATGTATGCGGATTTGGAAGGCCATATTTGCAGGGCCCAATGTGGCTTTCAAACCAGATTAGCAATCAAATGTAAGATTTGAGTCTGATGTTAAGGCAAGCTTAGCAAACCAGTTGAACTATTACATAGCTCTGTACCAGAGAATTGATGACATCTGCAGCAATCCCTTCATGTGGGTGGAAACGTTGGGGTCTTTCCAGCAATAAAATAATTTTTGAAAATATCTCCAGTATTCTGTGGTGCAATATGGAGTGTTGAAGGAGAACCTTAATGGGAGGAGATGATGACACCGTCGACGTCATAGCCTCCAACTAGATTAATGAATAGCATAAGTGATCTGAGGTAAACTGCTGCACAATAAGTATTCCCTTCCTTTAAATTTTCTATATACATTCAATCCTCATGGCAGATCTACAATTGCATTTGCCCGCCCTGATGTTTCTTGTATGCAAATAATATCTGTTTAGACAATAATAGCCTTTTTCTGTCGTGTTGTTATCATCTAGCTTATTAATTTGTGCCTGTTGCAGTAGCATTAACTCAGTCAATGCTAGTTTGGCACCCTAGATTAAATAAAATTATTTTAATGGAAAATCAATCTTGCATTCAACCGCTAAAATAAATTTTTATGCTCAGGAATGTAAGTAAATAACTGTTATTTGGCATCTTTATCAAAAAATAATAATGTACTCAACTATTTTTTCTGTTTTTTGTAAAACAGTAAATTAGAAAATTCATGGAAAACAACAATAATTATATTTTAGCATTAACATATCGTTTCAATTAAAGAGCTTGCGCATACTGGTGGATTAACCATCACCGAAACATAAAAAAATTATTTTGTAAATTATCAATACTTTTGATTTAGGGTGGCTGTTAATAAATTTGTTAAGCACTGCAAATATATACAATACCGAACCATAATCATACCATAACTTATTTAAAGCATGCACTAAAACTCGCATTGTTGCCGCACAATTAATAGGTTCTGGGTTCAAGCCCCAGCCGGCCAGGACCTCTCTGCAGGGAGTTCACAAGTTCTCCCCGTGTTTCCATGGGTTTCCTCCCAGTACTCAGGTTTCTCCCACTCAGAAAAACATGCAACATAGAAACAGTCTAACCACTGCCCCTGACCAAGGAACTGGCTTTAGAAGCTGGAGTTGGTCCCCAGGTGCTGCGCTGCGGTTGCCCAAAACTCCGAAGAAACTACTGACCAGGGTGGAACAAATGCAGAGAAAATTACCCCATGAGGTTCAATAAAGTATATCTTTTTTTGTTTATTTTTTTTTTAATTTGGCATCTTTAATCCCAGCCGAATGTGGAATGCCCAATTGATGAACTATGTACAGGGCTTGCTAGCATGCCACCCCTTGCTGGCAATTCAGGAGAGTGTAGACAGTTTGTGGGTCTCCTCTGAAGCACGTTCCTGTCAGCCACCGCTTCTCATACACTCATTGGTTTAACCTTTGCAAGTTCAGAACGAGGGCGGAGGATACCCGGACATGACCAGGGTTAGAATCTTCCTGACGAGCGTCTGGCCAACAGGAGGCGCTTGAGCGACATAAAATGCAACTATTATTTTCCCTTCCCTATTTGCAACCCTGTAGCACTATAGCCAATTTTGCGCTACTTTGAAAAAGCTGCCAACCACTGCCGGCTGGTACATAGCGGGGCTCGAACCTGCAACGTGACAGTCACTTCTGCTTCGCAACGCGATGCTTTATCGAGTGAGCTACCCGGCTGCTCAATAAAGAATATCTTATCCACCTTAAGAAGTCACTAGGTAACCCAGTCGAGCTTACGTGGATATCTTGTCCTTGCAGAAACCTCTAAATTGCCAAACAAGCTCTATCGGCCTGTTTCCCCTTTTTCCCCCAATTACACAGAGTTTGACTCCATTTATCTTGACTTCACTTTTGGCTATCTGACTGCACGACCGCTTCTAGGCTGTCTTAAAGTTAACAATTTCGTCCAAATCACTTCAGCGTTTTCCTTTAAGTTCATGTGCAATTGAAAACTTTTTTGTTCGTATGTGCTCTGACTGACACTTCAGGATTTTGGCAAGAATTAAAAGACAGATTTTTTCCAGTTTTATTTTATTTTTTAAACCAAATTTTAAAAAATATACATATAGTATGGCCTATACCTGTGTTGGTGTATGGTGCCAGTTATCCAACAAAGGCAGATTAACTGAACTGTTATCTCCAACCCCAAGTTCATCATAAAACAGGGCTAACCGCGTTAGCACCTCAAGACAGAAGAAAACAAGCACCTGGACAACCCGCAAGCCCGGAAATTTGAGCTCAAAGAATCAAAGCTGGTGCTCTGCTGCGGCTTTGGCAATATGAGGACACCCCAATTCGAGTGGTTATACTCGAATATACTGTTGTATACTGAATACACCGTTGCCCGTAAAGTTGGGATAATTTCGTATTCAGCCAATCAAAAATAAATCACATTGTCATAATCATTTCATGAAAAGAGGTTGAAAAAAATTTATAACAACTTTATGGGCAACAGTATAACAACTCCGTTAATTGGTGTTAGTGTTAATAAATACATTTATGAATAGATCGAAAAACTGAGCATGAATCCCCAGAAAAAGGCCATGTTAACTAGCAGTCCCATTGGACAGAGGAAAACCGCAGCCATAAAAAGACAAGCTACAGCATAGCTAGAGGTAAAAGATGAACTCAATGTCTCAATAATTCATTTGCTCGCAGTGTTGGACTATTGATAAAACTGGAGGAAAAAAAAAAAAAACCAGGCCACTGGCCCCCTCTGCAAAACAGCAGTCAGCCATTATACCCTGCAAAGAAAAAGACACAAGGGTTAATTCCAGTTGTGTGCCCACCTTACAGAGGCTTACAACTTACAGAGGATTATTACGTAGCTGCTGGTGCCACCTTACGACGATAGTAACTTATTTTGATAATTTCACAATTCATGATGCGCAGCTTTCAATAGACTACAACCATAAAAATGAATTGCATGCCATGTTGTGTGACAGACTGAAGACTATTCAATCTGGGCATTGGGAATTCCCCAGGATGTGAAATTGCCAAGCCAGGTAATATGGCTTTGAACATAAAAATGGGAGCCGTCAAGAGATCAGAGCGACTGAAATAAACGATGCAATTTTGCATGGGGCAAAAACAGTACATTGCACCGCACTACCACCAGAAATCTTGAAGCAAGACATTAAACTCTGGGAGAAAACCATTTTAAGATGTCACAAAATTGGGAAGAAAATGGATGACAACTTTCTGTTCCACGTCTTCGGAGTAAAATAAAATGGAAAACGATGATAGTAAAATCAACGGTCCACAGCGCTTTTTTCATCAAGCATGAGCTCATTACCGCCGCTAATTAAAGATGAGTGAGAGGAGGATTCAAAACAACTTGGTGCCAACTTGTCACTGCCATGCATCACGCCCTGAAAAAGACAGTGGAAGAGAAAGTGTTTTACAAAGTGAGCAAAATAGTCACTGATGAGTCGATTTGTCTCCAGTCATGAATGGCTTGTGCTTGGCAGGGGAGATGAGCCAACAGTAGACTAAGTATTCAACACAGGCTGCGCTGAGGAGCAGCAGTGCGCCAACTTCAGCAGAAAAGCCCAACTGTTAGCAAAGAGTGCCAGCTTTAGCAGAAAAGCCATAATGTTAGCAAAAGGATTCCAACTTTTGCAGAAAAGCCAGACTGTTATCAAATGAGTGATAACTTTCGTGGAAGAGCTCAACTCAGGGCAAAAGAGCATTAAATTAGCAAAAATAACTCCCTCTCATTGCAAAAGAGGTGCCAACTTCAGCGGAGGACCACCGACTCTGGAAGGAAAGCCATACCCTTGGCAGAAAAGCAAGTCAGCAGAAGAGTTCAAATTTCAGTAGAAGATCCCAACTGTTAGCAGAATAGCCCAAATGTTAGCAGAAGAATGCCATTTTTTGGCAAAGGAGCCGTAATGTTACCAAGGAAGCACCTGACTTCCACTACGCATTGACCTCATAGTACTTCCTCTGACATTGGATATTCAGTACAATGCCCCATTCTTGAAAAACAGCCCTTATAGACAAAGAACAGAACCTTTTCTACACTCCTTTTGCCTGGGAGTCAGGTGTGAAGAAAACCTGACCAATTGTTCACCTTGGAGGAAAGAAAAATTTTGCAGTTCCCAGATATAATGATGAGGCACAGAACATGCCTTGAAGTTGGTGCTTTGATTTGAAGCAGTGTATTATTTTACCTTGCAATGAGAAAGGCTATGAAGATCGCATCACTGAAGAAAAAAAAAAAAGAGCTGAATTCAAAGGCTTCTGCGCTAAAAAGTTTATAAGCTGTGCAGGCCTGTCAGAGCAGAAGACCATAAAAATTAAAGAGCAATGTGAGAGCAAAATGAAATATTTAGAGGAGGAACACAGAGCAGTCTGGAAACATTCTCACCAGTGGACTGAGATAATTATGACACCATTTTGACCTTTTCTCACGATGCCCTTGTCATGAAAAGTCTGTTGTTTCAACATGAACACCACAGGGAGATGGAAAGAACAGAAAAGTGCTCATGGCTAGCAAAGGTTGCCAGATTTAGAATTAGTTATTGAAAGAACAAATTTAAAAATAACGGATACAATATAACTGGATCGAACCGCACACCCAGATACACCGTTATGACTAACACAGAACATTTCCAGCAATGTGAGGTGAGCAGAAAGGTCTCAAAAAGTAGATATGAGAGATGGAATAGGAGGTTATTGAGAAATATGAGTTAGGAAACAGTTGCACTGCCATTTCCAGGACTTTGGGATTCCAGAGAACCACAGTGAGTGCAATTAACTCCATATAATGAAAACATGGCCTGAATGACGGGCCTGATAGAATTCCTCCAGGAGTGCATAAACACTCAACTGGCAAGTCCCAAAAGAACCTAAGCAAGCATACAAGGAACTGCCGGCTAAGCACTGTTCAACATATGGACAGCGCTCATCCATAATTTCAAAAAAGTCATGGCAAAAATGCAATTTATGGGAAAGTTTCAAAGCAAAAACATTGCTTGCCAAGAGAAAGATAACAGTCTCACATTCGGCAAAGTATTTCTTGATGACCTCAAAGGCTTTTGAGATAATGACCTGCGGACTGTTGGGTCAAAAGTGTAACCTTTTTTCTTTGAAAACATGGGTCTCATTACAGTGCTGTGAAAAATGACATGCTTTACCATACTATATTCCTGCTTTCCCCCATTTCAGCGTATTTGTCACACTTAAATGTATCAAATCACCACATTTATTTTAGTATTAGACAAGATAAAAAGGGAAAAAAAGCAATTTTTAAATGATGATTTCATTTATTGAAGAAAAAAAAGCTATCAAACCCTACCTGGTCTTATTTGAAAATGTAACTGCCTACAGTAATTAAACCAACAAATTAAGCTAATGTAATTAGTCACTGAGTTCAGTTTCACTAGCCACACTGAGGCATGGATACTTCCAGTACTGTTGAATCAAATGTTATTTAAATAGAACCTGTCTTGCAATGTGAAGTAGGCAAAAAGCAGCACATGATGCCATGTTCAAAAATAATTCAAGGACAGATCAGAAACAAAGTCGTTGACATCTATCAGTCAACCTCACATGCAGTTGACCACCTGCTTTTTAACCAAGACGCAGTTTTGGAAGGAAATCCGTTATTTTGCGGGTGTTGAAGTTATCAAGCGCTCTACAGTACCTAAATCAAGGTACACTGATAAAAACTTAGCTGGCTAATTCGCTGCTGGGTAAAGTGAATCATAATCTTAATTTACTAGGGATTTAGGAGGAAGATTTTGCCTGTGTATAACGAAGGCCTATAGTGCATAGTAACCTCAATGTTGTACGTTGCAATCACTTAAAATAAGCTTTATCGGTAGGTGTTTTCAAAATTAAATGCCGTCTTGATGGATATTTTCAGAGCAACACCCATGGCTTGCTTCTCGGTCCTGTTGTCATCCGTTAATATTGATGCAGCTGACGCTTCCGGTGGGAGTTTAAAAGCGTTTGGAGTTTTACACGACGCTTCGCGGCCAGTGGGTGTTGGGCTTAAGGCTGGGTTCATAGTCGACGCGAGTCACGCAAGCAAGTGACGCAAGCGACGCAAGTAACGCACTCCCTTTCATAGTGGACAAAGTGTACGCAACCTGCACGGGCGATACGTGAAATGCAATACACCGCTCACACAATAGGGGGTAGCAGCGTCACCGGTGACATTTCGGCTGACATCCATCCATCCATCCATCCATCTTCTACCGCTTATCCGGGACCGGGTCGCGGGGGCAGCAGTCTAAGCAGGGATGCCCAGACTTCCCTCTCCCTGGACACTTCCTCCAGTTCTTCCAAAGGGTATCCCGAGGCGTTCCCAGGCCAGCCGAGAGACATAGTCCCTCCAGCGTGTCCTGGGTCTCCCCCCAGGCCTCCTCCCGGTGGGGCATGCCCGGAACATCTTCACAGGAAGGCGTCCAGGGGGCATCCAATAGAGATGCCCGAGCCACCCCAATTGGTCCCTCTCGACGTGGAGGAGCAGCGGCTCTACTCTGAGCTCCTCCCAAGTGACAGAGCTCCTCACCCTATCTCTAAGGGAGCGGCCCGCCACCCTGCGGAGGAAACCCAATTCAGCCGCTTGTACCCGAGATCTCGTTCTTTCGGTCATGACCCAGAGTTCATAGCCATAGGTGAGGGTAGGAACGTAGATTAACTGGTAAAACGAGAGCTTTGCCTTTCGACTCAGCTCCTTCTCCTCCACAACAGATCGGTACAATGACCGCATTACTGCTGCCGCTGCACCGATCCGTCTGTCAATCTCACGCTCCATCCTTCCCTCACTCGTGAACTAGACCCCAAGATACTTGAACTCCTCCACTTGAGGCAGGAGCTCTCCTCCAACCCGGAGGGGGCTAGCCAACTTTTTCCGGTCGAGAACCATGGCCTCGGACTTGGAGGTGCTGATTCTCATCCCAGCCGCTACGCACTCAGCTGCAAACCGCCCCAGTGCATGCTGAAGGTCCTGGTTCGAAGGAGCCAACAAGACAACATCATCTGCAAAAAGCAGAGATGAGATCCTGTGGTCCCCAAACCGAACTCCCTCCGGTCCCTGGCTACGCCTAGAAATTCTGTCCATAAAAATAATGAACAGAACCGGTGACAAAGGGCAGCCCTGTCGGAGTCCAACATGCACCGGAAACAGGTCTGACTTACTGCCGGCAATGCGAACCAAGCTCCTGCTCCGGTCATACAGAGACCGCACGGCCCTTAGTAGAAGGCCCCGAACTCCATACTCCCCAAAGCACCTCCCACAGAATGCCACGAGGGACACGGTCGAATGCCTTCTCCAAGTCCACAAAACACATGTGAACTGGTTGGGCAAACTCCCATGCACCCTCAAGCACCCTGCGGAGGGTATAGAGCTGGTCTCGTGTTCCACGACCAGGACGAAAACCGCATTGTTCCTCCTGGATCCAAGGTTCGACTATTGTCCGGGATTCTCCTCTCCAGCACCCTGGAATAGACTTTACCCAGGGGGCTGAGAAGTGTGATCCCCCTATAGTTGGAGCACACCCTCCGGTCCCCCTTATTTCGGCTGACATTACGAGTGATATTCACTGATCTCTATAGAATAGGCCTAACTGGATAGCTGACTGACCCCAATCTATCTTTCCAGCGCAGAAAACATATATCAAGTTCTTTGGCAAGAGAATTCATTAGCTGTCTTTGCAATGGATATCTCTTGACTAATAAGTGAACATTTAATAGCTATTATCGGTTTACCTTAACATGACACCTTAGCCAGCCATAATCAACTAGTCAAGGTGGTCGTCTCTAGAATATAGCCCACTTCAAATGAGAGACCCTTTGCGTTGGCCTAATGTATACACAAGATTTCACGACTGCATCTGACATCAATGAGATCCCTGTCATATGCCATAACTTTTTTTAAGCCAGCATCATTTTTGCAGTAAAACAAAATTCGGGCTGTAGATGGGGTAATTGGCTAATTTATGGAACGCTTAACTTCCACGGAGGTGAGTGCTGAGGGTATGTGTACCACTGGATGTCCCTGACTATTTTCAAGCTAAAGGGAGAAAAGAACAGGCTGAAAAAAAATAACGACCTACCACCATACATGGACTGCATTACTTCTACATAGCTAGCTACAGGTTAATACCAATACTTCGCCTGTTTTGCGTATGATCGTGAATATGTTGATGTTTAGAAAGCGCGACCGGTCCATAGGCTGACAGATGCCCCGATGCTAACGTTAGGCAGTCACTGGTTAAATCATCAAGGCTAATTTTAACCAGCACAAACGAAGCGAACGCCATCGTATCGCCCAAGAAACTGATTATAATCTAATTTTGCAAGGTTACCAGTGGAAATGTATTACTGCTGAAGTGGCACTATCACCATCATTAATACCAAACAGTATCAGTTTTTTTTTTTTTTTTTTCCCAGTTGTCTTCTTCTATTATGCGGGCTAAAAAGGTAATTTAAAGTACATTACATACATTACCACCGCCGTTGGCGATGGATGGTATTACATGCGTTGCTGCGTCGCGTATCGAAAAATCAGACTACACAATCAGACGCATCATGGCGGCCAATGCCTCGTGAAGCGTCGTGATGCGTCTCGATGCGATCGCGTTTCCATGCCTTTGCGTTGACTATGAATCGGCCCTAAGAGTTATCCACATTGTTCGGGAACCAAACAGTTGGGGGGGGGTGGCGGTATACTACGAAGCTGGCTTTGTCATTAAGCCAGACTTAAGTAAAACCTGGAAAAACACTTTTTACATTCGTCCATGTTCCAGATTTGAATAGTTTCCTGATTTTACTAAGTGCTGAAGTCAGGCTCAATCACAAAGCCAGCTTCGTAATATATCCCCCTGGTCCCAGCAGCTCAGATGATATTGCCCTCCTCACAACATTCAATGAAGAATATCTGACCCTTCTCTGTTGTGCGAGGTCTTTAACCACTTAAGGGTTCCAAATGATTTGTGCATTTCATGATATGAGAAGAGCATTTCAAGAATGACATTATATGCATGTCCCTTGTAGAAGTATTGCGCTATCAACTCAAGCTCCTCTTCCATCCTGTTAAAGACTTGAAATTTCACGCTGGCTCAGCGGTATCCAGTGTACACAGGAAATGATAAATGACTGATGCCGGACAGATGGGTTTAGCCAATCACAAACGAGTACCATGGTCTTACCCTTTTCCGGTTTCGTGAAATGTATTTTGTGATCTGTGAAATGTTTTTGTGTTTTGTGAAATTTACTTTTGTTCTGTGAAATTTATTTTTGTTCTCTAAAAGTTATTTTTGTTCTGTGAAATGTATTTGTGTTCTGTGACAATGACAATGATCCACAGTATTCAAGCAAGTCCACCTCCGAGTGGATCAAAAGAAACAAGACAGACGTATTAGAGGAGCCCAGTCTAGGTCCTGACTTGAATCCGAGTGAGATGCAGTGGCATAACCATAAACTAGCACTTCATGCTCAAAAACTCGCCAAAAAGGCCAAATTGAAATAATTCTTAGAGGGGTGGAGGGGTTAAAGTCCTTCCACAGCAACGTAAAATGCAGTGATTGTGCTACCCTTTGCAGCAAAAACTGCTCGCAATTAGATATAAGATTGAGGGGGCCAATTATTTTTTTAAATGGGTGATATAGGTTCTGAATAACCACATTACCGCCGATAAATGTTATGATCATTAAAAAGCAGCATATTGTGTTTACTCATATTGGGAACCATTTTGATAACCAAAATGGAGTAGGCAAATACTAGAGCAAACCGTATACCAAGTAATAAAAACTGGGCATGTCCAACACCATTCCAGTTATTTTGTCACAGGAATTGATGGTGCAACTGTGGTACTGTTGTCAAAAGAGTAGTAAAAATGAATTTACTGTGGTTGGAGTGTAGTTTTGGCTCCATGAAGAAAAATTAGATAAGCCATGGTCATTTCCTTTGAAACAAGTGCGTTACCGCCATAGCAAACTGGTAATTAAGTCAGGTGAAGAGCAAGCACTTCTCTTGCGTTAGCAGCACCTCATTCATTCCTAAATCCCGCTCCAATGTTGTAATGCATGGACCTTTTGGGGGGGATAAAGGCCATTCACCAGGTAATCTGTTTTGTATACAGAGTGGTAGAGGATTTAAATCAAACGCAAAACGAAACCAGTGCCATTAAATCAAAGGTGATGCTGAGGTTAATTAACTGTATTTGCCCCAATAGTCACATACAAAAATACCTCTTCACCCTCCCATTCCTGGTAGACCCCACCAGCATTTAAAGGGCTTTATTTACAGGGCATATATTGATAATGATGGAGGGAAACAATGTGTGTTTATTTGCACTGAGCTCCACTGGCTTTGATTCAGGGTCATGAAATTACCATAGAGACAGCACTCGTATTAAAAGGTGGTTTGAGCGAGTCATAAAGTAAACCAGGTCTGTAACATGAAAATAACACAAAGGTAGCTGTAAAGCAGTGACAACTCCTTCTATGCTGTCCAACCACTTGAGATGCAAACAATTTTATCGAAGACCCGAAAACTACCAAACAGGGTGAAAGCAATAAATATGCCGTATGCGATGGATGAAATTGTGGATAAAGTTACCACCGTATGTGTTTCCATTTGCAAAGGCACTAAAATGGAGCAGATTGTCTTCAGCTTACACTGAAATTTGTTAGATGATTAGAAACATTTAAGCGTGACAAATCAGCAAAAACAGAGGAAATCAGGTCAGGGTCAAATACTTTTTCACAACACTGACCATCTCACATACAGCTATTCCACAGTATTCCACAGAAATGACATCATGCCAATGGTCTCACATGGAGATGGTAGCGTGATCGTGTGGTGATGCTTGGCCGTTTCAGGGCCAAGGCAACTTGTGACAAATGATAGATCATCTATGTTGGTACGTTTTGCCACTTAAGTTTATGTCCCGTCTACGCTTGTCAATGTCTGTATATTTTGTATTCCCTGTCCACATCTGTCGGCCCCCCTGTTTTGGTGATAATATTGGCCTATTTGTGGAGTGGTGGTGTTGGGGTGGGGGGGGTGGGGGGGATGATGGAACAATGAATTCTGCCCGCTGCCAAATCCTGAAGGAGAATATCCAGTTTGGCAAGTCCATGACACAAAGCACAAGCTGAAGTGGGCGATGTAGCAAGTCCACAATCTGAAGAGCGCGTCCACTTTTCAAGACAAAATTAATATTTGGAAACAGCCTTGTCCTGGCTTCAAATACTTTAGCAGGACCTTAAATTGGAGGGCTTTTGAGTTATAAACTGCGTGGCTGATTTAAAAAAAAAAAATTCTCAATGTGAGTGGAGTGACCCAAATTTCCTCCACAGCTGAAGACCAACTTCCAGCTATCGAAAGAGTTTGGGAACGACTGCTGCAAGCCAAAACAGGACTAGTTTTGGGGTCAATTACATATGCAAGTCTGTGCAAAAACAGACAAAAACAGGAAGGAGTGCAAATAAATTTTCAGTGTATTATAGCCATAAATTCTGCCCTTCAATCACTCAAATATGAGAGAAAGCTATAATTTGTTGCCTAAGGTGCTTCACTGGGACTCGAGGCTGAAGCCCCAGTGTCATCACCATAACATCAAAGCACCCAATGGGCTTTAGAGCATGGCTTGAATCCATATTTCTGTGGGGAGGAATTGGTCCCTGTCTAGTCTATTTAAGACATTGCTACAACTGTAGGGTGGGCATAGTAGTGACAGGTCAGGACCAGAAAGACAGCAGATAACTTGAAAAGCAGCCATCTGGCAGCCCCCTTTCAGCCCAGTGAATCGTGACTTTGAAAGTGAAGTGCTGTTGGAGAGACTGTTCAGTGACATTTTACAGAGCAGAAATCGCAGGTTAGAGGGCACGTATTTTGCAATGAAAAGGGGCTTCAATCAGAGCAAAAGTAATGTCTCTCCCTGAAAGGTTTCTGAACATGGTCCTTCACTCTCATCAGAGGCATGAATGCGGAAGGCCAAACTACTACCATTCAAATCCACTGACGACGCTACAAGGTCCCCATCAGACACAAAAGTTCATATAATCCATTAACCCTACATGTCCCAAGCCCAGTTTGACGCTGGGAGACGTAAAAAGGGGTGAGGGTATGATCACAAGATCACTGTTCAGATGCAAGTGTCAATAAAGGCTAATTTTTATCATGTGGCCTTCAAGAAGCAAATAAAACTTTGCAATGACAGTTTTAGGAAGTGGAGGAGAAGGCAGCATAATTAACATTTTAAAGTTGCCTGCCTGAAGTATACAGTGGCAGTCAGGGCCTTAAATATTCTTTTTATGATAAACATTATTGTAACAGTCTACCACAGTATAGTGCAGTTGAAATTACATGAAGAATTTGAGTTCAAGGAGTAGCATTTCACCTTTATTTCAGGGTATTTACAGTACAGACCACGTCAAAACGGAATTCTATCGCAGTAGGGTCGGGAGAGGGTAATGGTAACTTCAGAGCAACATGAGGGTAGAAACGTGGTGGGTTGTTTGAGAAAGTGAGGCGCAGGGATACAAAGCATTGATAAATACGGTACCCAGTCACGAAACCCTTCCAGAACACACATCACAGGTGGTCCAGCGTGTGCTGAAGAATGTCATGGTTGGCTGAGCGGCCGGTAAGCATGTCCCAGCAGGGGGCGCTTTCACACACGGTCACTGTAAATGGTGAAAACTTACCAACCCCACACTACCATGTAAGATTATTTCTCCCAATTCATATATTTATTTGCTTAAAATAGGTGCTTGTAGTTGTATTTTTATTGTTGTAGATAGCTTTAAAATCACGTTTTTAATCGGTAAAGCACTGCATGTAAAGGAACGATGTATGAGATGTAACCACAAGTATACTGCATGACGTGGCTTGATGTGTGGGGTTTATTTATGAGGAGAACAGGGGCGAAAAAGAGCGGTTCTTTTGGACAAAAATCATAAAGCTTTTAATGTGTTTTAATGCTATCAAGTTCAGACAGGAAAATTCCTTTTTTTGTTGCTGTTTACTCTTAACGTTCTGTGAAAATGAATGACACGTTACCGTATAGGACACACTCGCTGTCATAGTTCAGGCAAATTTTCACTTTGTTTCTGTCATATTGTAGATTGCTGGACTTTGTGGCACTCCTAACATCCAGAGAGGAGATTTTAGTTGCATTACGAACTCACACACACAGCTGACACACGTCTTCAAAAGCAAATTTCTTCCGCTTTAACGTGCACTATAATGCGGTTTCTCACAAGTTTTAAATCGAAAGTGCATGCTATGTTTTTGGAAGTGGCCATTCGCCCTGCAGCGAATAGGAAACCACACGTGGTCAGGAAGTTTATTTTCCTACCTGGGGTCACCTCAAGATCACCGTCGGCAGTTTAGGCTTTAGGCTTACGGCAATAATCACACAAAACAATGAGTTAGTCTGGCGGTACAGTAGCGATACAAAGACGGCAAGACAGCCGAAAGTTAGGGAGAATTTTCGCGATTTTTTTCCATTTTGATGTGAGCTGTATGGTACATCTTGCCTCATGGTAAACTTCCATACTGGACAATTGGCTGGCCAGCTGTTCCATGGGCAGGTGCTGGTAATTCTCTCATCACATCATCTACAAGCAAGCAGATAAAAAACAGAGCTGATTTCAAGCGCGGCAAATAGCGTCTGGGATCTCAGCGTGAAGTCAAAAGAGCTTTCGCTGCCAGTGATGCAGGCGCTCATTGGGCCGAAAATTCTAAAGAAACCCATCAGAGGGATAGAAAAAACATTAAGCAAGGCCGAACCAACCATTCGGTACATTCTTTAAAAAAAAAAAAAAAAGAATTACACTGGTCAGCTCTGGAGCACAAAACCACTGATAATAACTGATGACAGAAGAATTCTTCACCTTGTGAACACCTCTTCACAGCAGTCAGCAAATAAACAACACCCACTGTAGGAATGTCACAGTCAAGGTTAACAATCAGGACAAAACTGCACCAGCATAAATAACGAGGGTTTAGCACAAGATGTAGCCATTGGTAAGCCTCAAAAAAAAAAAAAAAAACCCAGTAAAGTTCTGGCATGTCATCCACATAGATGACAGATGAAATGAAAATCAAAGTTGCACAACAGTGATGGGAAATTGGAAGCTGATGAAACTGCTTATGATCCCAAGCATGTCACCTCATCAGTGATGCACACTCATATGAAGACATGTAAGGCTGCCAATGGAACTGGTTCCTTGCTTTAGTTCATGATGTGACTGCTGACAAATGCAGCAGGATGAATTCTGAATGGTAAAGGGTTTGACTTTTTCAGCCAAATGCTTAATAACCCACTGGATGGCACTTTGTGGCACAGAAGGAAAATTAACTAAAAAATGCTGCTAAAGCCACCCAAGACTTTCAAGCAATGAAGTGCATTGTTCTACAATAGCCAGATCAATAACTGGACCTAAATCCAAAGGAGCGAACACTAATTGCTGAAAACAAAACCAGAGGCAAACTGCCCAAATAACAAGCAAATGAGGACCTGCAGCTGCAATAAAAGTTGCAGAAATATAAATCACGGGACTTCGTAATATTGAGTCATAAATGTGTTTTGCTGAAGCCTTAATGCACTTTCTAATATGCTTTTGGATGTAAACACCATTATTCAGGAAAAAAGTGCACACGGTGACAAATTGCATCAAATTATTAAAAAACACCAAGCAACTTAGCAAAGCATTCCCATTCTACTCCCCGGTGGGCGATAAGGTCGAATTTCAATTAAATGGGGTAGGTATGAGATTTTCAACGCCATGTACAATTATCTTGGTTGGGTGGATTAAAACGATCCACCACCCTTGAATGAAGTCAGTTCCTTTCACATAGAGACACCCTCTGAATTTTAAACACAGCACTTTTAAATGCCTGTTAGCGGCCGCAAGATGTGACAATACCTCCACGCGGCTGGAACAGACACACGTACTGAATAGCAAGACTGGAATGGAAACTTCCATTGGAAACTTCAACTTGGTTAATTTCAGCAGCTTTCTCTGTGACAGGCTCATTTATCAAATGGCTTCTGTTTGTGAACTGGGCTTGAGAAAATAATTACTAATAGCAGTTAACACATTACGCCCCAGTTAATGCATAACAGCGTGGTTGCAGATTCTTTTTCTGGCGTAGTCAGCTGGTTGGAATCTCACGATTTGGAGGAAGACATTTTGTGTGAAGTCCAACCATGATCAGGCTGATTGGAAGCACCTATTTGACCAGTAGGAGGCGCTACCGTTCCCAATATGGTCTTTATGACCCCACACAGTAACATTTGCACTAGGAGAGTTAATCTGCACTGGATTGGAACCATGTAATGGAGTTGTATGCACTAGAACTGCCTTTAGTTAACAGCTCAAAAGATGCAGCCTGAAGTATTATGTTCTGAGGATACAGTATCTTCAAATTTACAGGCAAGGGAGGTAGTGGCTTCAAAAATTTTGATTTGAAATATTTTGAGAGCAGGCAAAATGCCAGACAATTTCATATACTGCAACTTCAAGCAGCAACTCAAAAAAACTGCAGAGTTTGCAAACCGCGGCAGAACATAACATTTATTCGCATCATAACCCCAATCCCTCGAATAACAACTCAAGGATTACTGAGATTCACATTTCTGCAAACAAATGATTTGTTTTCAGGCAAAAAATAATTGAAAATACAAACTGTAAAGGCCTTAAGAATAAAATACAGTGGATAGAGAACACCCTTCAGACTCGATGCATCATGTTTTACAGTCTCAGTGCTGATGTGAGCAGTTTGAGGCTTTCAGTACGGTCTTCCCCGAGGCCAATGCAGGAAGTAATGTTCTCCTCAGGATTGAGGATTTGGGTGGACCCCCCCCCCCATCCCTCGTCAACAGACCCCGCAACCAACCAGCATAGAGCCACCACCACCGACAGCTGAGAGGCCACTACAGGCCAGCAGAATAGTGAGTTAGGGATTTGCTTTAGTGCACAGTAGGGCAAATTAGAATGGAAACAGGACAGGGTACCAAAAGGTGAGAGGTAAACTGCCAACACTCAGTTTGAGCAGAACAAAAAGAAGCAAATGCTGAGGCGATTCACCTCGTAAAAAATTCCAGAAGTTGAGGCAAAACTTGCAAAAAGAAAAAAAAAAAAAAAAAAAGTCTTTATACTCACCATCATTTGAATCTGCACTGTAAAAAGCCTTGCAGTAATACGCAAAGGGAGCCAACACACTTCTAAAATATAACTACAGTTAAAAATACTAAAAATAATAATCAAAAAGATAGAATAAAAATAATAATCATTGTAATGTGAATATAGGCCACTAGATGGCAGTATTTACCTTTTTTTTGTTAAGCTCAGACTGGAGTCATGTTTAGACATGTCCTGGACATGTCTGGGGCAAGTCTCAGAAAGTTAAAAAAAAAGAGGTCTAAATGTGGGTGGGGTCTGCAAAAGAGTATATAAGGAAAAGAACTGAGACAGTAAAGTAGTAGGAGAAATTGCAAGAAGATGACCAGACCTGCCATTCTGTTCAAGACCTGTGACGTTTCTTTTGTGGATTTCTTTGACTGTGTTTGAGCATTTTCTTCATCCAGGACATCACCAAGCCACCCCACTAAAAAGGGACTGTAATTATTTCTGTTTTTTTTCTTATTTATCAATCTTGGTCTTTAGTTGTAGGTTGTTATTAGTCTTTGTCTTTGTTAAAAATTAAATGTGTTTTAGTTGTTAAAACTGTGTTTGTCATCCCTTGCTGTTGCTGTTGTGTTATAAATGTAATAACAAATTGGGGCCATAACAAATTGGGGGCTCAAGGTCCGGGATAGACCATTGTGTGAGTAATTTATTGAAAATCTAACATTCCAAATTGTGAAATTGTTTTTGTGAATTTTCCTAGATATATATTGACAACAGCAATGGATGATTTCTTGGCATCACCAACCGTAGGGGTTTTGAAGTCTTTTAAAAAGACAGAACTGCTAGAAATTTGCAGACAGTTGGAGTTGACAGAGGTAAAACCAGCCATGCGAAAAGCAAGACTGGCTAGAGAGATAGTTGAATATTACATTGATGAAAATGTGTTTGCACCAGGAGATCTGGAACAGTTTCCAGTGGAAAATCCAAATATAGAAATGGAACTTAAATTAAAAATGCTAGAGATTGAAAGGGAGGAAAGAGAAAAAGAAAGGGAGGAAAAAGAAAAAGAAAGAGAATTTGAGAGGGAAGAAAAAGAAAAAGAAAGGCAGTTTGAGTTAGAAAAATTAGCAAGAGAAGAAAAACAAAGAGAATTTGAGTTAGAAAAATTTGCAAGACAGAGAGATTTTGAATTAGAGAAACTCGATAGAGAAGAAAGACTCCAAATGGAGCAACTAAAAATAAAAATTCAAACTGAAAATAAATTTCGGGCTAGCCAGGAGGTAAAATTAGTGCCTCCATTTTCGGAAAAGGATGTTGACAACTATTTCCAGTGTTTTGAAAAGGTAGCAAAAAGTTGCCAGTGGCCAAAGGAACACTGGCCTCTGATGTTGCAAACTGTCCTCAAGGGTAAAGCTCAACAAGCCTATTCGGCTTTGTCTGCAGATGATTCCTCTGATTATGAGGTTGTCAAAAAGGTTATTTTGAGAGCTTATGAGTTGGTTCCAGAGGCTTACCGACAGAAATTCAGAGGTCTGAAGAAATCTGAAAATCAGACTTATGTTGAATTTGCTAATGAAAAGCAGGTTTGCTTTGAGCGCTGGTGTACTTCTATGGAGGTCAAGGATGATTTCAACTCACTAAAAGAGATGGTGTTAGTTGAAGAATTCAAGAACTGTGTTAAAGATGATGTTAAGACCTACCTTAATGAGAAGCAAGCACTGAATTTGCAATCAGCTGCCAAATTTGCAGATGAATATGTTCTCACACATAAGTCCAAATTTCAGTCTAGCAGTGATAATAGATGGTCCAAATTTCAGAAAAAGGGTTATGGTGATACCCAAGATTCCTCACCCAAAGACAAAGACAAATCTGGTGATGGTGCTCAGAAATCCAGTAACAGGTCTGATCAAAGTGTGAAAGCTGACAGTGACAAAAGTGGTCTAGTTTGCAGTTATTGCAAGAAATCTGGTCATGGTACAACTAACTGTTGGTTCCTTAAAGCTAAGAAAGAAAAAGAAAAGGATACCAAACCAAATGCCTTTGTGAAAACAAGGTTAGAAACCCCTGTAGTAGATAACCAATCTGCTAAATTGCCTGCTTCTTGTGGGGCTAAAAAGCCTAATACAGCTGACTTCGTGAGGGAGGAATTTCTTCCATTTGTGTCAGAGGGATTTGTGGCTCTGAATGAGCATACTACTCCTGTCCCCATATATATCCTAAGGGATACCGGAGCTTCTCAGTCACTTTTGTTGATGGACTCCTTGGAGTTACGTGATGAGACCGCTTCAGGGGATTTCATACTTGTACAAGGTATTGAAGGGAGGACTGTATCTGTACCCCTGCGCTCTATATTCTTGAAGTCAGATTTAGTTACAGGACAGGTAAAGGTGGGACTTATGTCAAGTCTACCTATAAAGGGTGTTTCTCTGTTGCTAGGCAATGACCTGGCTGGGGGCAAAGTAGTTCCCCCTGTACATCTTACTTCACAGCCGAGCACTGAAGATGGGGATGAGGACCCATCTCTGTATCCTTCGTGCGCAGTGACTCGTGCTATGGCCAAGAAGGCTAAAGAAGATGATGTTGTGGTGCCGTCCAGTACATTGAATAGTCAGGACTCAGGTGGTTCGCCTCATGACTCTGATTGGCCTATTATGGTTTCTCCGTTTGAGGACTTATCAGATACTTTTATCAGTTCTCTATTCAGCCAGCCGGATGGGTCTGGTGATTCTGATGTGTCTGGAGACTTGTCTCTGTCCAGAAAGCGGTTGATTGAGGAGCAAACTAATGATCCTGAAATTGGTGTACTAAAGAGGAGAGCCCTTCCTGAAAAAGAAATAGATGCAGTTCCAGTTGGGTATTATCTCAAGGATGGTGTGTTGATGCGGAAGTGGCGCCCTCCTGATATCCCTGCCAATGCAGATTGGGCAGTGGTCAGGCAAATTGTTGTTCCGAAGGTCTACAGGAATGAGATCTTAACAATGGCTCATAGTTTACCTTTAGGAGGTCATCTTGGTGTTAACAAGACTGTTGATAAGATCATGAAACACTTCTTTTGGCCTGGGCTTCGGAAAGACGTTTCCAACTTTTGCAAAACTTGTCACACTTGTCAGGTAGTTGGAAAACACCAGTTAGACCCACCTGTAGCTCCATTGCAGCCTATCCCAGCATTTGGGGAGCCATTCTCTAGGGTCATTGTTGATTGCGTTGGTCCATTACCCAAGACTAGATCTGGAAATCAGTACTTGTTGACAATCATGTGTGCATCTACCAGATTCCCTGAAGCCATACCTCTACGTAACATCAAGGCAACTGCAATCTCGAAGGCTTTGATAAAGTTCTTCACGTTGTTTGGTCTTCCCAGGGAAATTCAGTCTGACCAAGGTAGCAATTTCACTTCAGGATTGTTTCAGCAGGTTGTGTATGAACTAGGTGCAAAACAGATTCTTTCTAGTGCCTATCATCCAGAAAGTCAGGGTGCCTTAGAGCGGTTTCATTCCACTCTCAAGACAATGATGAGGACTTATTGTTATGACCATGAGAAAGACTGGGATGAAGGTGTTCATTTGCTGTTGTTTGCAGCTAGAGAAGCAGTGCAGGAGTCTACTGGATTCAGTCCATTTGAGCTAGTGTTTGGTCATGAAATGAGAGGACCTTTGCTATTATTGAGTGAACAATGGCAAGAGAAAGAGCCGCATATCAGTCTGTTAGACTATGTTAGCAAGTTCAAGGAAAGATTGCGTGCAGCTTGTGACCTTGCCAACGAGAACTTGAAATCAAGTCAGGGAAAAATGAAAACTTGGTATGATCATAAGGCTAGAAGCCGTGAGTTTAAACCAGGAGAAAAGGTCCTTGTGTTGTTTCCCTTGCAGTCCAATCCATTGCAGGCTAGATTTCATGGTCCTAATGAAATTCTGACAAAACTCAATGATCTCAATTACATTGTGAAGACTCCAGATAGGAGAAAACCAAAACAATTGTGTCATATAAACATGCTAAAGCCTTATCATGACAGAAATGCTAGGGTTGCAGCTGTCACTTCAGATTCTCCAATGGTCGAAACGTGTGAAGATGAGGGGGAGTTTCAAGATGATGAACCAAGAATTAAAGCTGAAATTCTTTCATGTAAATTGTCAAACACTGAAGTGTTGCAAAATCTTGATGTAAAACTCCAGCACTTAGAACCCTCACAGAGAGATCAGTTTGAGAGGTTGATCAAGAAATATGAGGATTTGTTTCCTGATGTTCCAAAGAGAGTTACTATAGCCTCTCATGATGTAGATGTTGGTGATGCCAAACCAATAAAACAGCATCCATACCAGATGAATCCTGAAAAGAGAAAGATTGCTGAGAAAGAGGTTGAGTACATGTTAAAACATGATATTATCAGACCCTCCAACTCCGATTGGAGTTCACCCTGTGTGCTAGTTCCAAAACCTGATGGAAGTACTAGATTCTGTACAGATTATCGCAAAGTCAATGCTGTAACTAGAACTGATGTGTTTCCAATACCTAGGATTGATGATTGTATTGATAGTGTAGGGCAAGCAAAGTTTCTGACCAAGATTGATTTATTGAAGGGTTATTGGTGTGTGCCTTTAACTGAGAGGGCCAAGAGCATCTCTGCTTTTGCCACACCATCTGGATTGTACCAGTATGAAGTCCTACCCTTTGGCATGAAAAATGCCCCAGCCACGTTCCAAAGGATGATACAGTCTACAATCGCCGGATTGCCACACACGGGTGCATACATCGATGACCTGATCACATGGAGTGACTCCTGGGAAGAACATCTAAAAGATGTAGAGACGTTGTTCCAGCGCCTGACCCAGGCTAACCTGACTGTTAACCTGAACAAGAGTGACTTTGGTTGTGCTACTGTCACCTATCTTGGCTACGTCATAGGCCAGGGTAAGGTGGCACCCATAAATGCTAAAGTCCAAGCCATCATGGACTTTCCAGTTCCTGACAACAAAAAAGCTTTGCGCCGCTTCCTTGGAATGATCGGGTACTACCGCAAGTTCTGCAAGAACTTTGCTGAGATTGCTCTCAGTCTAACTAACCAACTGAAGAAAGGCGTAAAGTTCACCTGGGATGATGCATGCCAGAGAGCCTTCGATCGCCTGAAGTCTCTGCTGTGTCACTTCCCCGTGCTCAAATCTCCTGACTTCAACAAACCGTTCTCCATCGCGGTCGATGCTAGCGACCAAGCTTGTGGATCTGTGCTCCTACAGAGAAGTGACTCTGATGACATTGAGCATCCCGTGGCATACTTCTCCAGGAAGTTCAATCGCCACCAAAGGAACTATTCCACAATAGAGAAGGAACTGTTGGCTCTGGTCCTTTCTTTACAACACTTTGAGGTTTATGTTTGTACAGGACAAAAGCCAATGATTGTGTACACTGACCACAATCCGTTAATGTTTTTGAGTAAGATGAAAAACAAGAATCGGAGATTGTTGAATTGGAGTTTGATTTTACAGGAGTTTGACTTGGAAATTAAGCATGTGAAGGGTACAGACAATGTAATTGCTGATTGCTTATCCCGAGTTTGAATGTGTATATATATATCATGTGTTTGAATATTGTATGATATGTATATATAGACAAGTGTTCACTTTACCATTTTGTATTGAAAAGAAAAATTTTGCCTTTATGAGTCAAAATTTTTCCCTTTTGGAATGGAGGTGTAATGTGAATATAGGCCACTAGATGGCAGTATTTACCTTTTTTTTGTTAAGCTCAGACTGGAGTCATGTTTAGACATGTCCTGGACATGTCTGGGGCAAGTCTCAGAAAGTTAAAAAAAAAGAGGTCTAAATGTGGGTGGGGTCTGCAAAAGAGTATATAAGGAAAAGAACTGAGACAGTAAAGTAGTAGGAGAAATTGCAAGAAGATGACCAGACCTGCCATTCTGTTCAAGACCTGTGACGTTTCTTTTGTGGATTTCTTTGACTGTGTTTGAGCATTTTCTTCATCCAGGACATCACCAAGCCACCCCACTAAAAAGGGACTGTAATTATTTCTGTTTTTTTTCTTATTTATCAATCTTGGTCTTTAGTTGTAGGTTGTTATTAGTCTTTGTCTTTGTTAAAAATTAAATGTGTTTTAGTTGTTAAAACTGTGTTTGTCATCCCTTGCTGTTGCTGTTGTGTTATAAATGTAATAACAAATTGGGGCCATAACATCATAAAAATACTAGTCTCCCCATGTCCCAGGGCAGCACCATACATTATATCAGCATCAAACTGACTGAGCTTTCATATGCCAACAGCAAGCCAGTCAGACTCAATGTAATTTATCATAAACTGCACTCTTTTATTTAGTATAATAGGAACCTTACTGCTGTGCTCTTAATCAATTCTGTCCAACTGAGCCCAGAGTTGATCTTTATTGAACATTATTTATATGCCCTACCTTTCAGGTCATTGTTGTAAGTATTGGCTGCTGGTCCTATTGGCATTTGATAGATTACTTTAACCGTGACTATTTGTAATTTCTTTATTATGAGAAATGGCCGACTGGCACAGTTACGAAGAGAGGAGCTGCACGGCGATGCAGCCGAGCTCTGTGGAAATACAAAGCAAAAAATGTATGATGGTGCAGCTGAGCTGCGCAGCCATGCAGCGGCTGAATGGCACAGTCAAAATGGCACATTTTTTAGAATAGACAGTAAAAAACCAGTGGATAAAACTCTACGGTCTCCAATATCCAAAGATGAATTACCCAATGATACTGCCAGCCTCAAACTGCATTAGTGCTGTTAAAATTTTAACTTGACCCTGTGGCACTTCACTGAACAAATGAATTAACATCTCGTAACAGCCCGGAAATGAGTTTGCTCCAGCAGCGGGGTACGACTCCGGTCATTTAAAGAAGGCATTTCAATTTCATCCAAGTTCACAGCTCGATAACACAGTCTGGCATCACACTTTTAACTAAAATTGCCATTTGTAGTTCAGCAGTGCAAAGAATGACTAATGATATAAAGTGAATGACTAAAAATTGAGAACCAAATATCAGGTATAAAACTCCCCCTCACCCAAACTAAAGAGCAGAAATACACGGGCTACACACTCAACTCACAAATCATTTACAAAAGATTTAGAAACATATAAATTGAAAATTAGATGCTTCGTAATAATGACAACAACTGAAAACTACCAAACCCAAGACAATGTGTGAAACCTGCTGTTTTTACAAATGAAAACAGTGGCCCCAGGCTTCATCAAAAGTTTCCACCAACAATGATACAGACCTACCAGGCCCCCAGGCTTATATGCCTAAAATTGTCCTCCTCGAGACTGCTCAAAGTCAAAATGAGTTTCAGATATTATATATTTCTCCTAACTACAATGCCTCCATTTGTGATTTAATTTGCTAGCTTGGCCAGGTAACCAGGTAATGTAAGCCACCACATAATAATAACAAGTCGACATGGTCTACAACATCCCCCGCCAATCGTGCGCTTCTCATTTTCGAACTCAATCAAGGCCTTTATGGTCTGAAGCTACACACCAAATTTGGTTGCTGTATCTGTAGTAGTTTCTGAGTAAAGCTGTCCCCTTTATCTCGGACGGACGGACGGACGGACGGACGGAGGTCAAACCTATATCCCCCTCCCATTTCGTGTTGGCGGGGGATAATAATAATGCATCAGTTTTATATAGCACTTTTCTGAGCACTCAAAGACGCTTCACAATGGATACATTATTCATTCACTCACACATTCACGCTCTGATGGTGGTAAACTACGTTTTTGTAGCCACAGCTGCCCTGGGGCAGACTGACGGAAGCGTGGCTGCCAGTATGTGCCTATGGCCCCTCCGACCACCACCAAACATTTGTACACTGCCATACATTGTATATTACATGTTTTGTGAGTGGGGGAAACTGGAGTACCCGGAGGAAACCCACGCGAACACGGGGAGAACATGCAAACTCCACACAGAAAGGCCCCAGGCCGGATTCGAACCCGCAACCTTGTTGCTGTGAGGCAGTGGTGCTACTGTAACATTATCTCACAAATACCAAAACCGATTTCTATGCAAACTCTGCCGTTATCGCCGATGTTGTGATTTTGCCGATTCTGAGCCACGGAGGCCAATGTCCGAAGCAATGTCCTGCGGTCATTTTAAAGTGGTAGTTTGTTCAAATGAAAACATGACGTTGAAAATAAAATATTTGATTGCGTATGATCTACTTTATCATTTTTTGGTCAAAAAACCAAATCAAACAGCAGAGGAAGAGGGAAGGATGTAAAATGGAGGGGCAGATGAGCCTGAGGAAGCCTGAAGCTTTGCATCCACCGATGCACAAAAACCAGGCACAAACAGAAAAAGGCCAGAACAGCTGATGAACCCAACCCAAAGCCCGTGTTCATACAGCACTGACCACGGTCGGCTCCGTACCCTTATATCTGACACTGTAGGCCTAGGAGAACGGGAGGATTTCTTTCAAAACATTTCTGCAGGAAGTGCTGTTTTATAGTATGGCTGAATGATGAAAGTAACCTTCTTAAACTAACATTAATAGATTTCGGAACGTGCTGCAGTATGTGCTGCCGACGTGAGCAGGCAGTAAAAAGAGGGACATCAAAGAGGATTTTTATTGCGTTTCCCCTCTGAAGCATTCAGGAAAGATGCAATTAATTCGTACACATGGGGTTGGACCACCACAAAGCAGCCTCCCAGGCCCGCACTAATTTCACAACAGGTATAATTTAATGAGCAGTTTGATTTCCTTGGTAGAATTTAAGAAAATAATTATCACTCATCATGAGTGATCACAGGAATCTCTGATTTCCCAGGCCTCAGCAGCTCTTGAGGAAGTGAGAGTCGAAACCAAGGAAACTTTATTGCAGTCGCCATTCTTACCAAATTTGTGATTGATTCTTGAAATGGTGACAATGACACTATAATGTAATTGAGCTTGACTTCACATTCTTGATTTCGATCTCTTGCACACTTTTATTGCACTTTCTTTTGACTCAATTGTGTATTTTCATTTGATCTCATCCTGCAGTTATTTCCATTTCAGTGAATGCAACAGTTGTGCCAAAGTGTGCGTTCTCTTGGTTTATTTACGAGGCAAAATTACATTTCTTTCATCATCCCTCTGTTGTGATCTCCATAAGTGCAATGTACAAAACAAAACAAAAGTGCAGTATAAACCACGCGCAATCTGCGACACAATCGAACTGACTGCTGCATCAGAGTAGTGTTTTTTAGGAGGGCATCACTGGGCCAGAAAAAAAATTCCAGGGAAACGCTGTTGAGACAAACAAGGTACTACAGTTTCAAGAAATCTCAGCAAAGAAAATACAAGCAAAATTTTAAATCATGTAATTCACGCCGGGAAAAAAATAACCATGAACACATTTGGGAAAATGTCACATGAACTGACCGTCTCACATCAATTTGTTGAGCACAAATACTGCAACTAAGTATGAAAATAATTTATCATTGGCTAAGTAATGGCACACTAAAAATTAATGTATTTATTAATGATTTTCTACACTATCAAGGCATAGGATAAACTTGTACTTAGCCATCCGTAACATTAGCGGTGTTAAAATTTCGATATTAACAGCCATTGACTAATGCAGCGAATGGCGTGAATTAATGATCAGGCGAAATTTCCAGTAATTATTAAGTAAGAGGTGAGTTAATACTTTTCACATGGATGTTACTGCCAAACGTTTCTGAATACCTGAGTGGCGGTATTTCGCTGCGAATGGCGAATGCATCAAATGCAGATGGAAAAAAATAGTCATGTCCAAAATAGAATTGAAACCTTTCGAATATAATATCAAAGCATTGATATGATAATGGGGTTTTGACACTGACAGTAGCGTGTCACGCCAGAAGCCAAATATCCTATCACTGCGGATATGTTAGTCTCCGGCTCACACTGCAGCAGAGCAACACAACCAACCTAATTACACAGCAACAGGAACTCCACAGCCCCCACCCCCTCTCCTCCACGGGTATCAATCACGTCCCAGCAATTAGAAAGAGGATCCTGGCTTTCCGATGATGAAATCTCTTGCAAGACCCAGGCAGCCCAACACATTGCGAAGCATTCGGTTTTGCTAGTGCTGCTAGTTTCAAGAGCCGGTGGATATGAAGCAGAAGCCACAGCACACAAGGGAGGGAAAGTTCTAGATAATATCTGATGCAGGCTGCCATGAACTGAGACACATAAAAGAAGGTGAGCAAAGGGAAGGTTGTGGGACAGATAGCTGGAGCTTGTGTGTGTGTCTGTGTGTGTGTACACCATCACTGACTGTCACAAGCACAGGCGAAGAGCCCCTCTCTCTCTCTCTCTCTCTCTCTCTCTCTCTCACACACACACACACACACACACACACACACACACACACAGAGCCCTTCTCACACACAAATACACTCATGCACAAACACACATACACTCAAAAAACAGAGCCCCTCCCTTACCTGCATGCACACACACAAAGTGCTCCTCTCACTCACCAACACATACATGCACACATAAACACACACTCAGAGTCGCACACAGCCACACACAATCACCCACACACACGCACACATAAACAAATACAGTTTCACGTATCCGCAAAAACCGCTCTATATACATAATATACACAACTGCAAACAAATACACTGTCTCACAAGCACAGAAATAGTCAGTATGCGATGTTTTTAACACTTGCACACACACGCACACAAGGCCTCTCTTCCCCTCTCTCACACGCACACACACACTCAAACAAATACAAAGTTTGTCCGCAAAAATAGCTCTATACACAAAACATACCGTACGCAACTGCAAACACATGCACTGCATCACAAGCACAAAAATACTCAACATACGTCGTTTTAAATACTTGCGCACACACGCACACAAGGCCTCTCTCTCACACGCACACACCCACCCACCCACACACACACACATACAAAAGGCCTCTCTCTCCCGCTTTCACATGCATGCACAAACAAACACACGCGCACACACGCAGACATACAGACAGAAAAACAATCCTCCTGTATCACTGCACAACAGTAAATGAAGCAGCACACGAGTCAGCAGTGACAGGAGGTTATGATTCCCCCTCCCCTTCCCTGGCTGCTGTCCTGCTTACCTGGGAATCCCTCTCGCACCATCTCTGCACAGAGATCATCTCCCATCACACCGCTCATGCAGAGAGAGTGAGAGAGATGGAGAGAGACGGAGGAAAAGAGAGAGAGAGAGAGATAGATGCCGGCCAGAGCTTGGCTCCTCCCGCCGGACGCACGGGCTCTTGCCATCACTCGCGCTGCAGCAACGCCCCCCCCAACCCCACCCCCAACTACGAGTCCCCCCCCCCCCCTTACAGAGCTCTCCCTCACCTTCACTGCTATCACTGCTACAGCCAGTCCGACAGGCAGAGAGAATGAGCGAGAAAGAGCAGGAGACACAGAGATGGCAAAAGACCAAGAGAACGAAGGTGTCTCAATGTGTTACAACTGCGTTCGTGACTGTGCAGTCATCTGAGAGAGTTCGAGCGACAGAACTACTGCAGCAAATAATGAGAAAAATGCCACCGGCAGCACGTAGTTTGCCTGCTCCATTATCAGCCATGGGTCCTTTCCAAAAAGTAAAAAAAAAATAAGAAACAAAAGATATGCATCCTATGCAAATGACAACGAACATGATGCCAGCCAGAGCTGCGCGCCTCCAGCGCATGCAATACCATTCCGGTAACAAGCAAGGGGCATTGAAACACCCAAACGGCATCACTAAAGGATAATCATAAAACTGTGTGTGTTGCCACACCCCCTCATGCAGCACCTGGCACAAAGCCGCATTGACAAAGGGGGGCAGCTTGACGGCTCGTCACAGCCAGTGCCAAGCAAGGAATGCGCAGTCGTGAAGGACGGACGGACGAGTCTTTAGCTCTTTCCCAAGACGGGGCTTTTTGAGCCCAATTCGAGGTCTGTAAGCAGGAAAAAAAAGAAAATTTGACTTCATGGGACACAGAAGCCCCTGCATCTGGGAAACTTGACAAAATTTACCATGTTCAAACGCCTGAAAAATCGTAAAAATTTTTAAAACTCAGAAACATGGCATCAGATGCACTCCTTTAGTGTCCAAACAAACCAAATGTATCAGCTCAATGAGTTCTGCAGATCGGTTTTTGAGAAGAAGTGGATAAACAATAACTCCCATCAACAGGAACAACCCCGTATGAGTGTACGTATGAGGAGGGTGTCTGAACAAACAAACCAGACTGGCTCTTGTCTCTCAAGCGAGCGGCAGGACCCTCAGGAGTGCAATATGCGTTCGGTCCAGGTGGGGGAGCCCTTTACCCTCAACGTATGGTGCATAGCACTGCAGTATTGATAGCCTCTCTGTTATTCATACACCTGGCTAATACACAGATGCATGATAAACACCACGGCTGCTGTTCTATGACAAACACTGGGTAACATCCCACCGCTATGCTAACAAGCAACAACAATAGTTAGCCTCACCAGTGACCTGGTACCAGAGCCATTTCGCAGTGCTCCCAACCAACAGAAAAAGCAGATAGATGGTGGCGATAATCCAAAATCTTGCAAAACTTTGAGTTAAATGCTCAATGCATCATTAAACAAAAGCACCAGGCAAGAAATGATCCAGGCCAGACAATGTACTCACAGCCACTCAGACGTCCAATTTGCCAACCCAAAGGCAGAATGGCTCAATAATGAAAATGAGATTAGTTGGTGAGATTGTTTGAAAGAGAAAATAAATGACCTGAGCCCAATCATGATGACTAATGAGGAAAAAAACGCCATGACGAGAGAACCCTGCTGCAGCACTGTATTTGTGTGGCATGCAAATTATTAATCAGCCATAAAACCACCAAAAACTAATCACAACAAAACCAGTGGTCTCCAACCCTGTATCTGGGAAGCATCATCCTGTAGGTTTTTACTCCAACCCTAATTCAGGATACCTGCATTCAGGATGGCAGCCCTGGCAGAACAGGGGTGGAGACCCCTACACTATACAAATGCTGACGGTGGATCCATCCTAAAAACTTTGGAGATCTCTCTATAGGCAGAATTAATAGTTTGGCCAAGTAGTGGAACTACAGAAAAGAGTTGAGAGCTCAGAAAATCGGCAGGAAAAATACCCCATGCTCCAGGACAGTTGATAGCAAAATTTACCTTATTTTTACAAGAACTGTTGGAAGTATTGCATTAAATTTGGGCTAAAGGCGGAGTGACAGAATCGGTCATCGAACCCCTCAAACTATTACTGAAGTGATTGGAATTGGAAATGTAAAATTTGACCAGGTGGTGGCGCTATAGTAAGGGTCACTGGGTAGCCAACATCAATAACAGCCCTTCTTTATGAAGCAGAAACAATTACAAGTGTGATTACTCCCATTAAAATACATTAAAATGATTAGAGTTACTGCATTTGGAAATGTAAAGTCTGACCTGGAGGCAGAACAGGAAAGATTGTAGAGTCACACAAAACAATAGGGTGTGTCCTCTACGCCCCAGGAATAAACACAAAAAGTTTCATGTGATTCCCATAAAAACGGTTCTATTTCTCACGGTTACACAAAAGATCTGTGGTGATGGCAGCAGCACCCGTGTCAAAGGCGAATCCATAATAGCTCCGAAACGCCATTTTGGGGATAGAAATACAAGCAACACCATAGATGAATAATAAATAAAAGTAACACTGATGAACAAGAGCAAATAGACAGCACATACCTCCACCAAGGAATTTTCAACATTACTAAAATCCAGTGGATTTTGTGATGTGTGGCATTTGCTGTGCCAAACTATCAATCTCGCAATGTGGTGAAGAATCCTCTGAAAAATTCCTGAATCTGGAATTTGATCCAGATTACTCCCCAAATGAAACCAACCCTCAGACTGGCAAAGGCACACCTCTGGCTAAACTGTCATGAAAATCTGTCCATGACCAGTCCATCATCTTGCATACAAATAAACAAACAAACCAAAGGTAAAATGTAATCCCCTTGGCAGAGGTAATAATATGGTAAACACTTATGCCCGAATTCATGAAGGGTGATGATCACCCGATTGTTTTAGTCGGGTACAACTACTGTACCGTGGCTAAACAGAGAAGTACACGTGTGGATAAACTCCCGTGACTAGCGCAGTTCAGGTCGAACATAATCGGGTGATAACCCATCCGTGTACACATCCCCACTTAGCCGATGTGTAATGGTGTCATGTGACACTCTGCATGGTATGAAGTGGTTATTCTTGGCACATATTGCCTGAGTACAATGACAAACTACTCGACAGCAGGCAGCCTGTGATACACCACACGTGTCACCAACAACCATTGGTAATGCTTCACAGGCATAAAAGCGCAGGGCAATACATAATTGGTGTAATGGAAGAAGGGCATGGTTTCATCTTGTGGGATGGGCAATGTCTGCTTCGATTAGGTCTAGAATATATTGGTATGATTCTTTGGAAATTCTGTATCGCTTGACAAATTTCGTGTCGATATACTTTTCTAAAGGATTCGTCCTGTCTTTGAAAACCCTCACTTCGGCACCTTGCCTTTGGTCAGCAATCTCTTCCTGTGCCATTTCAATTATGCGCAAGAGATCCACGGTCATACGTCCAGCCACACAAGCAAGCCAACAGAGAATTGGTAGCTTGTACACGAGATAAACAAGCCTCTGGGGACGATTAAATTACTTTTGTTACTTAGACAGGTGTGACAAACCATGTACGTTGGATAAACAGCAGCTGATCTGATCTCTCTTTATGAATTTGGGCCTAAATTTGTCCGCTCGATCATCAACTGTTTATACACCGTTTAGCCAAGTTAACCGTGATCAAGGGAAAAACACCCTTTATAAATTCGGGGATAACAGTCCATGGAGATAATTAAACAAAATGGCACAGGAGGCTGTGCTGTAATATGGAGGATGTGTATGAATACAGACCCTTTTAAAGTGATGTTGTCAGGCAAAATGTGATTCCACCTCAGCAATTGCATTAATGATCCTGAATGATTTATCACATGGTCATACAACATATCGAATCAAAAAGACGACAGTGTCATCACTATTTCCCACCAGAAGCAAAGGCCATAACATAAAAAATATGCTTCGTCATCCATTTTCAAACTCAATATCGAACATGAGTAGCTTATTGAGCACACAAAATTTCATGCATCTAGGCAGAATAGTTTCAGAGAAATCTCGTCCCCATTGCAGCCCGGACGGATGGACGCAGGCTCGGATGCACAGACAGACAGAAGGATGGACAGATGGACCCCAATCCAATATATCCCGGTCCCACTTTGTGGCAGGGGATCAGAAAATGGTATCACCACATTATTTGTGAGCAATGGCTTGCGTGATATAAGTCAATGGTTGTCTAAATGACTGTTACCGAGTAACAGTCTCAGTCCGGCAGCACCCAGGACCAAAATAACTCACTCCAAAAAGGATACCAAAATTACAAACAACTGACAACTGAGTACAGGCATTGGTTTTCAGTATTCACCTCCAATCTGGGCTCGACTTTGACCCAAAATACCACGCGAGTCAAAAACAGAATAAGTAAGTGACATAAAAAACATTCAATGAATTCATTTCAACAAGTAGTACATCCTTAAACAAACATAATAATTCAGTCGTCACAATCACACCCTGTAATGAAGTTCGAGACCACTGGCTCCTCAGGTGGTGGGGAGAGAGGGTTTAGAGGAATACAAAAAAAAGCCTCCTCTTACAACAATACCAAAAAAAAAAAAATCAAAAAACAGCAATGCTTTGAGAGCCAGATCTAAGCATCCCTGTGCAGCAATGCACCAAATCTACTACCCTCAGCACTGTTCCATCTCATCCATACAAAATGAGGCTCGTGACACAGGAATTACCATGGCTGCTGGTACATTATGCATGGAGCGAAGGAAAGAGTGAGAGGTAATCACTATATCTGCCGGTGTGGAGTAATGAGGGCTATTTAGCACTCTTTAGTGGGCTGGGGTTAAGCAGCACAGGCTATTGGGCACTGTCAAACTACCTAGCCGACGAGCTAGTTGCAGTGCTTCCTGCGGGGCATTCAAGCTCTTTCGGTAGTACTTCCCATGGGGTGCTGAACTTGATTAGATGGTACTTCCTGTGAGGCACTGAGGCTCATTCGACAGCACTTCCCATGGGGTGCTGAACCTCAATAGATAATACTTCCTGTGGGGCACTGAAGCTGTTTTAGTACTTTCCCATGTGATGCAGGATCTCATTATACAGTACTTCCTGAGGTGCTCTATAACCATTTTGGAACCACTTTCTGCAGGGCATTGAGGCTCAATTTTTGGTACTTTCCATAGGGCACTGGCTCCCATTAGACAGCAGCAATGCCCGTCAAACAGTTCTGCTTCAGTGCTACTAGATATGCTGGCACATAGGCCTTTCATTTGGTAGTACTTCCCTAAGAACACAAGACCTCATGAGGTAGTCCTTTCTGAGGGGTAGTGGAGCGCTTTCGCTAATATTTCCTGGTGGCGCACTGGAACTCATTAGAACATCTTACTTGCAGAGCAATTCAGCCAATCAAGAAGTCACATATTCATACTTCCTAAGGAGCAAGGAAGTAGTATCGAGATACTACTTCCTGTGTGTCACAGCAGCTCATTAAACAGAGTATTCTGAGAGGTACTGGAGCTTTCTGTGGGGCAGTGAAGGAGGCCGGGCAGTACAGCCTTCAGCGGTGTGTGTAGGGCGTTCAGAGCCGCCACAGTCCCTCAACACAGCTCATACTCAGCGAGAGGGCAACAGAAACACCTCAAGGTTAGTAGAACAATCGCATCAGTGGCTCCCCTGATGACGGCTCAGTCCCTGTAGCCTTCAAACACGTAATGCTAGGTGTTAGATTCAGTTAGCTCCCATTATGAGCACAAGCCTGAGCTTTCCTCACAGCTACAGACAGAGCCATGGCGCAGGGGCAGCGAGCCAGCAGTGCAGGTGCAGAGACGGACCGCGACGAAGAGAACGCCACCGTACAGCAGTGCCTGGATTGACTGGTTTAAATGGTCTAGTGCTGGGCTCTGCGAGCCCGTTTCCAAAGATAGAGAGAATAGAACTCGTTTCAGAAAGAGAAATGGAGGATTAGCGCTTGCGAGTCCGCCTCTGGCAGCCGCACTGTTTGCTGAGTAAGATCCCGCCCTCCATCAAGCACACAAATCACGGCAAGGGGACAAACCGCAGACGCACGGTCAACACCCGCACCAGCAGCCCCCGGCGCCGAGAGTGGAACAGTAAGATTACTCATCAAAATGGAATCAGCAGCCTTTGCTACTGCAGCCGGGCTGGATGGACCCCGAGGCCCATGATAGGCTCACCACAATCCAATTACATCCACCTCTGCTGCGCTAGTCTTCTCCGCGCCAGGGATGTCAGACAACACAACTCCAGAACTGCAGAGTCTGAGGGTTTTGGTTGGATATTGGCCTTTACTGGGCTTCATATTAGCTGCTAATTGGCTGTGATGGCTAAGACTAGCCATGATCTGACGTGGCTCATTTCTCGTTTATCATTTCATTCCATGCTTTGGCTATTTTTATGGCCAACAATAAGGTGGAGTTTTAAAAGAGACGGCCAAACCCGACAGACTCTGCAGCACTCGATGACCAAAGTTTGACACCCCTGCTTAAAGCGTGCTGTGTTGGAGGCCTGCTGAGGATTTTGGAGGGGGGGGCTGTGCTCTACTGAGAAGCCTCGGAAACGTTAGCGGTGGGATCACGGTGCGATCGGGAAACAGGGGCTCACCTCTGGCTCTGTCGAGCTCCTCCTCCTCTTCCTCCACCTTCTCCTCGGCCGGCCCCCCCGGTGGTCTGTAAGGCGGCGGGAGCCGCATTGGGGGAGGGGTGAGGCCTGCCGTCACTCTCTGTCAGTCAAAGAAAAGCAAAGAAAGACTGTCAGGAAGGACAGAGTCCGGTCGAGTGGACGCCTGCGATGGATACCATCAGCCGGATACAAGAGAGGAGGGGGAGATGGAGAGAGAGAGAGAGAGAGAGAGAGAGAGAGAGAGAGAGAGAGAGAGATATGAGTGCCTCACTAAAACCCTGGGCTGCAGTCGCCGCACTATCAATCTCAGAGCCTTTCAGTACTGCGGCTTCAGAGCTGCGAGTGCAGGGGGGGGGGGGTTAGTGTCTCCTGTGCTGAAGATGGGAGGCTATAGAACTGCCCTTAAGGTGTTCAGTGAGGACCGCATAGAGGCAGGGAGAAGAGGGAGTGAAGGAGAGGGAGACAGAGGGAGGGAGAATGGGGATAGAGCAAAAGAAAGAGCCAGAGAAGGTGTGTGCGTGTCTGTGTGTGTGTGTGTGCGCGCGTGTGAGAGAGAGAGAGTGAAAAGAGAGATGGTGAGTGTGATTGAGAGAGAGCATGAGAGAGGGAGGTCGTGTTCAAAAGAGACAGATATAGTGCAGCTGTGAGTATGTGTAACTGCGTGTGCATGTGCGCAAGCCCATGAGAGCGAGGCCAGAGACACACAGTTATTGTGCATGTGTCTGTGATATCGAGTGCACGTGTGTGTGTGTGTGTGTGTGAGAGAGAGAGGGAGAGAGAGAGAGAAAGTGAATGAGAGATGGTGTATTCCGGTACGTGTGTTCGAGCGAGCGAGCGAGAGAGAGAGAGAGAGAGAGAGAGAGATACAAGCCAGCGAACAGTTCAGCTCCAGTACCACAACAGCCAAGAACATCCCCTTTCAGCCACAGTCAAGGTGAGCCTTAGGCTACATACTGAAAAGTGTAAACTAGGCACAATGGACTACGCAGATCACGCAGACCGCTCCCTTCTGGCTCTGACCCTGGAAGGCAAGGTCCACATAAAGAAAAATCTGAAAATACTAGAAATTATTAAAGTAAATAATGGGCAACTGGGAACGCCTGTGGCAGTCAGCAGATCATTTGACGTTATCATTTGCGCAAGCGAAACATAGGCAGAGTTCAGCCTGTTGATAAAGAGCCGTTTCGCCGACTGGAGAGGTCTTGTATAACCACTTGAATTTTTCAAAACGCATCTGAAAAAATCCTTTCATCCCAACCTCAGCTAGCATTCATAACACGCCACTTATTTCTATTTCACAGTCCGTGGTTCTTTAGCGCACTTACCTACAATACACACAGGGTATTTTAAGAGCCAGCAGGTGTATCAATTAAAGGCAATCAGCTAAAATAGTCCTCTCAGAGCGCTATACAGTAGCTGCTGTGCTCAGCTATTGTGATGAATGCTGCAGGTAATGAGAACTGAAAAAAACTGCACCTGAAATGAAAGCGATTGGTCATTAGCCAAGTTTGCGAACTGCGAAAGCAAGGCAATCGCCAACATTAAATGGGAACGTTTACATCCCTTTCAGATCGATAACACGAACACTCCTGACTTCAGCTAATAAGAAACAAGAGTCAGATGATGGCGTATCCCCCCAGCCCCCTCAATGTAACCTCAGAAATTCCAAAATGTCAAAAGGCACCAGTCTAGGACTTGATTAATACGCACGACAAGTTTTGTTAAAAAAGTATTGAATGGTATTCGAGTTCCACTCAAAAAACAATATAATTACAGACAGACGAACAAATGTATAAACGGACATACTGATGACTATGGTGTACACTAATAAGGACCATCAGGATCGACGACATCTACAATAACAAGGTGGACCGAGTATAATCCACAGTATCAGCCGCAGCCCTTGTAGCACAATGCTGGGAGGACAAACCTTCCCATCATGCACACAGGCATGGTAGAGACAACAAAGTCATAGAGGGGGGTATCCTTCTTCTCTGTTAGGGGAGTAAACAAGATTCTCTCCTTTTGGCAGAGTTCTCTTCAAAATGTCACAGAGAAAAGACTCAGCGGAAATCAAACTAAAGGGTCATCATCACATCACCCCCATTCGCCTCAGCTCTCTCAGGTTGCCAGAGGTTCAAATTCAGGCTCAGCCTGCTGCAAATAGCAGGACGATAGGAGCAGCGCTTACCTGAGCCAGGCTACAAACGGTTGCCTCGAGAGCGCTGGCGAAAAGCAACCCGAATCATCAGTCTGGTCACGCAGGGGTGAGCGTGCGGCTTGAATTCCAAAACCCTGCTTCGCAGTACCCCGGCACCCAGCCTCACAATGGAAGATAAATAATAAGAGGCTATTTTGCTCCAGTATTTATCGAGGCGCTGTGGTGTTTAATCAAGGCTAATTGCGCCTGTGTGTACCTCGCGGGTGCGTTGCGCCGTTCCTCCCGCGCATCAGCGCTGGGCCTGGCTCGCGCTCGACCAATTACCATTAATCAGCTGCTACGTACTGCTGTCCTCGCTAAAGCGGTCATCAGGCGGCGAACGCTCTTCGGTGACAGGAAGGATTCCCCGCAAATAGCTGCCAGTCTTCCTTACAGCCCCACCCCTCAGACTCAGGACCACACATCAAGAAAATGAAGGGTTGGATGAACTCAGTTTAAGTTGTATAGCACTTTTTTGCAGCAAACTGCCGCAAATATGTTTTGTCACAAAAAAGGCTTTAAGAATAAATAAATAAAGAGCTCCGACGAAGAAAACCAGACCTGGAACTCGACTGTAATAGACCCAGCAGGGAGAAAAACTCTCAAAAATCAGGAAGGAAATAAACTCCACTGTCAGAAAACATCTCAGGAGTACCCCGTGTTGTTTACAATGTGCGGTGTTCTCCCCGGGGAAAGTATTCCATACCTATTCGCCTTTGAGCGATGTCCTCAGGTGAATAAACAGTTATTTTTCCCAGAAAGAAAAATAAAAATCTGTTTCAGCAGAAGCCTGCCAACATTGTCAGCCATGTGTTTCCATATCTTGCATGGTGAACATGACCCTCTCTCAGTACCAGATGGTTCAGCAGTCAATATGACATTGACATTCGAAATATTACTTTCTGTGAGTTGAAAAACAGGGGACAATAAAATGTTTGTGTATTTCGACCCTGGGAAATGCAGTACAGTGACCTTCTATAACGTGACAAACTGATAATATTGGGCACTTACTTGTGATATATAACGGAGTAAAAATAATCATAAACACCAATGTTATGCATAGTAAAGCACGGTTCAGTGAGCGAGAGTGCAGTGTATAGGCAGCATAATTCAGTTATTTTTTATATCAGTTCACTTTTTCTCATTAACTTAATACGCACATTTGTTGTTGTGGTGGTCCAAATAAAAGCTATGGCGTACTGGCACTTCTAAGTGTACGTGAGGGAAACTCAACATTTCCAATATACCTCTTCAGCAACAGAACAGCCCTTTCCTGCATAACCTGCTCATTTAATTTAGCTGGTTAGCCATTTAGTTAGCCAACTGTGCAAATGGGCAAGAGCAATGGCAGCTAGTCAATGATTAAGGGGAACTAGTATGCAGAGGAATTTAACTACTGATAACATTGCCTTCAGCCCCCTTGTGTAAAATAACATATGAATCAGTGAATTCAAAAAGGACCCAAGTCCACATTGTTTCAATGGGCCCTTTTTGAATTCACCAATTCATATGTAACTTGCAACATCACCATTAAGTCCAAAGCTGCCTAACCTTGAAGTTGAAAACCACGTTGCAAAATAATAAGCTGGTGATATCAAGTCACAGAAAGTAATGATAATGATAGATAATGGCGGCAACATTAGCTAGTGCCATCAATATTATCGGCCTGTTAAATTTAAAGCAATGTCAATGCAGGAAAACAAACTAGATTAGCTGCTACAGCAGGCAACGCCCCTCTGTAGTTCAAAAAAAAAAAAACGAAAGATTAACGCAGCTAATTGTTGTTCTGTTACGTCTTTATCGCAATATTTAACCCTGAAGGGATATTCAGGACAAAAATTTCAATTTTTTTTTTTTTTTTGAAAGCTTCAATAATTTTTCATTTTCACATAAAATACTTTTTGTAGATAAAATATATAAAGGAATGCAATGTTTTTACTCTGCCTCAATTGTTACTTGTGACTTCAAATGCAAATTACCGAAATTCACAATTTGGACGGATTTTCAACCTTGTGGCATTCATAAAATCATTAATATTCACCTGATTAACTTGAAATTTGGACTGAAGTTGTATCTGTTGGAGATCTATGAAATGACAGGATTTTCTAGATAGGTGTATCCCTTGGAGGTTAATTTTGAAAATGAAGCAAGTTAATGATAGCGATTTTCATTATGGTTTCATAAAAGAGCTCATTAAATATTCAGAAATGTTCCAAACAAAAAAATCCCGAGTCACTTCACAGAATTGTCTTAAACCTTTCATATGAGACAAATTTGAATAAAATCTGACCATAGGATATTGACATATCACTGCCACAAAATATTTTCAGATTTTGTCATTAAAGTGCTGTTTCCATGGCAACGATGTAAATTTATAAAATACTGCATTTTCTGAGGTTAAAATCATGTTGAGTATGTTTATTTCTTAGTTTTTACATTATTATGGTCATTTCTACTCTTTACACTGAAGACCCCTTAAAGCGCTAGTCGCAGCTATAGCCACGATAACAATCCTAACAGTTGCTGATCACAGCTATTACCTCTTGGAAGTTTCCAGCCACAACTGCCAGTTGCGGCAAAATGCGTTTTTGGGGGTGGGTGTGTTTCACATACCAATCAGATTTTAGTATTCACGCAGCTACATTGGGGATTGGTTGTTAGGGGCCCCAGAGTGTGCATAGTAACAATTTCTTTTAACTTCATAGTCATCCAATGAATGAACCGTTACTATATTCTTGTTTTGTGGTTTTGACCATGCGTTGTTCCAACGCGTTGAATATCTTGATATGTTTTTTTCCTGACAGTGACAGTGAAAATGAAGCGGACTTTCTTGGCTTTGAGGGTTGAGGAATTCTGACCTAATCGATACAGCGCTAAACCGTCCTATGTGGGAAATATTTTGAGCTGTGCGTTGGTTTTTCATAAAAAATAATTTATCACTTGAAGAGTTAAGTAGCTAGGCTATTATTTCACACTTGACAGTCGACTGGAATGCACTGAGACATTTCCTAGGATATCTTCAGCCAGAGACAAGCCAACAAAAGTGCGGTCTGTCCGGAGAAAATGAGGCCGTCTGGCCACCTGAGGTTAAGTGCTAAGCAGCAAGAGGAAGACCTGGATCCAGGGCCCAGCTTGGCCATTTCAGGAGCAGTGCGCAGACTAACAGAGACAGAGCAGAAGGGGCGGTATCTCGGGCAGGTAACAGCAGTCGCCCCCTCCAGCCATCATCTTTAATACCTTCCTGTGTCTCAGCCGAGACAAATTGAAGAGCAGGAGCACGCTCGCAGAGGTTCCCTGGGGGCACTCCTCGGCGGTCTGCTGAATTTCTTTTATCCGAAACCCAGATATTAATTTCCTATCACAGCAATCACCGGAATAGTAATTAAATTTTCCCTCCTCTAATTGGGACCTTTTGACGCCGATGTTTAGCAATCTCCTCAGCCCTTCTGAGCCGAGCGCGACTCAAATGGCAACGAGAAAAAATTAATCAAACTATCACAACTCCAATTTACTGTACGCCTCAATACATCGAGTCCAATCAGGCTGCTCGCACACTGGCTAACAACCGGGAGAATGGGATTCAATGCCTGCTTTGGCCGCACGTCCCAAAGCGGGAGCTGGCACGTCTCTATTCGTATGTTACAAATGAGTCGCAGCCCAGGCGAGCGGGTAGTGGCCGATGATTGGCTAAAGAACAGCATTAGCGGCTAGCGAGGAGTAAATGCTGGGGACAAAGAGAGCTCACTGCATTACTGCACCATGATTCATACTCACCAGACCTCATTATCAGAGTTGACAGGCATCATCCCCGCGTATATACAAAGGGCTGGATAAAATACCTCAGAAAAATGGCTTTAACATTGAAGTTACTCAACCAACTAGATATTTGGTCGCCTGTTGGTCGAAGTCCATCCCCGGATCCCGAAAAGCAATGCGTGACCTTATCACGCACAAGGCCCTCGCCAAATCTAAAATGAATCGGTTAAAAGTTGTAACCTGTAGACTGTATATTGTCAGGTCACTCCTATTAAATTGATTGCCAGTTAGCAAAACATGCTAGCTTAACCAGCAAAACTTCACTTCACATGTCTCTGAAACTGGATGAAAACACAAACAGGGTTCCAAAGGGGGAAAATAGTTTATCGAACTGAAGATGCGCCGGTCACAAAAACTGCAATATTATTGAAGACAAGAGTTGTTGAAAAGAACTGCTGCCACAAGTCAATGCTCTGCAACAGGGACAGATTGACACTTCTATATGGTAATAACCACATTACTACAGCTCTCAAAATCATCACAGAATTCAATCAATCCAAGTCTGAACCAGACCAAAAGCACATCATCAGCTCCCCAAAGCTGGAATTTATGGAAGCATTTCCAATGATTGGTTACAATAGCATACAATTACAAAATTGGCTTGGTTTGCTCTATATTCTGGCTCAGCAAAACTGATTGTTCTTCAACAGTGAATAATATGTGATTAGAATTTGCTTTATTAAACATTGTAGATTCAATGTAATCACTACAAGTTAAGATATGGAAATAGGTTCCAGAGCAACAACAACCTTACTTAAAGGGATAATATTAACTATTTAGCCTTAACTAGTAGCCTTGACTACTGTAATGCCTTATATGTCGGCGTTAGTCAGGCCTCCATCCCCCGCTTACAATTAGACCAGAACGCTGCGGTCAGTCTGCTAACCGGTACACGCAAGCAAGAGCACATCACCCCTGTCCTGGCTTCCTGTGCTTTTTAGGATTGATTCAAAAATTTTAATGTTTGTTTTTAAGTGCCTAAATGGTTTGGCACCCTCCTATCTCTCCAACCTGATGGAACCCTATGCTCCTTCAAGGTCCTCCGATCAGTTTCTCCTGGCCCTAAATCCAAGTTGAAGCTCAGGGGAGACCACGCTTTCAAAGTGGCAGCCCCAAAGCTGTGGAACGAGCTGCCTCTGAATGTTAGTCAAGCCCCCACTCTGCATGTGTTTAAATCTATTCAAGTCTAAAGACACATTTTTATTCCTTGGCTTTTGAAACATAGCCTGAGTGACTGCTCATGTGAGACCATGTATGTTTTCTGTTTTTACGTGTTATTTGATTGTTTTGTCTTTTAACCTGTATAGCACTTTGGTTCAACTTCGTTGTTTTTAATTGTGCTATATACATAAAGTGGTATGGTATGGTATTTCAATAAGCTGATACCTCCTTACTCCAAGTGATGCTGAATAAAATAACAGTCTATGCAAAACATGCCACCATACTGCATGTACAAAGCACTCAGTCCACAGATGAAAATAACCCACATGGCATACAGTGCAAGCACATGTGTCACTGCAGATTCTCCATAAAGGCCACGAGACCTGTCACCTTTACCGATTGTAGGCTGAATTTGATCTATATGGGTCCAGGAAGGGCTCAGTATGGAGTGACCTGACAGGGGGCCCAATAGGCTGGGGCTATAGACTGTATAAAAAGATAGACAAAGCAACGGTGACGTCACCCATTGGTTTCAGCATACCATTTAGGAAGCCTCCATTTTGGCAATTTGAACAGCGCCATAGTTATTTTGAAACCGGATTTGATTCCTATTGGACGAGGGCACGAATTGAAAATCAAGGGAGAAGCAAGGGGTGGATCTATAGGTGGATCTAACCGTATCTGACAAGGACCAGAGGATAGCCACGCCCCCTGGTTTATCTGGTTATCCTTGATTCTAGTCTACTTGGGACCATCACTTGCGTAAATGAACATCATGATATATCAAAGGAGACTTAAAACTTGCAATAGATATCATAAAATAATGAGGAAAATCATTATTGAAATAATAAATCAACTGGGAAAGCAGGGTCATTTTCTCAAAGACTTTTATAGCCTTGAACATCTTTCTGCAACTACTGACGTCGCCATCTCCTGGCCATCATACAGAATGCAATTTTTAGAGATTTCTGCATTTGCTTCACTTTTCAGACCCGGGTGCTGTGTCCATCTTTTTATACAGTCTATTATGGCTGGGCATGGCAGCTTTGGGAAGGGCGGAGGGACTTACCTGGGCCTTTCTCTTGGCCTTGTGCCTGCCTAAGCTGGCAGCAGTCACTGATACAGGCTGTGGAGAGAGAGAGAGAGAGTGTCAATAGGAAAGTCACCCCAGTTAGCCCAGCACAGTAGAAAGTATAGTTTTCTTTAAACTTATAGTACGTGTGAGTCAAATTGGTACCTTACGTAATATAAGAATTTCAAATAATGGAGCCTTATCTTAAGGGGTGCCCAATCTCATCTGAAAAGAAACGTCGAAGGGTGCAGATTTTTGAGTTACCACAGTACTGTGACGCCGAATTCAGCTAACTAGCTAATCATGGTGTTCAATCACGACCTTGATCAGAATAATCAGGCTCCTTTGTGCTGAGCTCGAGCAAAAATTAGCACCCACAGTGTGACTTTGTGGCAAAGACTGGAGATCAGAGGGGTGATGAAAAGATGTGATTCAAAATTAGCAGAAAATTATTTTTCGAACGCAACAACATTCACTCTTTTCTATTTGACAATTGGATCACTTGGATAAACCATATCTTCTCAGAGCAATGCGAGGGCTTATAAGGTCAATGGAAGGCTGCACAGACACGGCTAATAATCTCTGAAAACTGGATATCGATCACGCCGGCAAGCTAGAGCTTAAAAAAACTGGCAAAGTGAAGTGGAGCGTTCAGGAGGAAAACAACCAGCCTCCTGATGGAGGCCCGCTGCCATCTACAGCCCCCGGCTTAACATGGGCATTACAAACTTGGCGAAAATTGCAGTAGCGGCTGCACCATGATTCTAGAGGACGAGCGCGCGGACGAGCACGCGGACATGTCGGTGGTAGATGGTCAGCCGAATGGTCTTTGCACTTCATGTTAATGAGCCACTCAGGGAAAACCAGCATTTGATAGCTTCAGTACCGCAGCACTTACCTACCCAAGATACGAAATAAAAGGGGTGGAATTGGTGGCGTATGGGGTCCTACTGTTATTCACTGAACACTAGCCAAATTAGAAGCTTCACACAGAAGGTCAGAGGGCCGGTGCTATTTTAAATGTATTTCTCTCCATCTCCTCATATAAAGGGGTTAGATGGCACTGTGGTGCAGCCTCTTATTTAACAGTTGTCTATTGGGAAGAGGATCATTGAGCCTCATTTTCATGTCATGAGGCATCACTATCCAACACTGGCTAACATTTGAATCATAAGCTCTTGGACAGTAATCACCATTATGTAGCTATATATTGTAAAAGAGGCAAAGATTGACTGTAGCCAAGTGGCACAACAGACTCAGAGCTTAACTCTAGTTTCCATAGCAAGAAGTGACGAGGAACATTACTACTTCCCATGGATGGGATGCTAGTCCATCGCAGGCAACTCCCCAAGCCCTCAGATTCCTATGACAATCTGACAGTACCCAACTATACACCTGGGTGGAGAGGAGCTCTGTGGGAGTGAAGTGTTGAGCCCAAGGACACACCGCGAAAGCCATGGTAAAGACTCAGACTCGGTACCTCTCCATCCCAAGTCAGGTAAGATTTAATCAATGCAGTAACACTAATGACTGCCATTCCTCGCCTTCATTTACTCTTATTTTAAATATCGGTTCAAGCAACATTTAGGAACCCGCACAGTAAAGAAAGTATCGTTTTAGCATTGGTAGCAGGAGATGTTGAAGATGCTGATCCCTACCTACATAAACAATGAATGTGCTTATGAAAATTCGGGTTTACACTCTGAACACCATGAAATGGAAAGAAATTAAACAAGAGATTTTGGAGTGCAGAAAGAGGATCTGTCCAAGGCAGCATGGTTACACATGTGTTTGACTCAAGACAGCTAAGGCTGACAGCCTGATATAACTAGATTTAGTCAGTAAGCATAGCTTACAGGATACCCCCCGCAACAACAAGTAGTCGGGCAGTACCACAGTGAATAGACCTTCCAGCAAGAAAAAAAATTTTCAAAAACGGATGAGTAGGTTATGAGATCTAGGTCCGGACGCACAGACGCACACACGCACACACACACACACACACAGACACACGCCCACACGGACGGACAAAGCAAATCCAGTATACCCCCCTAAACTTCGCTGCGGGGGGTATAACTAGCCCATAGAGGGGTCCAACCTTAATTTAACTGGTTTTGGTGGATTTGGGGAAAAAAAGGCTATTACTATGTGGGCAGAGTTATTTTTCTCAGCAGATGATCCAGCAGAGGGCAGTGTAGAGACACACAAATGTGGACTGACGAGGAAATACTAAGTTCAAAATACAAGCAGATTTAACAAATATTTCTGGGAATTTTGGGGCTTGCCTTAAGAACATGTCATGTCTAGAGCTTTTTTTAAATTTTTTTTTAAAATACAAGAATTTAATACTGCCACCATAACAGCGGGTTTCAGTCAGTGAGCTTGTACATTGAACGTTTATCTCCAAGTGCTTCATGACCACAGTCGATTTGCCAGGAACCCTACAGAAAAAATTAAGCGACAACAAATCCGAATCATGGCATGAAAATGAAAGGTGGGAATGAGTGCGTGTGTCTCAGTTAGCATGAGGGAGGGGGGGGGGGGATATTTTTATACCCGTGGAGTAGCAGACAGACTCTGGACGATGAAGACCACTGGGCTGGTGGCTGATTTGATGGCCTGTACTGCTTCATCATGGCTGGCGTTATTTAGGTCGACCCCTGACACCTGAGAGAGAGAGAGAGAAATTGGTGATGAGAGGGATTAAGGAATGGAGAGAGAGAGGGGAGGAGAGAAGGGGAGAGGGATGAGAAGAGAGGAAGTGCAGGAGAGAGGAAGGAATGGGGAAACGAGGGACACATACGAGGGCGCTGTCGAGAGATATGGCAGGAGTGTAGAGGGAGAGAACAAGGAAGAGATGGGAAAGGGGGAGGGAGAGGAAGAGAAAGGAAGATGGAAAGGGGAGAGGGGGACAGAAGAAGAGTGCGGTAAAGGAGGGAGAGAGGGTGAGGGAGAGAAAGAGAGGGACAGAGGCAAGAGGATGGAGGGAAGAAGGGGACAGAGGGTGGGAGAGAAAGAGGGAGAGAGAGGGTGAGCAGGAAAGAGAAAGCGGGTGGAAAAGAGGGGGCAGTGCTGTAGAATCAGCCAGATAACCCCTGCTTACGCAATTCAGAGCCAAAAACTACAGCAAGACACTCACACCAATATCATTTATCAGGGTTACTCACATGTGGAAACATGGGCTGAATGTGATAAGACACACCGATCAAATTTCTATTTTAGAGGAGCCATCATTGAATCAGAAATAGAGTGCAGTTTAGAGCTGGGTGATGTGACCAAAAAATGACTATCAGTCACATGATGTTTGTGTGTATGGGTCAAATCACTATGTCATCACCAAAATCAATGTTTGTAAATTTCCAGCTGAAATAATTGAGCGATTGCTTCGGTGAAGCACACACTTTACAGCCTTAAATACTACGCTATTCTTCTACCGCCTAAATCTATCCCTCTAACTCCATCCACACAATTTCAGCTTATTCTGGAATAGTGCATCTCTGAACAATTTTTTGACATGATTCAATTTTGTAAAAATAATTTTTCAATGGTCAATTTTTGCCCCCATTAAAATCAGCCATTTTGGTGATTTTCAGCTGATTTGGAAGATTAGCACATTTTCCTGGTTTCGTATTTTCTTATAGAAACTCCATTCAACATAGCAAATGTTCAACATAAATTAAAAAAAATTTGTTTTACCATTCAACTTCTCTTTGATAATTTCTTTTTTTTACAATGGAAGTCAATGAGAACGTGGCTGTAATCCAGCCCTTATTCGAGGTCTTCCAGGTCCTTCATACTTCCAGCTTGAAACTTTATTCAAACTTTGAGCAGGTCAGCACAAACTGGTAGTTTATTGATGTGAAACAACTTTTAAATGAATCACAATTTAGGTTGTGTGGAGTTTTCAGATTGTATGATGCATCGCACACTCTCAAAACCACATACACCACTGTGCTTAAAACAAAAAAAATAGGCGTGCAATGCACGGAATACCCCTCAGCCCGATGTCAAAGTTTTTGGAGATGCCAAAAACTTGATCTTCTGTTAAAATCCCAATAATTCAAACAAACACAAATAAGTTTAATAATAAAATGTAGGGATTTTCTCCATTCTCTAGACACATCTGCCAGGTGTGTACTAAAGCCATTTTCAGTTCCTGCTTATTTCAGGGAATTTTTGCCTTCAGCATGAGAAATTACATTTCAGGATCCTGGTGTTTAAGTAGTTGGACTGGGACTGACAGGGCTGTGGGGTCATGCCCCAGTGCAGCCTTTTAAATATTTTTGCAGCTGTTGCAGCCTTTACTCTTTTCCCCATGATATTGCATATGACGCCTTTAATCTTTTCCCCACAAAGACTACATACATCAGGCTCCAAAATCACTGGCCCCCCTGACTTGCAATGCACAAACAATACAAAACAACAAACAATATAATTGCAGAGAAACGAAATATGAGTGAAATACTTTAACTTTTTGACAGAAACAACAAAAATGATAATTATTTAAAACAAAACAAATTTCAACAAAATCAGCATTTTATAATAATTGCCACTCTTCATTTAGTATAGTGCTACCATCTCTGGCAAGGATAACAGCATGGAGACTTTTCCCGTAATTTTTGGCAAGGTTAAGGCTCGCATTGGAGGGGATTTTGGACCATTCCTCTTAGCACATCCTTTCAAGATTCTTCACATTCTTGGGTTTGTGTTTATCAATTGCCCACTTCAACTCAGCCGACAGGTTTTCAATTAGATTAGGGTCTAGCGACTGAGATGGCCATTGCAAAACATTGATTTTGTTGTCACAAAAACATTTCTTCATGGATCTTGATGTATGCCTTGGCTTGGGTCATTGTCTTGTTGGAATGTCCACCTAAGGCCAAGTCCCAGCTTTCTGGCAGAGGCAACCAGATTGTCAGCCAAAATATCATAATACTTGGCGGAATTAATCTTGTCAGCAATCTTACCCCTGGACCCCTTGAATTGAAACAGCCCCAAAACATGACTGACCCACCATTATATTTCACCATGGGTATGAGATGCTTCTTTTTGTATGCATTTCTGTTTCGAGGCCAAACAAGCCACCGCTGTATCTGTTCGAAATGTGCAATCATGGTCTCATCTGACCAAAGTACCTTGTTCCAGTCATACTCTATATGACTTTCGGAAAACTCCAAGCGCTTGTTTGTGTCTTCTGGTCAGAAAAGGGTTCCTTGCTGGCAACCCTCCCATAGAGCCTGTGGTTGTGGAGGTAGTGCCTGATGGTGCTTTTTGAAACCTGGTAACCCCAAGATGTCACTCAGGCCTGCAAATCCTTCACAGTGATTCTTGTTGCTTCTTTCACCATCCTCCTCAGTATCCTTGGGGTCAAAAAGCAGTTGCGTCCACTACCATGAAAGTTTTCAGCAGTTCCATATCTTTGGAATTTTTTAATAACTGCTCTGACAGTATTCAGTGGGATATTCACCTGTTTGTGAATCTTTCTGTATCTATTAACAGATGTATGAAGGTCTATGACCATCTGCCTCTTTTGGGCTGACAGTTGTTTTGTTTTCTTCATGATGTTGGATGACAAAGGGATATTGCACCTCATTTTTATACCCTAGTGAAATTAGAGGCAAGAGCTCAATATAGTTCCTTAACACAGATAAAACTTAAACAAGCTGGCCGTGAGGCCCACGGTCTCCCGTCGCCAAAATAAATATGTACCCTGTGACCTTCAAGGAGGTCAATTCTGTTCAACGTGAAAGTTCATATTTTGTAAAAGATGGCAAGGAACTGGATCCATAAAATTTGACCATCCGGGTTAAAGAGCATTCCCCAAAACACCACAGTGAACAATTTTGAGCTTGTAAATCAAGTTTGAAAAAAAAAACTAGGTGAAGTACCAATATTTGACCTGCTAATTACGAGGTCAAATAATAGGTCAAAGTCACTGATATTAAATAGGAAACTGGCTCATAATCTAATCATCTTATAAGCAGAACATGGGGTCTATAATCCATTTTCTTCTCTAGTTATTGTGTAAATGCCAATTTTTGGATGGATGGATGGACAGACGCACGCCCGCATGGACGGGGTGCATTCTTATGTCTCCCTTTCGCCAGAGGCGACAGGAGAAAATAAATGGAATTTAATACCTGGTTTAATCTTGGTAGATATTATCTATTGCAATCAGATGAAATCTTGATTTGAAGGAAATAGATTTTTAATTAAGTCAGACAACGATATACGTTGGTTCCATTGGAGCATTAATGTTGTACAGTATTTTTTACATGATGTTATTTCGAGTCTCTCCATAAATATACGTTGTTGAAATTGTTGCCTGTGAATAGCCTGTCAGGGATGCCAGAAATTTTTGAGCCCACTGCATGGCGTCTTAACTCTTTTGCCCATAATGACTACATACGACGCCTGCATGTGTATCAATGAACCTTTTCCCCAGCCTCTCCATTGACTGAAAATGGAAGTATCCGCAAGGCATCAAATGTTGTCTTCACTGATATGGCAAAGGTCATCATTTGTAGTCATTATGGGGAAAGGGAGGGAGGGAGAGTCTATGGGGAGAAGAGTCAAGCAAAGCCCTTATCCTTACATTTCTTCAGGCCTGATTGGCCGCCACTTAAATGAAGCATTAGTCATTCGCTTTCGTAAAAAGCATCAGCTAAGTTCTGGTAATTAACGACAGTATTTTTTCCAAAATGAGAGCAGTAACACCCGTCAAAAACGTGCCAGCTCGAAACAAGCTGCTTGCTTGGCCTGGAGTATTGGCGCTTGCGCGCGACTATTGCTTGCAGCTTTCTGGAGAAGCACTCAACCAAATGTCACACTCGGCACCTCAGTTCCTTGGGTCCTCGGCAATATAACCACTAATAGTGAAGTCAATCAGATGGATGGTTGTCGAGAAAAATCGAAGGATATACATACATGCATAAAGAAACCTCTCCATTAATAGTGAAATAAGTAATGAGGAGCTGGTGTCCGCAGGGCTGTAGTTGAACCGGAAGCCTCACCTGTAGGATCTTGTCTCCTGTTTTGAGGGCCTGAGTTCGGCCGGCCGGACTGTCTGGAAGCACCTGCTTGATGAAGATGCCCTTCAGCTCCTCGCCGTTCTTCAGCCGTTTTATCACCGAGTGCCCGCCGACGATGCTGATGCCCAGAGGTTCCTTTGGCTCCTGCCGCACCTCCACTCTGCACACGCAAACCAGAGGGCGCAAACGCCATAAACACCACACACACGCGCCATAAACACCACAAACAAGGTCAACACCACACACACGCTCCAAAGACAACACCACACAACGTGAACACCATACACACGCCACACTCGCCAAATTCACATGCCAAAAACACCACATACAAACACACACACACACACACACACATCATAAACACCATACGCACCACACACACACCATAAACAACACACGCAACGTGAACAACACACACGCACATGCCATATGCACCACATACACACACCATAAACACCGCACACAGAAAAACACCAAGACATGCACGTACATACCAGGTACAAAACACACACGTACATCTACGCAGCCCATAAGCACCAAGCACATAGCCAACAACACCGCGTACGCAACATGCAAACCAGCACCACACACCACACACAAACCATAGACAAACATTCACGCAAATAAACATGAACCAATATTTGTGAAGTCGCGAAAGGTTCAACATTACTTTCATTTAACTGAACACTAGCATAACTATCCATCAGTCTTCCTTCCTATTATAATTCTGCAAAGGGTCCTGGTGTAACTCGATAAAAGACACCCAGGGACAGCTTTGCGGTTGACCATATGGCACATTTATGAAGTCAGCACGACAGGGACCACTAAGCAGTGCATAGTAATAGCAACCGAACACTTTCCCAACAGCTCACTTGGGAACAACTACTGAATGTTTCAGCAGAGAACGCTTCGTTTTATCCATTCTGATCCAGATCCACCCATTATCTATTCCTGGTCAGGGTATCGAAGGGAGGCAGAAGCCTATCCCATCATGCATTGGGCAAGATGCCAGAACACACCCCCAGAAAAGGCTTGTCAATACATCACAGAGCATATACACCATTCACTTACACTCTCATACCAATGGGAAATTCAGGGTCACCAATTCCCCGAACACGCATGCTTAAAGACTATGGCAGCAAACCGGAATACCCTGCGTAGACCTAAGTGAACACGGGGAGAACATGCAAACTCCACACTGAAAGACCCCAGGAATCAAACCCACAAACTTCTTGCTGAGACTCGACAGCCCGTCCCACTGCCACTTCATTCTTATTCATTACCTTTGCCAATGAAGTTGGGGCGGAGGTTATGTTTTCATACCCGTTTGTCTGTCTGTCCGTTTGTGAACAACATAACTCAAAAGTCATGCACAGAATAGTCTGAAATTTTCTGGGTGCATTGCTATTACATCAAGGATGGACCCTATTGATTTTCACCGCGATCAGTGAAACAATATGGTCGCCACGGTGGCCATCTTGAAATCCTATGACACACGATAACTCAACTTTGCTCCCGCTCATGAAGATTTCGATTGTGCTGCCTTGGCGGCGGTTTGCACTCTACGAGTGCCTCTAGTTGTAATTAAGCTAGGGATCAAAGATCACGACCACGGATGGATATATCCTACTCTAAAGGAACCCCAGAAACGTCAATATGATTGAAGATAAAAGATAGGAACTACATTTTGAAATATGAGCATATACCCATGTTTAATTACTTAACTGATGTCCTTCCTGCAGTGCTTTGGTTCAGCACATATTGTTCTGAAAGGCACTTTATAAACAAAGGTCAATTCAGTAAAACAGAATTGTGAGAGGAAAAACAGACACCCGAGGTCTGTGAGAGGGGACGGACGGACGGACGTACCTGCGGGGGGGACCCCAGTGACTGAACACCGGCGTTTCCTGACCCTCTCCTTCCTCTCTCTCGGGCAGATCTCTGAGGGGGGAGGGACAAACATGCCATCAATAGGGGTAAAACAGCAGCTCCAACACAGACGTGATGGAACAGGCATGTCCATAAACTGTGGGGTGGGGGTGTACTTCAACTTGACGTTCAGACTCGTTTCTACCAGCTCAAAATCATTTCCAAGTTGATAGTTTTTGTATTAATCGCTGATCAACAAAAAGTTGTACATGCGTTCATCTATTCTCAGCTTGGCAACTGTAATTCACTTTACTCCCTTTGGCACTCACTACACTCTGAAATCAGACTCACAAAGTCCCTAACTTCTTGCAAATTTGTTACTTAGATTGTTTAACCCAATTTCATTATTGCATGATCTTTGGCCTTAATCCCTCTTTTTCTGCTTTTTCCAATTTTACTCCTCTCTGTGATGCACTTCGTCACTTCGTTAAGAAAAGTGCTAGCTAGATACATAAAGTTAAGCATTGGTATTACGTAGGCTAAGATAGTGGTCCATAAACCTTTTTTCAGGAGATCCACCGTCCTGTGGGTTTTCATTCCAATCCAAGCAAAGCTCACCTCACTCAACAGCCAGAGCTTTGTTTTGAGCCATGACTAATTAGTAGTTTCAGGGGTGAAACACTAGGGTTGGAGTGAAAACCAACAGGATGGTAGATCTCCAGGGTCAGGGCTGAAGACCGCTGGACTACAGTGTATTATCTAGACTCAAACAGATAGTGGTTCAAGCCCCAGTTTAGGAATAATCAATGTCAGTACAGTTCTTGGGGCCCCTGAGCAAGGCCCTTAACACCATATACAGCAGTCCCAGGGTGGATCAGCCCCTACTCAGTTCTAATCAACAGTGAGTCACTTTGGATAAAAGGGTCATGTCATGCAATGCAATGCGCACCACAGAAACCATGGGAGGAGGAGGGCTGGGAAATGAATGTGGAAAAATACTGAGAAGAAAAAAAATTAAGGAAATATTGAGGATAGATTAAAGGATAAGGCAGCATTGTGGAATGCTTTCATTCAAATGTATGAGGATGCCCTTGGCTGCGAAGAAAAGGCACAGACCCCCCATTTTCTCAATCCTTTTTGTCACATTGAGTCAAAAGTGACAATTAAATATACAATTACTGCGATCTTAGGTCAAATTGCATTAACATCAATGAATCAGTTAGTTAAAAACATTGACATTAATTATAAATTGACCAATGGGATCTTCCTCCAAGTGATTATATGTGTCCAACTGAAACTGTTGAAGTTATTGCATTGACATAGAGGATCTGCAGTGGAAGCCAGAATAAATCCATTATATTCCAGAAGGTAATTCAAGGACATAATTACAAAGAACAAACTAGAAAAGTGTTTGCAGGACATGGCAAAAACAGAGCAGTCCCTCCATTCTACCTGCCCTTGAGACACATTTATAAGCAAATTTCATGGAGAATAATCAATGTCAAACAGATAAAAATACTGCGTCAACAAGAACTTTTATGCGAGTTACAGCCATGACCATGACCTCACTATGACCTTCACCATGTACAGAATTTGCCCAAAAGTTGATAGAAGCCAAGTCCTGTTCTATAGTTGCTATCTACCAAGTTACAGCTTGGTGTCATAAAATATTTTGAAATTATGGTGTTAAAAAGCATTTTGCAGGGCGTGGCCAAATTTTATGACCTTGACCTTTGAAGTGACCTGTGATGACGCCATAACAATTTCCCAGCAGTATAGTAGCTGCGACTAAAGTACTAAATCGGTTCAAGATAGCAAGTAAGTTATAGAAGCCTCAACAGTAATGAAGTTTCGCTGTGACCTTGACCTTAAGTGGACTGACACCCAAAGTTGATAGATTTACCCTGCTATAAATTTGCTCCATACCAAGTTACAGATTTCTATCATTAATACTTTTGAAACTAGGCTTATGCCGTCGGAGGCGACAGGTGGGGGCATATCCCCGAAACGCCCCCAATCCTCCAATTCCCCAATCCTTGAATAGACCCTGAATGGACTTGCATTTGAACTTAATTTCAGGTCAATCGGACAAATGGTTCTGAAGATATGGCCAAAATGGAAATTTTCCATCACAAAGCACCACCTGGTGGCAAAATATTGAACCATACAGGTATGATGTCATCATGTGACACGTTGTGAGGTCATGACCTTGCAGTTGCACATAGTTTCATGTCAATTGGAGGAATAGTTCCAAAGATATAGCAAAAATGGTGAATTTTCTGTGACAAAGCTCCACCTTGTGCCAATATTTTGAACCAAACAGGTATAATGTCATCGTGGGACACATCCTCAGGTCATGACCTTTCATTTGCACTTGATTTGAGGTCAATCGGACAGATATTGTCAGAGATATGATAAAAACAGTGATTTTTTCAGTTTTTGGCCCCTGGTGGCCAATCTAGAAATTGTAAATTTCCAAAATCGAATCAGTTCTTCCTCTATGATACTTACTTATGTGGAAAACTTGAAATTTGTGATTGATATATTACTGAGGTTATCGCGGAACAGTGATTTTTTTCAGTTTTTGGCCCCTGGTGGCCAATCTAGAAATTACAAATTGTCCAAAATCGAATCAGTTCTTCCTCTTTAGGATACTTACTTATATGAAAAACTTGGAATTTCTAATTGAAATATTACTGCAGTTATCGCATTAACACCTAAATCAGTTTTTGGACCCTGGTGGCCAATCTAGACATCGTCGATTGTCCAAAATCGAATCAATTCTTCCTCTTTATGATACTTATGTGCAAAATTTGAAATTTGTCATTGAAATATTACTGAAGTTATCGCGTTAACACGTAGTGCGGCGGCGGCGGTGGCCGAGCCAAAAACCTAACATCCCCGGAATGCCATTCGGCGTTCGGGGATATAATTATAGTGTTCAGGGGTCAAGACTAGGTTCAGAATTGAAATTTTTTTTTTTTCCATTTTTTAGAAAATCTTTCAATACATTCATAAAAGGGGATTTTTAGAGCAAAAAAAGTATCTTTTAAGTGGATTTTTATCAAGTGAATGCCTCCGGTGCATTCGTTTCGCGACAAAAATGCAATTTTCTCGCATCATTTAACAGGCTTGTGGCAGGCATAAAATCCACATTTTTCAAGGTATTGCTCTGAAATTTTCACCATAGCATCAGTTTGTTATGTTCTATACAATGACATAGCCATTTTTGGGTAGGTAGATACATGGTGTATTTATGATCCATCTGCCAGGCAGGTTCTGCCACCCATTTCTAAAATTCCATGACCAAATAATTTTTCAAAATATTTTCCCATGAAAATACCCAGAATTAGTATATCATTGAATAGCTGGTGATATTAGCTTCAAAAAAAAAAAAAATCCAGGAAAATATGGTATAGTTTCTGAGATATTGTTGCCACAAAACTTCACATTTTTCGCTAACAATATACAGTTTTCATGGTAACAAACTGATTAAAATCAAATTCCATTCTGAGCTTTTATAAGTTGAGACAATTTTTATGTGTTTTTAGTGTTTAGAAGTATTTAAATAGTGTGAACCCAGGCTTGACCCCTTAACAAGCCTTTTGAGGGGCATGGTCAGATGTCATGATCTTGTCGTGTCCTTGACCTTGCATGGAATTTGTCCAAAAGTTAATAGAAGTTGAGCCCTGTTTTGTAGTTGACAGAAAGTTATAACTTCGTATCTATCTTAAATACTTTTGAAACCATCGCGTAAAAAAAGCATTTGGAGGGGCGTGGCCAGTTGTCTGGACCTTGACATTCAAAGTGACCAGTGATTAGGCCAAAACAATTCCCCAGGGCTATAATAACTGTGACTAAAGTATTGAAAATAAGTTGAAGATGTCAAGAAAGTTACATGTGAAACAAAGCAGCAGCGGACAAGCTCATTAAAGTACTGAAAGCAGCCCCACCTTCTCAGGGCTGCTACTAAAGACGGAGCAAACAAAATTCATTGCAAATGCACAGGTCTATAACCGCAGCTCACAAATGAGTCCGAGAAATAAACTGTCAAAACGCTGATCTAACACGTCATGTTAAGTTTGTCATTCTTATCAGTTTTGAAACACTTTATCCCATTTTGCTCAAAATGAGCCGAACAGCATTGGGTCATTGACAGATGAGGAAGCGCAATTGACTTATTGAGGTTAAATGGTTCATGCTTAAGTTTTGTTAATGAACGGATGCTCTCTGAGGTGTGTATTCAACTGCTCAGTACCCGTATCCTCCTCGGAGAGTAGGTTTGGAAGTTCCAAGGCTCCTCCTCTTTCCCTTCTCCAGAGTAGCTGATTGGATGGACCTGATGACATCACAGGCGTGGGGAGGTAAACAGAAGGAGTGTAGAGAATGAATTTGAGTTAAATTGTGGAGCCATAACTAAGTACATTACTCCACCCAGTGGCTGTACAAAGGTTGTCAAAATCAGTGAAGGCTCTTCAGACAAAAGGACAATGCAATGCAGCACAGCGGTTTAGACTTGATTAGAAACGGCTACAACACCTGTCTGAAGGAAATCAATGTCCAATTCCATAAGTGAATACAGGCAGATAGAGGTCTTCTTTCATGCAATGACCTCCCTCTCTCTGTCCGTTCCTTTTCTGACATACGAAACAGACTGACTATTGAGGAATGACCGAGAAAAGTACCCCTCCACGTGTTTAAAGTGTATGTGTCAGGTTAATTTTCCAAAGATTTTGTTCCATTTTCTTATGTGAAATAAATATCTGAACAATTATACATTATATTTTTATGTTGTTGGTAATCAGAAAATGGAATATAATACAAAAAAGTAGGTACTTTTAACAGCGGTTTACAACGCTCCCATAATGCAATGCCTACGTCTCGTAGGGCAGAGAAGAGCCTCTCAGAGTACGACTGACAATGAGCCTGCAGTATACAGACGCCTGCAATGAAGAATTATTGTGTTTGTGCGGGGTGCACGAATTCATCCGAAGCAGGGCCCAGGGTCCATTCCTTCCCTGTCAAAAATAAACAAATTTTATGCCAGTGGGTTCAATTTGTCCGCGTCAGATGGGCAAATGTTTCGTACGCTGATGTCACACCGCAGTTTCCATGGGATAACCATGGGGATGACACCGCCCACACAAGCACCTGTCAGAAATGGTGACAAAGGACATCTCTCTCTCTCTCTCTCTCTCTCTCTACCATAGCATTCATCAGCTATGAAGTTTGATCAACACCAGATTAAGCCTGGCATTTGAGATTTCGTTAATTCGGCATGTCAACAATGATTATGTATGCGCACATGAACGTTCGCACCCGCAGGAAAAAAAACTGCCGGCACCCCTAGACTTAGATGTTGTGGAGCTGGTACCCCACTATCGAAGCATGGGACAGTCAAGAGAATATGTTTGTAACGTCAGGGAGAGGGGAGAATCCCGATAAAATAAGGCAGTTGCTACGGGTACGGCAGTATTTCAATGCATTTCAAAGTGGAGAGGTATGGCAGTCCCCAATTCAAGCCCTGCCCTAACCCTAATCCCAACCCCAAACCCTAACCCTTCCCCAAACAGTAATCCAGAATCCTTATCCTAATCCCTTGAAATTGACTGCTGTACCAATTAAAAACTGCAATAAAGTAAACATCATTTTGACAGGCGGGGTGGGAACTGGCAAGCTACACACAGGCAAGCTAGCATGATGCCTTCGTAATCATTTGGCTGGTGCATGTGTAGTCAACGTCTTCATCTGAACACATCACATTATCACAGCAGCTAAATGCACAGAAAACATTGGCTTCTTCGCTCAGTGTTATTCATAGACTGTTAAATATGTGTTGTGGTCGTACTGGTTTTCACTGCTGATCGTGGACTAGCTCAAGGGCTAGTTGCTACATAGATACTCTCCGGGACACCTCGCCAACCCTCCACTCATTCGCCTCCGTAGAAGGATTAATCCGTTTCCGAGGGCCAGTATTTGTTGGATTTTCTTGACACTTGCTCTCAAACTAACCAACTGATGTAGTCCTCCGTGCGGCGCATCGTAGTTAACTGTCCGCTGTAGCGATCAGCTGTTTGGGTCACACTTAAGTAGCTTGCACACTGGACATGAAACAAATTTTTTACATGACAGATTAGATTCAAAGTCAAAGCGAAGATTTCGCATCTCCGCATGGACTTTGAATGTAATCTGTCTTGCGAAAAATTAATTTCATGTCCAGTGTGCAAGCGGCTTAACAGCGGTTGCGAGGTCGGAGGGTCAATTAAACTTGTGCAAATATTTCAAAAATGGTCCGTGTGTGTCGCTTTCCTGGACGTGAAAGCGAAGCTGTATCCTGGTGCGCCTACAGCTTCCACCGCATTCTTCTGCGGGATGGACCGGCAGCTGTGGCTAGCTGCACTAAACATGGATATTGATACGCCATCCATGTCCCTAAAAGAATTCAGTGTTTGCAGTATTCATTTTTCCAAAGAGGATTGCATGAGGCTACATTCAGGGAAATGTCAACGTTGCACGGTGAAGAGCACTGCTGTACCCGTGCATTAGGTAAGAGAGTGAAACACCTGTGAAAAAGTCTAATGTAACATTGCAGCACAAATTGACATCGCATAGGGTCTACGCAGCCACCAACTGTGTATCTGCTGTGCTGGTTATTATAGGCATTCTGCCACAAACCGCTCAGAGTCATAACCAAACAGCTGATCGCTACAGCGCACAGGTTACCCAGATGGAATACGTCAGTTGGTTAGTTCAAGAGCAACTTTGTTTTTTTCCGAGCAGACAAAGGGCTGCAATTTTTTTTATATAGTCTAGAGTTGAAGCGGTGTATTATTTTCAGGTAGGACCTCTTTTAGGCTGCAAAAATAAGCAGTTTCCCTGGTCCCGTTCACAACAGTGTATCACCTAAATTTCCACCAAACACTATGCGCTGGTGCGGCTACCTGGAGGAGATCAGAGAGCATCTATTGCATCTAATATATGTAGTGGCAACTTGTAGCTCATACAACCCCACTTCAAAAAAGTGAACTCTCTCTTTACGCAGGAGACTGTCAAGCAGTATTCCTGCTATTCCCTTTGTCGACCAGCAGATGGGGCTGCAATCCCACTTGTGATTGTGAGGTAAATACGTTGTAAATGAAACACGAAAACGAATGAGTTCAGCACACCAGATTAGCCAACCGCCAGAGTATTTCAAATGATGATGTACCATCTCATTGGGTCCTGCAGCATCGCCTTGAGAAACTGCCAGGCTCATTGATGCTTGGTTGATCCATATACCAGAGATGTATAACGAATGTAAGGTAAATTATTGGAAATTTAAAGATGGAAGACAAATATAACTGATATTAGGTCGAGGAAAAAATTTGAAAAAAGTAAAATCACAATGATGACTCCAAATTGTGCATAGATATCGATTTTACTTAGAGTTTGCTTACACACACAGTCACGTTTCTGTGGGCCTGGATGCTCATGCATGTGCAGATGTGGGTGAATGCGCAAGCGTTTGTGTGTGTCTGTGTGTGAATGTCGCACTCGCTCACTCTGTATCCGTATCAGTCAGCGTGAGCTCGGAGCCTCCATTCCGGGAATCGGAGTCCACGTCGCTTTCCCCGGTCTCCCGCCACATCTCGACTGACAGATCTGCAGAGGCGTCAGCGCAGTTAAACAGAGTGCGCACCATATTGCCTAACACGGAGTGCAAAGGGACTGCGTATCACATTAGCATCAAACAGCATGTACCCACGCAAAACAACTCAATAGACACACAGCACAGACCATCGCATCTCCTGTAACTCACTCTGCAAGGCCCTGTGCTCGAGTGATGACCTTCCGCCCAGCAGCTTTTCCAGGTCCCTCGCTTCCTCCGCGAACTCCTGCAGGGGCAAAACGACATCACTTCATCAGAGTTAAAGAGGTAATATTCCATCCAAAATTCTGAATCGACAACTGGAATTTGCTAAACATCACACGTCCTCCACTATGTAGGCTCACTCACTCACCCTATACCACATCATTTGAGCCCATCATTTGGCTCTTAACCCAGTTCATAACTCCTGCAACTGCTGGCACATCGGGTGAGACCACTTGATCCCAGTTCAGAACCCCTCTGAGCACATCAGATGAGACCACTCATTCCCAGTTCAGAACTTCTGCTAGCGCGTCAGACAAGACAACTCAATCCCAGTTCAGAAAGTAACAGTTCGCCCCAGTATTCAATTCCAGCGACCTGAATTTTGTTAACAAACACATCTATCCAACTCACGTGACGACCAGACCTTGGCTCCTCTACACCCACCAATTAAACTCTGCCTATGTCGTCAGAGGATCAAGTGGTCAGGGGACAATTTAGTTTGCCTGGTCGAACAGAATTGGTCGCTACAGAGTGATAGACTTACAAAATTTAACTGGCTTAACCCCCATTTTCCCCAGAGAGGCCGTGCCGATGTGGACCTACGCCCATTGCTGGTGATGGCGTGGCTGGGATTAGATCACCCAACCACAGTACTCAGAGATCAACATCGGAGTTGTGAGCAACGCAGAGGCCCAGTGGTTCAGGCCTGAATAAGATCAATACAGCCATTAGGTCCTTGATGAAGAGCCCTAACTTTGCTCTGGAAAGTTTGGCCCAAGTCCAGTCTAATCAACTTAAAGGCCGTTTGGCTAAAAGCGACAGCTAAATGCGTGTCACGTAACCATGTGATGGAACTAATTAGCAAAATAAGCCCACAGTTTTGGTGGAATACACACATAATGAGACTTGTACTTCCTACACTTTCCACATTCTTGCTCTTCAGTTTTCTCTATAACCAGCCCCATAGAAGGAGAAATGTGTTTGACTACAGTGCAAAAGCGCAAGGTTCACTCGGACTGTAAAACCCTGTCCAGTTGGTTTTGCAGATGTGTCCTCATAATCAAAATCCTCCAGTTCAATTTTCCATACCCGTTGGACCCAAATGACATCATTCTAAAATTAAATAGCTTGCAAGGAAATGAAAATGATTCGAGGTCAAAATACGCAAGTGTTACAAATTTCTCATTGTAATGGAATATATTCTTCAAGATATTTTCATTGGGTCATCAGAACAGACAGAATTGATTTCAGCTCGTGTTTGAGATGTCCCCAAGAGGGGCGAGCTCCAGGCTGCCACACCCCTGTCCTTCTCCCCACCTGCTGGGACAGGCTGGATGGGAGACCGGGCAGATCAACAGCTTCTGAATCAGCCTGCTCTCCCCAAACCGGCGAGTCGTGCGTTGAGTATGTCAATGCCGCTTCATCTTCCTCCTCGGAGTGGACGTCTTGGCCCTCGTCCTCCTCCTCGTCTACTGCCATTTCCCTCTCAGTGTGGGGCGGGGCCTGAGTGGCGGGCAGGGGTGAGGGGGAGGGGTAGCGGGGGAGGGAGGAGGAGTCCTCCAGGATCCATTCCGGCTCGTCAGAGAGCCCTGTGGGGTCAGGAGGCTCTTCAGCAAATCTCTGCAACACACACCAGAGCGTCATGATGTGCATCGTATCCCAGCTCCTTCAGTTTACGACCCGCATCCCTTCCCCTCGGACATAACCTCCACCCATCAAACTCACACGAACCCCATCCCTTTACTTCACTCAAAACCCACCTCTCTTAAGCTCACACAAGAAGTCCCCACCCCTCGACCTCACACTAAACCCCATCCCTTTACTTCACACCACCTAGCCTTCACCTTTTACCACACACAAATCCCCCACTCCTCTACCTCACACTAGACCCCCATCCCATTACTTCAGACCACCTAGCCTTCACCTTTTACCACACACAAATCCCCCACTCCTCTACCTCACACTAAACCCCCATCCCATTACTTCACACCACATATTCTACATTTTGTACCTCACCAAACCCCCCACCCCCTTCCTTTAGCTCACACTAAACCATCCTGCATTTACTCCACACAACAAACTCTACGCCTTTCACCTCAGACAATATATACCTTCAAACTAAACCAATGACTCAGAGAAGGATAAAATTAACAATCATAATTTAAAAGAAGAAAATCTATCAAGCGTAGAGAAATTAATTTGACAAGTTCAGTTCCATGTGTCTTGTTCCACATAGTGCAGTCATGTTTCATACTCAAATTGTGGGGGTAAGTCCAAATTAGTCATAATTTTAAAGTTAAAGATAAGTTAAAGATAAACATCTTCAGTAAAAATGGCCCACTTGGCCAATAAACATTTTTTTTTTTTTTTTTAAGTTGAAAGGATATTTTTCATGAGTGGACACCCATAGTTTCGGCAGCATCTGTACTCAAAAAAATTAAGTGTTAGATTTACTGAATAATGTTATGTCAACTGGTTCCATGCATTTGCTTCGCGTAACCTTTATTTGACTTCGAACATTTTTGGCCAGTTTAATTAATTGCATTGAGTGGAATGTACTAATCTCAATTGTGAGGAACCAGTTGACATAACATTATTAAGTAAGTCTAACATTTCATTTTTTCGAGTGTGAGATGGTGGATGTGAGGTCAACGTGATTTGAGACAGAACTATTCTGACCTTATACCCCATACCCACCCACCCTTGACATCACTCCAAGCATCACCCCATCAAGCAACACAACACCTCTCCACTTCTTTTGCCACCAGATCAGGAAGGGGGAAACGGCCTCTTTTAACCCCCAGAAAACACACCATTTCCTGGTCCCTTAAATAAAGGTTTTCGCTACCAATGCTAACAGGCAGTAGCACATTCCTGATTCTACATCAAAACCTGCACTTGAATCGCAAGCTGCAAAAGCACCTGTATTGGGTGAACCTGAGGGTTATCCAGGTGCTCACAACAGTCACAGTTGGAGCTCTTGCACCTTGTCGGCTGAGGATTAACTAGGTCTAGCTGCCATTTTTGCGTTTGAGGAAATAGCGATTAAAGATTTTTAAAAATAACCCCTTCGGGTTTTTCCAAATTTAAATATTTTTTGCACTAAACAATCAGAATACGATAAACTGGGCTAATTTACATACCCTTATTCGTCTGGCAACACTGCATTCTGGAGTACCCAATTTTGCAGTTAGACCATCGTAACTTTAGAATTCATAAAATTCCGGTGTTACTTTGGTCTATCAGCAGATTACAGGTTTTAAAAAATATGGAAATGAATTCACAGTCTCTTAAAACTTCATTTGAAAGAAACCCCAATGTTTAGTAACTAATAATACTTATCAAACAACTTTAAAACACTGTCACAGTAAAAAAAAGGAGTACAAGATTAACACTTTTTAGGCCTTTTTCAACATGACCTCGTAATGAGAGAGAAACATTCATGTGTGAATGATCTCACATCAAGGAAATATGAACATTATAACTTTGAACAACTTAAAGTATATAAACAAAGTAATTTTTCAACTCAATTTCTCTGATTGATTGAAGCCTTTGGGTCATTATTCTTCACTTTGATCTGCATAGAAAAGGTAACTTTGAACTCAATTTACATGATTAATTTGGCAAAACATAATTTTTCAGCAAATCATTTACGTTTCAGCAAATAACACTCTGTTCGATCGGACTTCTCAAAGCCCACTTCTCACCCCAATGCAAAACTTATGTGCGCCGTAAAGTTGGAGAACATTTCAAAAATGACTGTTTAACCCCTTCAGTAATAGGTGGTAATATTGTGGTTTGGGGTTCAGTCTACTCAAAACGAGCTGGTGATCTCAAAAAAATCAAAGGAATCATGAATCAAAAGCAGTATCACAGCATCCTTGTGAGGCATCCACCACCATTTGGAAAGAATAATTGGTCGGGAATTTTATTTTCAACAAGGTAATGACCCTAAACGTGCTTTTAAGCTGTGGAAGAATTCTCTCAGTTGGACAAAAAAAAAATCTGGTGATACCAAAATGATGAATTTGCCGGCTCCAAATCCAGACCTTAATCCGATTGCGCAAATTGGTTGCAACATCAAAAGAATCTCTTTGGAATGAATTTCAAACCATATGGAATTGTTCAGCAAGCGAGGAAATAAAAAAATGCGAAAACAGAATTTAATCAAAAGTATCAAAGTTATCAAAGTAAAGGACGGCCACACTCGATATGGACTTTCTCTCCTCACACAGGGACATGATTCTAGTTTTTACTATATATTGTCATCAGTTTGCTTATGTTCATCTTGATGATCAAATATTACCAGAAATAAATCTTGACTAGTACTTGGTTTTGGATTATTCTTCATTTTCAGTGTATAATCATCATTGCACACTACTGTAAACGCAGTCAATCACTCAACAGGAACCTCAAAGAGAGCCCCAATTCACTGGGCGAGAGACTCAAAACCCTCCAAGCTCAAACGAGCTCGCTTGTGAACCGAAGCTCAAAACCTGATCGCGTTCTTGACGTTTTTTTCCCTTGCCTGCCTCGTCTGATCGGCAGAAAAAAAGTTGCTCTCCTGTCCGCCGCATACAAAGAAGCCTGTTATTCCCCTGGCGACAGGGCCGGGCGAATGAGGCCTGTCCTCGCGGCACACTCGCCCCAGACGCATTTAAAGATCGCAAGAGCTGAAAACGCACTTTTCCCCCCCATCGCCCCCCGAAACTGCCGAGTCAGCGCTCCGCCACCCCCCTCACCCCCACAGCCCCAGAACCAATTTGCCATGAAAAATGTGTCGAGTCTAAAATCTTAATAGTGCAATTAGTCTCGTTTTTTGGTAGATTTACTACTCTGCTTGACTCCTTGGCGCAATTACATCTTTGCTAAAAAATTCAAGGATAATACGAGATGCCTCAAGCTGGTGGGAGGGGGAGGGGGGGGGGGGGGGGTTAGGAAGGCTGCGGCACCTGGACAGAGGAGTTATTTCTGTGAAACCCACACCACTTGGTCCTCGCACATGGACAATGTCAACCAAGGGCACGGCTTCATTTTTCAAAAGGCAAGGAAATCCCACACAGTGCATAAAATTTTGCTATTTGGCACGGTCCACCAGCATTGATTCTGAAGACGACTAATGTGAGGTTGAAGTAGAAAGCATCAGACTCAATTCATGAGGATTTATACATGGTGTAAACCAGGGATCATGAAATCACAGTGCCCGGGGGCTGAGAACTGCTGGTCTTCCACCCTCCCTTTACCTAGGAGTCAGGAGTAAAGACAGTCAGGCCAATCAGAAGCGCTAATTGTTCAGTTCATGTCCTGGGAGAAAACTAAGTCAGGGATGGATCTGAATTTCAGGTCCAGACTTATTGATGCCTGGTGTAAACCACTGAGGAATTGAGGCTTATAATTCCTTCAGAAGGAGGTAATATGTTCTCACCAGCGTTTGTTGGTTTGTTCATCAGTCAAAGAGACATTTGTTGATAGATTTGGTTGGTAAGATAGAGATGATGAAGTTTTGGTGGAGATCAGACTCATATTCTTGCTCCACTAACCAAAAGAATTTGTCTGTGTTACAACGGCACCATCAAGACTAGTTTAACACTAACTTTAAATGATGGCCGATTCCTCTGACAAGGAATTGCAACACAGATGAGTCCAAAGAATTTCTACGCGCATAAAGTGGGCACTGTACAGACTCATTTAACGCTCACGTTCGATGATAATTCCTCTGTCAACGAATTGCAACATGACAGACATAATGCCATGTACTGTATTTGCGGCAAATTGAAGAATTGATTGATTTTCATTGCTTTTCCAATCAGGCACGAGTGGAAGTAAAATAAAGCGCGTGGTATTGTAATCCTGACGCGCCACATGAACTCGCCAAGCACTTCAGTAATAACAAACATTGAGCCGTTCGTGATGTGTACAGTAACACTTGACTAGTTCTTTTTGGTGTGGTCAGTAGCCTACATAAAGCCGACAAAAAAAAAAGAACAAAAAATGCTACTGCATCAAGAAAATAGAACTGCTTGTGACACAGGAGAGAGAAAAAGAGTCTTTGAATGTTACGGGCAGATCTCAGCCGCCGAGAGGTGGTGCGTCATTTGCGCTGTCACCGTTCAACAATCAGTCGGCTGTCTTTCCGATAAAGGAACACAGGCACTGTCACTGACCGACCCCGCTTAGGCAAGCCACGAGTGATGATGGCAGCTCAAGAGCGCCACATCTGATTACAGCCTGTACATGACAGATTCCAGACCGCAACCAAAACTGATCATGAGATGAGGGGTCTGAGAAGATTGAGGGTGAGCGTAAGTATCGTTTGACGCTGTCTATGTGAGCAACATATGCGTGCACACGGGACCTACAGAAAACCCAGTTTTTGCCCATTTATGCATGGCTGCCCTTACCATGGTCAGTCAGTGACGGTCCCTGTTTTCCATTCTCAGACAGAAACAGGGAAATAAAGTGCCAAAAAATGACTCAGAGGCAGTCAGAAATGAAGAGTTCTTACTCCTGTTGATAGGAAAAAAATGGGTTTTCTGTAGGGGCCGTGTGCACGCATGTTTTGCTCACGTAGACGGCGACAAATGGTACTTGCGATCTCCCCCAATCGTCTCGGACCCCTCATCTCATGATCAGTTTTGGTTGCTGCCGGGAATCTGTCACGTACAGGCTGTAGACCAGATGTGACGCTCATGAGCTACAACAGTCACTCGTGGATGCCGTCTGCGGGGTCGGTCAGTTACAGTGTCTGTTTTCCATTCTCGGATAGACAGCTGACTGATTGCTGAATGGTGACAGTGCAAATGAAGGACCTCCTCTCGGCGGCTGAGACCTGCCTGTAACATTCCAATGGCTCTTTTTCTCTCTCCTGAGTCACAAGCTGTTCCATTGCCTTGTTGCAGTAGCATTTTTCTTTTTTTCTGGCTTTATGTAGGCTATTGACCACACCAAAAAGAACAAGTCAAGTGTCAGGGTACGCATCACAAACCGCTCAATGTCTGTTATTACTGAAGTGCTTGGCACATGCATGTAGTGCGCGTCAGGATTACAAGACCACAAGCTTTTCTATATTTCCTCTCGTGCCTCACTGGAAAAGCAATAAAAATCAATCGATTCTTCAATTTGCTGCAAATACAGTACATACCTCACACGTGCATTTTTAATGGAGCCAAGTATAGATTCGGCTATCTCTGCTTTCAATCGTGTTGCCACAAAGGCGCTCTTTCAACACCACGCCCAGTGACATAACTGTGGACCCTCTTGTAATTAGCACATATCATCACTTCGAGCAAAGCTTTCAAACTGGAGATGAGTGGCCCTTTCACACGACTTCCAAAACATGGATGATGAACCCTTTCGCTCAACTCCTTCTACCAAGACTTGCAGTACCAGCTGGATGATGCACAATAAATCACCGGCCACCTACAAATATTCTTTCACTCCTTTAATGGCTCTGAATCAAGCAAAAGGTACAAGTTTTAGACCTGAAACCATAAATGCGAACCGGGAACAAACGTAAACAGATAAGAGGAATACTAAATGTTAATATTTTATTCAGCAAGATGAAATGGCTAAGAGCCTAAAGAGGTATGTTTGTAAATCAGCTCACAGTTGTGCGTTTAATCCTAGCAGATGCAAAATGTCTATGGAATGTTCCTGGAATGTTACAGTGAAATTGAGAAAATGCCATCCTTAACTGGGATTCAGAAAGACAAGGGAAGAATGGTGACGTGAGGCTACTTGAGGGAGAGAAGTTGAAGCATCTGAGAGCTGTTCAGTCCTCTGCCTCGTCAAATCTCAATGTTCCGACAATGTGACTGGACTGTTATGACAACGTTACAACATTGCCACAACATGGCAACAATGTAGTGAAAAAAGTTTTAGGCTCGGTGGGATTCAGACAGAGGGAGGGAGAGCGTAATGCAAGATTACCTGAGAAAGAAGAGGACTGTTCTGTCGGACGGACTCTTCAGCTCGTTCTCCAGGGGGTGCCACCTCCGACTCCGGGCGGCCGTCATCCTGCGACTCCTCAGACTGTCCAGAGACAGACACACCAATCACCGCACTGAGCTGCCAACCAGTCCCGGGCGCATTACTTACACTCGCCCAATGCATGCTGGGATAGACTCCAGCACACACAGTCACCCCAACTCAAAAGCTCCCAATTACAGTTTCACCTCTCAGCACAGTCAGCAGAGCCAAGAGCCACATTCTCAAACAGGATACGCAAGTCTCCAAAACACTTGTTCGTGTCACAACTTTTTACTTCACATTTAACACATTCGGTTTCACAGTTACTAATTTTGTACAACAAAACTGGAGATTGCGCATCACTAAGGGAGAGTTTTTTCACCCAGACTGTTGAAAGCATCGCAAAATGCAGTCCTAAAATAATGCAAAGCTAACATATAGTGTGTTGCTTTTCACACATTGATTTCGAGAGTAGATAGGATTTCTAATATTGAATTACCCTTTTCATTCCAGAATGAAGAAAAAAAAATAAAACAAAAAAGCCCATGAAAACAAGTTATAAGCAAAAAGAAATTAAATAAAAGGAAAAAGAACTGGTGTAATAATTAACAAAAAGAATACAGCTTAATTCACGTAAAGTGAAGCGCGGTCTATAAGTGCTTAGACAGTGATTGAATTTTCGCTTTTTGCTCGATACCCCAAAATTTAGTATTTGAGAAAAATGAGTATGACATGAAGGCAGAGACGGACAGCTTTAATTTGTGAGCACATGTACCTATGCTTTCAATGCAGGCCTTCGTATGCTGATTCACCGTTTAAACATGTATAGACTGCACTGCATATTTAGACAATCACATGAACTGAAGAGGACAGTAATATGGATATTAGAATAACTGCCCACAGCAAGAACAAGTGCAGGCAGGTCAGATGCTGAAATATATTGATCAGCTTCAGTTGCAGTAACTCCTCTCACCACCAGAGGCTTCCTGATCCCCAGGTACACCTTTCCCGGCGGAGTGGCCTTCAGAACCTCCACGGCCTGCGCCAGGTGACAGGTGTCCAGGTGTGTGTCGTTAACGAACACCAGCTGGTCGCCAGGGAGGATGCCTCCGTGGCTGTCGGCGACGCCCCCGGGCACCAGGGAGCGGATGACAATGACCGAGCGCGTAACATCCAGCGGGTCCTGCAGGGGGCGGCAGAGACCACAACAAACAAGAGTCAAATGGGCGCCCTCGTAAATCCGCACGCACGCGCGAGAGCCCGCGGTGCAAATACAGACACAGCACAAAGAGATTCCTGCACTGCTGCGCTGGCATTTTACTCCCGGAGGGACACCTCAAAATGACCTTACACTCCGGTCAGAGTGCCGGAATTTTCTAGAACTTACTGGACTTACTGCTACGCAACTCCATCGATCTGTATACCTTTAAATTAAAGCACAGACATTGAGCTGAGGGTTTTAAGGGAGATTTTAGTGTCAACAGATCCATATTAAGCGAACAAGGTTTGGATTACGGCCCCCCCTTTAAAATTGCTTTGCTATCCAAATACTTTTGGACCGCATCTCACACATGCAAGATCATCTTCAGACAGTCTGAGAGATAAACATCCATAATTAAAACCATTCCTCAGAAATGCAGATGATTCGGTCCGTTCAGGGACTGTAATCATTATGGTGCTGACCCACCCAGCTGTCAATACAGGGCTGTGGCCAGTCACGAGTGAGTGAGCGGCGACTGACCAATCAGAGGAGCAGTCAAGCTGACCGCAAGAAAAACAAACAGAGAATTAGACTTCAATTATTTTTTTCAGAAAATGGAAAAGTGAAACCACCTTTCAAAAAAATTAAATTAAATTTAAAAAAAGTAAAAAGCCTTGTCCGCACTCAAAAGCCCTTTCAATATTGGTAATCGCTGCAATCTGTCTTTTGCAAATAAAGGTTCATTTGCAAAAACAGATAAAGGCCATTCTTAAAATGAACAAATGTTGCCAAATGTCCCCCGCCAGGTCACGGAAATCGACAGGGGGTCAGCGAATCACACCAATTCACATTGAAGCCAAAGATGAATGAAATCGGTCAAACTGTTCTTGAGATATCACGTTCACAACAAACAGGGCGTGATGGACAGACAGACGGACGGAGCTGAATACCATGTCCCCCGCTCTGCTCGCTACCGCGGCGGCGAGGGACAATGAACCAACAGCAGTTTCATGACTATTCCTTTAACTACACAATCAAAAAACATCATTTAGGAGCAGAAAAAAATTGAGATATCGAACAGAAATAACCCAACACTAATTTGACTGATATTCCGTCAAGTGCAAAATTAAGAAACATGATTTAATTAAACTAAACTGATTAAATTAAACAAAATGCACATAGTTTTTTTTTGCAAATGAAGCATTCAAATATTTTATCTGCATTTTCTCAGTAATCGCACACAAATATTGTATGGCAGTTTGTATAAAGTGCTAGTGTGTATTTACCATCCTCAAAGGCCAAGAAGTACAGTTACCCAGCCGAGCACTTAAGTATCCTGACTGCGGCCAGGAAACAAAGTGTACTTTTTTGTTTCTGCGCGAGTGTCACCGGTATCAATCATGTTACGAGCAGGCTAGGCGATAAAACTGCAATTCAGCTCCAATTTCACGCGTCCCACAATATATTTGATGACCCATATGGGCCGATTTTATGCGACAAGTGACAATATAAAAGTGATTAACAAGTGGTTATTCCGATGCGAGAGCTGAAGCTGTAGTACAGTAATGGGCAAGGACGATCCACCTGCCCATGACAAGGAACGAAGTGAGTTTATGATCAGCGTTTCTGACGTGGCAGAGGAATGAAAAATGATTGGCGGCGCAGGCGTTCGGCAGGTTGAGGTTCTCGAGGTGGGGTGAAAGCGTGCGATTGGCTTGAGGGGGGGGAGAGGGAGCGATGGGGTCTGTTTGGGACAGGGCGGAGCTGGGAACGCACTGCAGATCAGCAATGAAAGGGACTTTGTGTTCGGTTCACCTGGGGATCTGTGTGTGTGGTGAGGGAGAACACGAGGTCCCTGCTTACTGTGTTAGGCTCACACTCAATCATTGCAGGAGAGGGGTACACACACTCATATCCGCACACACAGACATACACACACACACATCCAGTCACACACACATACACACAAGGACATCCGGAGGCACAAAGTGAGTCATGCCAGGGAGGGTGCACACACACACAGACAAAGATAGAGTCACAGACTCACACACAAACACAGTAATCTAATCTAAAGCTACACACAAACACACATCTAAAAACATAGTCCTCTGGACCGCGCAACTATTCGCTCAATGAATTATTAGCTTTAGCAAAATGCTAACACAGCAAACCAATAAATACTCCCCTCAGTTCACAAACTGCAAACAGAACAGCTGAGAGTCGCACCAAAAAACCCACAGCAAACCTGCATCACACTGACAGCCAAAGCTACACCGCAGCCATCAATTTCGGGGCTCGAATCATTCAGCAGATCAGGTTCACGAGCACTTGTCGCCACGGGCAACTGTAGGCCCGCGTTTGACCCGGGCACGGGAAAGCCGTGAGGTGTTGAGTCGCGATGGAAGCCACGGTGGACAGAGAGCACAGGAAAAGGAAGTGAAAAGAAAAGGGCCAATGTTGGGTCCAATTACGAGGACTGATTACACAATTTACCACCGCTACAGAGTGTGCAGGCCGGGAAGAGGAAAAAAGGAAAGGCAATTTTGGTGAAGAGGTGAACTGAGGCCTAGTGAAAGGGAGGATAAGTCCTGGAACACAGAGAAACATAAAAAAGAGAGGGTAGGGGAAAAAAGGACAGGAAAAAAGTTTTTTTTTGGGGGGGGGGGGTTTAGAAGTTCCAGTCCAGCTGGTCTTTTGCATTAGACACAGGCAGCATTGTCCAGCTCCGGAGTTTCAGCCAAGTGCGTCTCGCTTGAAGGTCCACCCCTCCCCCCCCACCGCACTCTGTCCAACACGGACGGTGATGTCAGCGACCCAGCGCTGGTGCCGCACCGAACAGGCCTGTGCAGGGGGCTCCACAAACAGAGGGGAGGAGGTGAAGGGGGGGGCCCCCAAAAAGGGCCGGGAACAGCAGGGAGAACGTCATCAGGATCAGACACGACCCCGGTGATTCATTTACAGTGAGCCCCACAATTCATTGGACAGTGACACGTTTGTTATTTTGGTTCAGTACTCCAGCACTCACAGTTTGAAAAGACAAAATTTGGCTGAAGTGCCGACTGTCAGCTTTAATTTCAGGGGGTTTTCAATTCATGGCGTTTGAATTATTGAATTATTTCGAAATGTCATCACCTTTTGTAAATCCACCCCCCCCCCCCCCCCCCCGGCCCCCCCTCCATTTTCAGGCGCATCAAAAAACATTGGTCTACTGAACATTATGTACATAGAATAAAGTATTAATATTCAAAATCATGGTAATTTTCTTCACATGTAATTACCGCTTGAATTCAATGACCCGCGTACATCTTTAGGTAATGGATAACTTCCCTGGTGATGCTGTGCCAGGCCTGTACTGCAGCCTATATCTTCAGTTCCTGCTTGTATTGGGGACTTTTTGCCTCCAGTGTCCTCCTCAGCATAAAAGATGCATTCTCAGCTGGATTCAGATTTTATTATGCTATTTTATTCAATCGGAAAAGAACACCAAGATTCCAGAGCCCTTGATAAGAGGATGCCCATTTTCAAACTCAGCCTTCATTTTCATCTCAACCACACACCTGTGACTATATCTTTAACAGTTTGCCGCTATCGCATTGACAAAAGCTATCAGGAGACAGACATCTAAACACCTGGCGAAGTACTCAAAAGCGCTTCTGTGGTAGTTCTCGCTACCACAATTTCACAATTTGTCTATGTAGTTGTGAGGGCAGGCAAAAAATCCTTGCTTCCCAATAATGTTCCCACTCTGTAGGAAAAAATGTTTTCCAGTACTCACAGTGAAGCAAGTACAAGAACACACACACACACACACACACATACACACACACACACACACACACACACACACACACACACACACACACACACACACACACACAAGCACACAAAATGATGACGATACAAGCCCCCGCTGTCATGTCAGGTAATAACACAATCATCCATTTCAGCAATTTCTCATCGAAGGTTCTGCCAGGAAATTTAATCACAGCTTTGCAAATTCAAGATTTGGGATACTTATTTCGTTAGGTATCCGGCTCAATGGATCTCCACATGGACCGCAATATTTCCGATAGTTGTGTCTTTGAAGATGCGGACATTTCATGAACTTTACGATCCAAGTAATCCCACAACAGCTCAGAGGGTTTTAAATCAGGCGATTGAGCTGGCCACAATATATTTTCTAATTTCCTTCCCAGAAAGTCCCTGCTTGAGTTTAGATTTATGTTTTTGGGTCATTGTCTCGCTGTAACACAAATTTACTTCCATTTAATCAATGAGATGATTGCCAGTAATTCCAAACTTCTGAGCAGTACTGTATGTTTCCACTCTGTGACTCTGATTTAGGGGTCCACATAAAAGCGAGGAACTCATTTGTAAGGCAAAAACCTCACATTTAACAGTCCTTCAGTCAATCATCTTTCAAAAATCAGGTTGAGTGAGGAGCAGCCATTACTGCAATTACATTTACAGCAATTTTTTTCAGAGCCGTTTCTGTGTTGTCGTACTGTGTACCATTAAATGGGAGAACTTTTAACAGTTGTTTACCAGCTCAAAATCAAAACACCAGCTTGAAAAGAGAGCTGCCAACTAAATCTTCAATCTCTCAAAATGATTTACATTCAATTTTTTTGTTGATGGGCTGCGGCTTCATTTCTGAAGCTGGAGAAATTTTGCGTGATCATACGACTGCACCTGATGTGGACGATCACTAGGAGGCGCATAGTATTGAAAATGCAGTTTGGCCTGACCTGCTGACTGCTATTCTTCAAAAAACTGTTTCTTCTATTGATTCCAGACCATTGGTTAAGAAAGGAAACCATACATGAAACGGTGCTCATCTGAGGAATGTTTCCCGAAAGTTTAGTTTTTGACTATGTTACCAACTTGCTTAGTTAAAACCAGAGATCTGGTTCAAACTATGAAAGATGCTAAAATAGCGGGCAATTAAGCTTTTGGGAAATGTACCCCTGTACAGTACACAAACTCACAAGCACATACGTATTCTGCCCTGCAAGTTGTAATATTATTCCATTCCAAAAAGTAGGTACTCAAAGTGCTTGTGTCTACTCCGGATCGGTAGTTCACTGCAGGTTTGGAAGTTTTACTTACAGACTTATGGACTTACACTTCCAACTCGATAACGTAGTGTCTGCCTGCGCACACGCAGTAGAAACAAATATCGAAACGAACCAGGACAAATGGCGATTAGGCGGGACAGTAATACTGCTGCTGCTAGTATGCTGCTGTATCGGGTCTGTTCACATGCCGAGAAATGTTGTTCCATCCTGACAGCTCATTGGGCGAAGGCCGCGTGAACCGTTCCTTGGTTCCATCGAGGGTTTTCCTGTGGGCCAAGGCTTCATTAACAAGCACACTGCTTCATTATTGGTCTACAGCTGTGTTAACCCAATCAGGGTCCAATCTCAGCTGCCAATCTGGCCAAGCACCTAATAACCCTTTCAAAGCAGTATAAAGCCCATTTCACAACAATATGCCAGCTTTCAATGAAAGCCTGGAAAATTACATTGAAAACTAGACGTATGTCGATGGCGTACCATCTCAAATCTCCGCGCTCCGCAACGAATGTTATGGGAGTAGTAGTAATGTGTCAGAGGGCAATTCACTGAACTGGCATTCTGCTGTACAAATGATAATCTGCTTGTTGCAGTGACAAAGCACTGATACTGATCAGGGTTATAGCAAAGTGATGCAGTTGGTTAGTTGGATAGTGTAATTTTAGAGTGTCTATTGAGGGCATAAATTACTCTTCATTTTGAAATGAGAGCATTATGAAAGGAAAGGTACAGCGATATGGTACAGCGATTGGCACACCTGATGCCATTTGACCGAGAAAACGGTCAAAATTGGATCAAATCAAAAACACATCTGATATGTGATGAAGGGTCATTCCATGTACCTCCCATAAAAATTTGAGCATCCTAGTTCAATGCATAAGGTAGATATGGCCATTTTTCTTTTTTCACTAAAAGCCCCTAGTGGCCAAAATATGAATCACAGGATGGCAATTTTTGGCATGCGGGTTGCTATCACGAAGATACATATCCATACCAATTTTCAGCCTTCTACGTTGAGTAATAACAAAACGTGCCCTCTTTTTCTACAACTGACAAAACTTACACCATTTGACCAAGAAAACGGTCAAAATGAGGTCAAATCAAAAACCTGTCTGATATGTGATGAAGAGTCTTCCCATGCACCTCCCATAAATAAAAATTTGTGCTTCCTAGCTGATTGCATAAGGAACTTATGGCCATTTTTCAATTTTAACAAAAAGGCCCCTGGTGGCCAGAAGAGGAAATTAATTTAAATTCTAAACAGGTTGTGCCCCCCTCTGGGTCACTACCTTACACACACCAAAGTTACAGGTTGATTGGTCAAACGGCCTAAGAGGAGTAACCATTTCAGACGGACGGACGGACGGACAGAGAGCCGCTAAACTGTATTACAATATCTCCTCGCTTTTTTGTTAGTGCAAAGATAATAGCCAGGCTCAAATTTGACCAGCTCTACGGCAAAGAGCAATTCATAAACTCAGTGAGATCATTACCAAAATTAGTAGTCTTAAAGCAGCAGGGTACCACTTAATGTTACATGTCTACACTTAAAGGAACAGCCAATTATTGCCAGCACAAGGCAACCACGGCTGAGAAAACAAGTCACATCTGTCCCGGAGAAAGTGGTGAATGAATATAGTGACACAAGCTGGCAATACAGAAATCTAGGAAAGACTTTTCATGCCAAAGCCACGGCACAGCATCATGACCCCAGTTATTAGAATATTTGTGATATTGGAAGTTTACTACCCTACATCCTGCTCTTGGTCACGATTAAAACGAGTACTACTTCCCTATACCCACCACAGTCTTCAAATCCTTCTGCAACATTCAATTAATGTACTGTCCACACTTGCTCTAGTTTATTCATCCTCCTGTACAATCACCTCTGTCAGTTTCCATGTGAGTGCTAATTAGCTGGGTAAATAAGTTATACCTGATGAATAATAAATACTATACGTCCAGTGATTTACACATCCTCCTTCGAAAAACAAAAGCCAACACCTAAACGTGCCACTCGAGGGCAGGTACTGCTACAGTGGACCATGTACAGGTTTGGGAGTCCATTTTGAATCCGCTTTTCCCACGTCGATACATAATTTCATTGTAGAAACCACATGCAGACGGAGTGCACTCGCTCCCAGGCTGGAACTCTGGAGGACATGAGCACTTTACTCTGTGGTTTGCATACAGTAAATCTTATTTGAACGACCCCACTTTATACACAGGAGCTGCTGCAGTAGGACTATTTTCCACCATCACTGAGTGTCGACATCCATACAGCAGAGTATAGCTCATGCAGACGCTACGCATTAGCTGGCCTTCTCCACAGGAATTTTCTTTCTCTGCTTCGAATTTACAGTTTAAATTTAGAGTCAGTGCTAAATGTGGCCAAGTATTGACCTTACTCCCCTTCCACAATGTTTCTGTTCAATTTGACTGACGCACTTATCCATAGCGACTTTCTGCAGTGGTTTCCAATCTCTCTGTTTGGGGAAGCAATAGAGGTCATTCCTGAGATACCGTTTTATCATTATCTCTAAATTTATAAGACACATGAGGCTCTGAGGACATCTTAGTATGAGAACACATTTTTATGCATTGGAAACACTCTTAAAAGATTATTATTGTTCTGAATCCAATGAGTGAGCCCACTTGAGTTGAGGAACGGCATTTCCAGTGCCCCTTAAGATAGAACCATTGCTGGGGAGCAATACATTGTCAACAGCATTAGTGACAGTAACATAATTAGAACCAACTTCAAGTTCTGTACCATCACACGGAGTTGTCTTAACATACATGCAACCATTTTAATTCCACAGTGGCATACATATTTGTAGCCATAAAGCAATAACCATGAGCACATGGATTGCACACACCTATTATAAACTAGTGTTGTAGAGTTTTGGAGCCGCTGATTTTAAGGACCATTGTGCTAGGACAGGAAGTTCTCATCATAGGATGCCATATCATGGCATTAAAACAGCATGGCGTAAATTGGTTCTTTAATGGGGTTCTTAAATGTCACTAAAGTTCTGTTTTTTTATTTTTAGGTGGGGGGGAGGGAAGAGCATTAGTTGGCACCAAATCAGAATTCAACCAGAAACCTGAACATTTTACTCAATTTGATAGATACACTGAACTCCAGAGCACAAACACTCCTTAATCACATCATTCATCTGCCCAGGGTCTGGCTAAACCAGGTTTACCAGCATAAAAGGCATTAATTTGACTGCAGAGAACATCATGTTTGAATTAGCCATAGTATTCTGAGAGACGTGGGTAAAATAATATCCCTGAACACTTTCTTGCAGCTCCTAAATGACTGCAAGAAAATGTTCGGCTGAAACCAATTCTAGCAGCTTCCAACCGAACTCGCCAAAACCCAACGTTTCAGATAAGCTACTTACAAAACGGCTCCATCATCAATCACCATTAGCGCCGTTTGCAAGAAATACAAGGGGGTGCCCCAGTCATTAGTCTACACTTCGGCGGTGACAATTACCCTCATGGTTCTCATTTCTTAAGCGTTGCTCGCGTCAGGATAAAATAAGAAAGAAAAGCAGTGATTTAGTGATTCTGCTTCCCACTTGTAGTACATAACGTTACTGCCGAAAATAACACTGCGCTCGAGAGAGTGGTGTTAACTGTAAGTTTATTCAAACTCTAAACTGTTGAAAGCCGCAGCTCACGACTCAAATGCACCAATGCTGAAAAGAGTTTGCCCGATTTTTTTTGTTAACCCAAGCACCTTTTTTCGCTGAAACAGACAGAAATGTTGTCCGTCAGATGAATATACAGCTCTTATTAAAACTGCGAGGAGTTTTGGAGTCCCTCTTGGGCTGCTCGTGCCCTGCAGAATTCCTACAGAAGAGGAGCGGAGAGGAGCGGGTGAGATGGGCGATTAAAGGCACGTACAGGGAGCAGCCCTGGCTCTCGCTCAGTGCCCCAGCTCCGTTAGCCACTCTACAGGCCCTGCATCGCCCCGACATAACTGCCTGGGCCTCGGCTCCAAACAGCGAAAATCAATTTCAACTCCTAGGCCTGGAACAGGCTCGACTCGTAGCGAGCTTCACAGAACACAAAGATGGAGGGAGGGAGGGAGGGAGGGAGGGAGAGGGAAAAAGAACAAGTATTAAAAAGCTGCTGAAAAAGAGTTGGGGAGTCTTGCAAATATTTCTGCATACACAACTTAATATGATACCCTTTAACCATCTGTTTTCCCGTGGCCCTCGACCTGAAACATCACCTTGTCTTGAGCCTTAATCAATCATTTATCTCCCGTCAAACATCTCCGACTGTTCAGAACTTCTACTCAACTATTTAAAGTTTGTGCGTCTCAGAATAGTCAATAGCCTCGTAGCGATCTCTCCGTGGCGTGAAGAATTTCTTTATCATAAACCGCATCGACAGGCACCATTTTGTTTAGCTTAAGTGGCTTTGTCAGCGTATAAAAATGGTGGGTAATTTAAATAACAAATGTTTAAGCCTCTCCTGAAGTTCCACCAAATCTGAAAAAGAATTTCTGTGTAGTTATCCTGAGCAACGCTCAAGACACAACATACTGGCCTGGACGCACAAATATGCGCACATAGAAATGTATATACACATCGACCAGTACATACAGCATAGATAAAGACAAGACAAACATACGGAAAAAAGCAAAGATGCACAAAAAACAAACCATCTTTACACCCTTGCACACCATAAGACAGACAAACATCCTCACAGCTGCCCACGCACATCGGCCTGCAGCCCTGCACACATAAATATACAAAATCTGCCAATAATTCGCAGATATATCATGTACAGACTCATAAATTATCGGTCAAACGTTTTAGGCCACCAACAATATTCAAGCAGTCCGAGAAGAAACAATGAAATTAACACTTTCAGTTTTAAGAAAAAATAAAAATAAAAAAATAAACATCATCACAGTGGACTCATTTTGTGAAAATAAATGCTTAGCAGATTTGAGCCATTTTTTTTTAATAGGACAGACCGTTCCAACAGTTCACACCAAATTGAACTCTGGAAGTTTCCAAGAATGCCCCACACTTGATGATCTTTTGTCCGATTTCTGTCATTCCAGTTTGATTTTAAGCCCTTAATTGGAAAAATTGGAATAATTAGATAACCCGAATATTTTGCCAGGACTAATTTTTTTTATTGACTCAAAAATTTAGGTCACAATCCACTGAAGTAACTAATTCTTTCTGACTTAACATTATTCACATCTTGTCTTTGTCATTTGAGTTTATTCACGCACAAAGACAAGAGGATGGACACGCACACATTTGATCACACACACACACACACACACACACACAAAATACACAAACACACATACAAATACACACACACACACACACACACACAAACCTTCACATTAAAACACACAAATACACACGCAAACACATATGCGCGCGCGCTCGCACACACACACACACACACACACACACACACACAGACAAGCACTTCTCTCTGAGGCTGCACATCTACATCGAGGCTCCTCAGCACTGCAGCAGAATTGCTGATATCGATAAGAAGCCGACCTGCACTCTACAGCAGGCTCAGCTGCTGAAGAGGGAGAGAGAAAGAGATGGAGAGAAAGAACGAATGAATGAGAGACAGGGAGAGCAGTGAGATCTTCAGAAAAAAAGAATGAGAGAGGGACTAAGAGTGTAAGATGGCAGAGGATGAGAGAGAGAGAGAGAGAGAGAGAGAGAGCAAAGGAGAGCTCTTTTGGGTGAATTCTGTCCTCCGTCTCAGTTGGAACAACTTAAACCTCCACCAGACTCCTCTTAATTACTTATGCAGGCTGAATCAGCTGGGTCTCAGGCAGTCCGTTCTCCAGGCTCAAACTTGGACAGGACGCATGTTTCCCGAAAACTTTCACCCGTCCTCTTTATTACACAGTTTATAACAATATCTCCACGGAGATTTTGGGCAATTTCAAAAAAGAAGCCAGCAACAACAAGAATATATTAGTCAATCCAAAATTTGCACTTCACCTTAAAATAGAAGGTCCTACATTATGCTGCCAGGTGACGAGATATTTCAAGATCTATTCTTCCTGATTTCACAAGTGACCACCCAGAATAATGGAGAAACTGATTGGCTGGTTTGCTGTAGTTGATCTGTCCCTCTTCTCTCTGGGTGGTCACTTCTCCATGTGGCATCAAGAACAAAACATGTCAAAGTGGCTTGGAATGGTTAATTATCTGTGCACCGGGATATACACTGCCCGGCCAAAAAAAAAAGTCACTGTTTGGACATTAATGAACAAACTCTAGAATTGCATCATGATTGCGGTTACTAATATGTTTCAGCAGGCAATAATCATTTTTCCCCTGACTGATGAAGCGCATCGCTACTCATTTCTCAAAAAATTATGTCGGAAGACAAATCCCTTGCTGGTGGAAAAGATGTTACAGTATTTCAGAACAGGCAACTTATTGGCCTGTATTTAGCAAAGAAAAAAATGAATGCAATAACAAGTATGAGGAATCATTTTCACAAACATATTTGCCACCACAAAATCCTGATCTTAGACACAGTAAAAGTTATTGGGATGTGCTCAAGAAAGACCACCGAGTGGTTCAACCATTATGTCGAGAAGACAAGATCTCGGCCAAAAATTATGGCACGTATGATCGAAAATAAATGCTCTGGCATTGCATATAGTTGTCAAAACAATGACAAAATGAATATGCACTGTAATCAAAGCTACAGGGGTTCCAACTAAATATTTGAGTGTGCGACTTTTTTTTTTGGCCGGGCAGTGTACAATAAGGGACCTTGAAAGAGCAGTTCACTGCATAAATCTGTCCTTAGCCAGAAGTTACAGTGCTGTGCTGAACGGCTTTTTGCTTGTTCCAAGTAGAGTGAAAAACTTGCCACTGTTCTTCAGCAGACTGACTGTCTCAGTTGCGTCTATCCCTCCAGGAAATTGCAGACAGTCATGATGATGTTGAAGTCAGGGCTCTATCAAGACTATATTATCCGTATCAGCTGTTTTTAATGAAATGCAAATATTTATTTCTAATTTTTTTTTTAATTAGAATTTGGAATTTCACATGTTCTTTTTATCTTCAGCAACATCAATGTGGAAAACAAAAAGTAAACATCAAAAGCCAGATTTAAAGTTTTAAAAATGTAGGGTGCCGAAGACTTTAGCACAGTGCTGTACCTGACACAAAGGCAATGGAAACAAAGAGGCATATTGTTATAGTTACTGTGATGTGCAAGCAAGGCATTTCTCTACCTTTGGCATCCTGCAAAATGATCGTACAATACACAATGCAACGTAAAGGTTTATTTAATCCTTTCCAGACATCAATCCTGGTTTGAAATGAACTTCATACTTAATACCATCCTTCTAGGTAATATCTGTTCAGTGATATTGGACATCAAGAAACTTCTGCAGTAATCGAATCACATCAAAATTCCCTCTTTGAGGGACAGCGATTGGCCGATGGCAGCTACTGAAGAGTAATCTGATATGCGCTGCAAACAACATCAGGAGTTGAAAGCGGCATCGACAGTGAGGTTTCAGCAGATTTGTAGTTTTGTTTCTGCGAATCCCCTCTAACTTTCCTGCTATTCTCATCAGTTGTGCGCAGTATTAAAAGAGAGTTCCGGACTCTGCTGTCGCAAAGCTGCTGAGCAATGGAGTCTGCTCACAGGCCCGGTGATTACTGCCACCGCGTCAGTCCCCACAGCTGGGCAACCAGTAATAATGTGCAAACGCCACGCTCATCCAATCACGCCCCTGTGAGCTATCACCTGCCTCAACCTGTCGCTAGGTGGGGAGCAGATTCTGGCTCAAGATCAAAAAAAAAAAAAAAAACACTGAAATTAACAAAGTGATCAATTGTAACTGACAGCTCATAAGAGATGTGTGTGAGTACGCACTCACGAGTGTGCGCACACGCATGTGTAGCCGTGTGACAGATTGCAAGTGCCACAGAGTTTGTGTGCGCGCTTAAATGAGTATACCGTAACATGAACATAGTTCAACCATACTCATCACTCTATTGAATTCCCCAATGGGGCATTGCTTGTGTTGCGCAGTTCCTCAAATGGACTTAAGCTCTGCAAGCCGCTGTGGATAATCGTGCCGGATAAACACATAAAAAATGTAAAAGACACACAAATAAATGATCCTAAGCTGAATTTAAATGAACATTGACAGTAGCTAAATCACAGGGCTTAGCTCCGCACACGGGCTTGGCCTACTTAGCACATATCAATACAACAACGGTGAAGGTCCCTGTAGCCTCGTTAGCGCCGCACACTGCAACCCTATGTACGCCCCATCAACAAACACTTCAGAGCGCCCGCATATTTGCACAAGTGATGGAGAATGTCACAGAATGCTAGCATATAAATGAATAACTGTTCTAAAAATTAGAAGCCATCTTGCGATGGGCAAACACTCTCCCTACCCACCACTACCGTTGCACTCGCTCGGAGTACAGCAAGCTTCAAACTCTTACCTTCATTCTGACCTCCGAAACACACTTGAAACGTTTCGCGACTGCATCCTGTGCAGTTCTGATACTACTGAGGAGACAGTCAGACCTGCAAACACCTGGCAAAGTTTTCAAAACCACTTCTATTGTAGTTTCCACTACACTAGGAGTCTCCAGGACCTTATGCCATGATGGCACACATACACACACATGCGCACACACAAACACACACATACACATACACGAAAACAAAAGGTGAAAACAATACCGGCTGAAGCCGTCACAGCCTACAATTAGCATGCTGTAACAGAGCAGTTAGCCATTCCAAAGCCAAGAAACTGCTACTTTCTTGATTGCACGTTCCTGGGATGGAAATACAAGCTGGTCTGGAGGCAAATGTCAAATGGAGAAAGTGACAGTTGTGATCATAACCTTGTGTGTGGTTCAGATCGTGGGACCGCGCGGCTGGGAAAAATACCGAAAGTCACTCTTTCGTCACGCAAAGTGTGGTCCCACACAGATGCACTACCAGGAGTCGCACTGCTACATTTCTGTCATCTGCTATTTTCATGATGAACTTACCACAGCTCCGCATCAACCACATCCTCCCCACTGCAAATATAATCTCGGTTGGAAATCGTTTTCGAAATTTTCTTTTTCCAACATAATCAGCGACGGTCCCAGAGGGGAGACTGTATGTGTAATGGACTAGTTCTGAATTGTAATCTGTCTCATTATCTGATCTCTTATGGTTTCTGGTAGGTACTTATGCAGAGTAATATACAAAGCCTGATTATAAACTAATGAAGTAAAAAGGAAATCTGCTTTCCATTTAAGCCCAGCGGAGCTCTGTTTGATGTTTAGGCTTGGCTGTGCTCCAGGTAAACATGACTCTTGCCAGAAAGGTATCGCTGCTCCCTTTTGTTCCGAACCCAACGACTTGTGACACCAGCGCATGTTTCCTGTGATCCCACCACAGGGAAGTCAAGTGGGATTAATTAAGTTAGTACTTCCACCCAACAACTTTTTTACCCCCCTTTTCTTTTAAAACTCGTCTCGAGTGCACTTCCTCTCGATAAAGGACAACGCTCAACCGCGACACCCAATGAGGCTCTGTTAAGGCCCTGAAATACTTTCATTTCATGTTTATAATTATAATTTTTTTAACTAAAGTATCCTTGACCTCTGTGATCAGACTGCATGACAGGAAACAAACGTTTTCACCCAAAGGCCAAACTAGTCGTTGCATTGAAAAAGGTAATTTCACTTTTTAAATCGTCAAAAACGTATTCAGAGGAGAACAGGAGAACAGGACCTCCGCATGATGGGTGGTTAACTGTTTATTGGCAGATAATCTTACCAGACTGCAGAGGAGTAACAAATATTGCCCTCTAAGCAGCTATAGTGAGCACCAGAATTCACTGGACAGCGACATTTTTAAATTTTGGTTCTATGCACTAGCACTTTTTGAAAGGATACAGGGACAAAGTTAAACTACAGACCATCAGCTTTAATTAAAGGGCGTATTTCATATTTAATGAAACATTTAGAAATGACAACCTCTCTAGTACATAACCCCTCTTCCCCAATTTTCAGGCGCATAAAAAATATTTGAAAATTTAACATGATGTAGAACAAAGAAATCGTTTTTAATATTTGGGCGCATATCGTTTGAACACAATTACGGCTCGAAGTCTTCGACGAAAAGACATCGAGACGCCGGGTATCTTCCCTAGTGATGCTCTGCCAGGCCTGCAATAAAGCAGTCTTCAGTTTCTCCGACTCGTTTCAGGGACTTTTACCCTTCAGTCTCATCCTCAGCACGTAAAATGCGTGTTTCACTGGATCCGGTGACCGACACAGTCATCCAAAATGACAAAAATGCAGTCACTGTGCAATGAATTGCGTTGCTCATGGTAGATTCGCTGATGATAATATGCTATCTTAATAAGAAGAGTGGGCAATAAAATTCCGGAAGAACCACCTAGGCCACTGGATTGGACATGTCCTTGTTCGCCACTAAAAAAATTCCCAGTACCTGACTTGTGGCTGGTGTTATTACCCCACCGTGCCTCACTCAGTCACTGGTGAGGATATAGACACTCCTGTTCCCTGATGCTGATACTCCACAGAGAGCCCACAGGTACGGTAGAGGAGAGACACACCTGGTAATCCAGGATGCTGAAGCCCAAGCCCTGCTCTCCCTTCTCCAGCTCCAGCACCTTGATCTCGGGGGACCAGAGGGCCAGCTCCCCCTCTTCCTCCATCCCCTCCTCCTCCAGGGGCCGCTCCCCCGCAGGCTGGGCTTTCTCCTCCCATTCATCAGCTCGCTCTGGGAGCGGCTCCTCCTGCAGGGGCAATCAGAGCACATGGTTATGGGATGAGTGGACAATAAAAAAATTTCAAAAAAATTCTTTCAAGAATTATAATGGGACTCAAAATTTTACTGCACAAAAGTCCAAAACATAAGCATGTTTTATATTTTACGGTTTTCTTGACGTCGAGATTTTCCAACTCCATTCCCATACCTTGTTAGAGATGGATCAGAATGTTGCATCTCATTATGAAAAATGAACCCAATATAGCAAAAAAAAAAAAGGTCATTAACATTTAAGTCTACATCAAACCAAAAATCCTTGTTCCAATGAGCTTTTTTGGTTTTCAGAAAGCAGCCATGGTTCTACCGCACACTGGGAATGCCACAGACCGCCAACTGGTCTTTCGACAGAGTTGAGAACGCGTTTGGCTTTGTTGATTTACAGTGCAGCACAGTGGGGTTTGGAGTCAAAGCGCATGCTGGTACACAGCAGACAGAGCAGAGGAATGCGCTTCATTGCACCGATGGCAGACCCATGAATATTCTCAGGCTGACGTGTTTTCTCAGCTACTTCCTCCAACTGTAACCTTTGACCCCTGTGGTCAGTGTGGCCCCGTGCCATCTTCCAGCCCGTTACCATTCCACAACCTACAACCTTCATTCTACCCGGGGTCACGGAACACAAGGCAACAAACCCTACTTCAGTATTTTAGTCATACTGTACATTTAGATTTAAAATTATACTTCCATTTATTTTTTTGCTAAGTAAGACAAAAATATGCAATGACTTATTTCGACACATTACAAGATTTCCCAAAGGGGTTAGAAAATAACAAGTAAATCAACCATGCTATTATTTTCAACTGAAGGAAAAAAATTTCATATCAAGACTGATTATATTCTATATATTATTAGACTTAAACATTCATTAAGAATTTTCTGCAGTACTTTCCCTATGATACAGTAAAAAATAAAAGGAAAAAGTCTCAATGGAAACCCGAGCTCCGATAAAAAAAGAAAAAAAAATTAACGGTGAAGTATTGAGGTCGCCAAATCTTTCGAGACCTCACCAGATGTAAAACCAATTGTGCTGCTTTGATCTTGAGTTAAGACGGCAGCATCGTTATCGCACTGTGACATCGTTTTCACGCTCTCACTGTCGGTTCGGCTTAAGTACACGGCATGCGAGCGCTTGCATCGCATCTGAAATACGATTAATAAAATATTTTACATGCAGCAAGATGTTCCCTTGCATGTACACCCACAGGCCTTTTCCGTATCGGTGCTGCTAAGTGTTCAAACTGTTGAGGGGAATGTCAAGCGTGCTGAGTAGGCCTCAACCTGGCTTGGCCAGGGGGGGAACTTCGCTCGGCAAAAACTGGACTATCGCTCTGAATCAGAAAAAGGAAAAAGGGATGAGAATAATTCAACCATGCAGATCAGGTCTCATCCTTTCACCACTGATGGATAAACAGTGGCGGATCTAAGGGGGGGGCACATAAGGGCGCACACCCCCCATTTTTTCGCAGAGAAGCGAGATAACCACATTCTTCAAGTAAACCAAAATTTAGAGTGCGCACACTTAAACTTGAGATTGTCTTCATCGATGATGATGCCTAAAACCACAGAATCCCTATAGTCCTCACGGTATATATACCACTTTTAATGATTCAACTTCACTATTCCGGTTGTCTTGCATCACGGCAAATTTATTTGGATCCAATATGTATGTTGTATATTTGCTTTATGCGATACGAGTGACTGAGAAACTCTTTTCTTGCAAATATTAACAACGATACATGGACTTAAGCCATGTACAATTTATTTAATTTTACTGTTTTCATGCTAAAGTTTAAGGCGGCAGGCTTGCTGGGAAATTTGCTCGACCAATGGCCTTGCTTGTCCGCTTTTGCGGAACAATGCATTTCAACGACTACAGACGAAAATGTCAGAAAGCAATGGAAAGGCAAAAAAGCTCAGAGAATAAAGTAAACTGACATTTGAGGCTCAGTCTCTCAAATGCAAAAAAAAAAAAAAGACCAGCTGTTTGGCCATGATGATCCACGTAGCAAGCCGTTTTCATTTTCAGGGGGACATGGAAGCGGCAAGACTAACGTTAAACTAATAGGCTATCACAGGAATGCATTCGGTTAAAATTTGCTCGAGCCTGCAAAAGGACCCCACTGATGGACCAGTTGTTCATAGCCTACTATTTGACGTATATTGATTCATTGTTTTACGGTGCCAAATAAAATTTTCCTGGAAGACTTTCCAAATTTTCCATTCCAAAACCCCATCTTGACATTCAGAATCACCCGTCATTAAACTTGTTACCAGCGAATACTCCTGTTCTGAAGCTAGTGAGCTATTCTATGCCCTTTCGAGTCTGTAAGTAAGATATGTAACATTATTTTTAAAAGGTTATGTATGAGTCAATCCAAATAGTTCAATAGTCTTATTGAAAAAATTCTAAATGCCACTAATGTCACATTTCCTTTTCACATTCATTCATGTAAATATAACAATATTTCCGGGAAAAAAATAGTTTATATGTTGACAATGTTATGTTTAATATAGGACAGCATCATTGTATTAAACTTATACCAGGACATCTTTTGGATAAATCGGACCTTTAATATAAATGGACATTACCCACCCAACCACTGCCTCCAGATTAGTAAATTCACTCATGTGCAGAAATTGAACTTAACGGTGACTCAGATTACGTTTATGACAACACTTCCTACTCTCACAACACTTGGTAGTGTTTCAGAAGCACTAAACCCTCATCTTTTAGAACTATTTTGAAAAAAGGCAATCACAGCATTGAAATAACTTTTTACAAGCAGCTGAGGGTGGAATCTTTTGCTAATCCTGGTTTATGGACTTGGGGGGGGCGGATTTGGTGATCTGAGAACATCTGCTAAAATCACAGATGCATACAGCCACTGGGTTTGCATGTTAGATATTTACGACAATTATTTTGTTGGAGGCTATTTGGAGTTATATAAACTCAAAAACTAATAATACCAATGTTTTGTGGGAAATATGGTCAAACCCTCTCACTGCTAGTGGTGATTTTGTCAACATTTCTGAAACATCAAAACCTTTGAAAATCACTCGAACCATAGCACATTGATATCCACTGGAAAGCTCTCATCAAGCACATTCCAATGAATACCAACACTGTAGGGTTTGAATGATTTCAAAAGATTTTCTCCTCTTTGCAATTTTGACCAGGTTACCAACAGCATTGAAAGGGTTCAAGTCACAAACTTTGACAGCAAAGTGAAAGTCTCAGGTAAAGGTAAATGTTCTCAGTTACTATTAAACTGCATTATAACAATGCTTTGAAAGTTTAACTTAATTTTTGGGAACCTTGGGAGGACATTCATTGAACAGATAGGCCAGATTACCAGGAAAACATGTTTTCAGCACATTAATTTTTCAAATTTTTCAAATTTTTCAGGAGGTGGGCCCCCAGCCCCCTCCTTGCTGTGCCCCCCCCCCCTCCTTGCTCCGCCCCTGATAAATGGATGGGTCAAAACCCGATCAAACCTGAATTTGTACTTCTCCAGATACATTGATAAATCCCCTTATTAATGTGCCAAGCTCTCTACTCATCATTGTGACATAATAATGGCTCCAACCAAGACCCAGGTCCAGGAGTTAAACGGTCCTGAAGGCTTTCACTCAAACAAAAAGCACACCTCAAATCAATCACCAACTTCAGATCTTCTGTAGCCAATTATTAGCGTAAGCCGTGACAAAACCTGGTTTGAAATGGAAGCACACAGGATGCTACATCTCTGGAACGACAGTTCAGCTGCATTGGTTCAGGGTAATTGGGCCAATGCCATACACATGCATTCATGATGGCAGCTTGTACGTGTAGCTCTACTTTCCGAGGGTTTTTTTTTTTTTAATGGTTTCACACCTGTCTCTGTAGGCTGGCCTGTGGGCTGACAGAACGCCAGTCCTGCTGCCGCTCCTCTTCCTGCTCTTCGGGGAACTCGCCGCTCTCCTCGGTGAGATGCCGGCAGCAGACCAGGGTGAATGGTGGAGGCACCTCCCTGAGGAAAGCCACCGCCTCCCGCCGGGACTTCCCATAAAGCTGCACGCCATTCACCTGCAGGCGTGGCGGGGAACAACATAATCATCTCAACCCGAGGTCCATATGGAGGACAAGAGAACACAAAAACTATATATACACTGCCCGGCCAAAAAAAAAAGTCACCGTTTGGAAATTAATGAACAAATTCTATAATTGGATCATTACTGCAGTAATTAATATGTTTCAGCTGGCAATTATCATTTTAACCCTGACTGATGAAGTGCGTCGCTACTCATTTCTTAAAAAATCATGTCGGAGGACAGATCCCTTGATGGTGGAAAAGATGTTACAGTATTTCAGAACGGGCAAGTTACTGGCCTGTATTTAGCAAAGAAAACCATGAATGACAAAAACAAGTATGAGGAATCATTTTCACTAACAAATTTGCCACCACAAAGTCCTGACCTTAAACACAATAAAAGTTATTGGGATGTGCTCAAGAAAGACCACCGAGTGGTTCAACCATTATGTCGAGAAGACAAGATCTCGGCCAAAAATTAAGGCATTTCTGATCTAAAATAAATGTTCTGGCATTGCATATAGTTGTCAAAACAATGACAAGACGAATACGCACTGTAATCAAAGCTACAGGGGTTCCAACTAAATATCTGAGTGTGCGACTTTTTTTTTGGCCAGGCAGTGTATATCTATGACATAACATGAATGACACAAGTAAATGCACCAAAAGTACTACCGATTGGTGGATTTTCTATGAATCTATTTCTGTATGGACTGACTCTACTGCTTGATACAGAAATGAGCACTTGCTGAAACTGAAATTTAAAAAGGTGAAAAGATAGATCATATTGTCTAAATAACAGAATTAAGAAAATATATATTTTTTTTTTAAATCACGTACTTACATCAGTAATCGTGATTCCTAACCACTAGAACCACATTGCGATGCCCAAAATCGCGTTAGTTTCAAGTCTCCGGCTTAATTCGAAATGAAGTTTTGGATCAAAATATGTTTTTGATCTTTCGCGTGATCTTGACCTTGACCTTTGACATAGAAACTTAAAAAAGTACAGGTCTGTGGCGAGTAACCAATGCTAACATACCTCCAAGTTTTGTTAAGATTGATACAGGATAAATGGCAAAAGGGTGTGTATCTAAATCTGACAAACAGACATCTAACGCAACTGACTGATATACTTACCAAAATTGTACAGCAAGTAAAATTATCATTCACTGCTTCTCTTCCTCATAACTTTTTCTGCCAAATTTTGAACCCTTACAACCCTATTTACAGAGTCAAAGGGAATAATGGAAGCTAGAACTCTGATTTGGTTGATGTTGCTGTTACAACAATGGTGGTGGCTGAATGGTACGTGAACAAAACATCTCCTCCCTTTCAAGAGCAAAGGGAAAGAAATTGAGGAAATTCAAGGTTCAAATTATACCAATAGCTTCATTCTTCCTCCGAATGTTATGTTAGCTACCTTGCAGTAACTGTTGTCGCTTACAAACACAACTGCCTGAGGAACAAAGATGTGCTGAAATTCGGCCTAAAACGTCTTGGTCTTCGCCGGCCCAAGAGAAACCCAGTTTTGGTACCTAGCCCTAATTGCCCCAAAACAGTAGTTAGATAGTGTGAGATGGGCACAGGATGAGAAACCGCTGTATAGCGGAAGGTGAGGAGGGTAAACAGAAAGGAGCTGAGGGGAAAGAGACTGCTCGCACTAAGGAGAACCGCCTGTCGTTTAGATCCTCTGAATGACATGGTGCCGTTCACCAGCCTTTGAATGGCGCGCACTGGGTGGAATCAGCACACCATCTGCCTGGAATGGACTGACCCTGCCCCCAAGGCCTAGATTCACAGACTTTACAGGGTTTGCTCGATTCATTTCACATCCCTGCCACACCGTTCGGATTCCCATGAGCGCTCCGAGAAACAAGATATTCGCTCTCAAAAAAGGTGTCACAAACAACAAATAACATGTTATTTTTAAAGTGTATGTGACAAAAAAAATTTTTCCCCCCTGGTATTTGGTTCATTGATACAGTATGTGTACAAAAGCACCGTGACATTAAAACTCTTCCAAATTTTGACTGAGTCCATTTTTTGAGTTCAAACATACCGCCATTTTGACTTGAAATTTGATTGACTCCTGAGGTCAGTTAATTTGACTCACTATAAAACATCATGAAGAGCAAGAGAAAGGCAATGAAGATGGAGGCCGATATTGTGTGGCTGGAGCGCCAAAAAACCAAAATTGTCCAAATACGCTTGACACGCCGAGCACATTGATGCATGCATTTCCATTAGATCCCACTTCCAGGGTAAAATGGGTCAAATGCATGCAGCGGTACTGGCAATCTTGATTTCAGCAAGAGAAATGACTCAAATCTGAGCCACGCCAAGACTGCAGTCAATTACACTGACGTCATGAGTTAGGCATTCACGCACTCAGTCTCTAACACAATTTTAGATGGAAAAAAAATCAGTGTATCCCAGGCAGCAGAAAGTAACAAAAAAAAATTGTGTCATTTTTCTAAAAGTTTTCATTTAATGCATATTTCCAACAACCAAAAACAGGAAAAAAAAAATTGTGTCATATACACTTTAAACACATTCCTGTTAGGGGCAACACACTTTGTGTTACTTTCAACACAGTCAGAGTACTTTACAAAAAAATGGCATATTTGAGTAACCATGTTCGCACATTCCACATAAAAAAAGTGAAGAGTTGAATGTTGCAGAAAACTGCTTTGGTTTATCAAGACATCATTTCCAGAACTGTAACGTTAGGCCAATGCATAGCATTTCGAAAACCTGACTTTAGAGACGACTCGGCATCTCACAAACCCCCGCACATGGACCCCCAATCATGGCCCTGCTCCTCTTCCCCACCTCCAGGCACCTCCCTTCTTCCTCTGCCAACAGTGACAGGCGGAGGGCACAGCGACCCACATCCGCCATGCCGAGTGGGGCATGGTGGGGGGGCAGGAAGGCCTGTGGGTGGGGAAACGGGGGCAGGTGTCCGTCCTGCAGATGGTCTCGGCAAGCCTGTCAGTTACCTCCACACACCCCTCTTCACCATTCCAGCACCAGAGCATGTACCCAGAGACACCCCAACCACTCTGGCACAATCTGCGGCCCACTGCCCATCCCCCACTGTTCCACGACATCGAGCACTACGGGTTGAGGACACTCTTCGTCCTTCACGATATTGACCTTACCTCGAGAAGCTCGTCCTCAGGCCTGAGTAAGCCATGCTTGGCCACCGGACCCTCGGGGGCCACGGTGGAGATATAGTGGTGCCCGTCAAAGGAATCCAACTCCACCCCCAGACGCATTGTGTGAATCGGGAGAAGCTGGATGGAGAGGAAGGAGTATGAAATTGTTGTCGTAATTCACACAGTATAGACACATGCCTGTTACGATCCCAGGATCACAGTTCCCGTGGACCCTCGGAGTCCAGAGACTTTCCTTACCTTCGAGTATTTCTGGAGCTCAGCATCATCTTCAATGATTGGGTCCAGCTCCACAACCTGACAGAGATTCCACATCATCCCAAATGAGGAACAAACATAATAATGTCACAGTGCAAATGGCCAACTTTGTTCAACGCATCCTCAACAAAATCCAGATTTAAGCACCACAAACTCTGCCACAGAGGTACATCTCTAAACACACTTGCCGTCACAGTTTCGCAGCCATTTTGTCAATGCAATATACTGTGTGCTTCAAAATGCCTGCCATTTCGTCTTCTGTATCACTGTGCATGTTCAGTAGTTCTTACCAGGACACTATAATCAGGTCCAAGGGCCTGCTCCCACTTGGCCCGAAGCTCCCGCTTGGTCAATGACACCTCGTCTGCTCCTGGAACAAACACACGGCTGATTACCACATCACCACATCACACCGGTTCTGGCCTCTGCATTGGCTTCCTGTTCACCTCAGGACTGATTTTAAGATTTTGATGTTTGTTTTTAAGAGATTGAATGGCCTGCCCCCCCAGTATTTAGTTAAACTCATCAATGTTCACACATCAGCTAGAGCACTGAGGTCATCAAATAAGTTGCTTTTAGATCTCCCGATATCTAAACTCAAAACTAAAGGCAACCGAGCCTTCGCAGTGGCTGCCCCTAGATTGTGGAACAGCTTACCATTGTACATTAGATCTGCCCAGACTCTTGAGATGTTTAAGTCACTATTGAAGACCAATCTCTTCTCGTTGGCTATTGATTCATGTTGTGCCGAACATTGCCAATAAATGGGCTGTTTTATTGATTTTTTTGGGTTTATTGTCCATGTTACCTTGTTTTCCATCGTTACACTTTAATGTTCTGTGTACTGTGCGCTCTAACATTTTTTTTTTGTTCCATTTTCCCATGCCTATAGTTGTATTTTAATTTTTTTGTGCTTTCTAGTTTGTACAGCACTTTGGCAGACTTCATGTTGTTTAAATGTGCTATATGTGCTAAACTACTGGTTAATAACCAAATGTTAATAAGAACATAAAATATGAACTGCTGTGAAATGACACAGGTCTACACAAGGGCACATCCCTGGAGTCAGTCTGTACTTTTGCGGTATGTGGGGCATGAAAGGAAATGATACTGAAAAGATAACCAGGAAGAGAGAATACGACCATTTGGGTAAACACTGTGACTGCACGTCAGAACAGAATAAAACCACAATGGAGGAATGGCTAGGATCACAACTACAGACAGCATCATCATCACGGTTCTAGAAACCAAAGCCACACCCAACCTAGTTGTGCAAATTCACTGCATTTTAGGAACGTAATCCATGTCTTTCCCTTGCGACAGGACCATCCACTTAAATACTGAAACGAGCGACATCATAATGACTATGGTCATCCGAAATACTGATTATGTAGCCGTAACTGCAGTTCCTGAAAGATAGACATGCAGGTACAGTAATGACTGTAGCAGCAGAAATGGCAACCACACTATGGAAGCAGAGCATGATTGCAGTAATTGAAAGAGTGATGCATGAGTAGTAATAGCCATGCGGACTGTGATTACAGTCTCATTAACATTACCGAATACTTTAAAGGCCAGTTAAGTCGGACTCAAGTTGCAATTTGATGCTGCAGTTGACAGCACCATTGCCCCGGAGACCAAACCTGAAATTCCCGCATCAAAACACATTGCCCCTGATGGAGGAAAACCGGAGAGGCGCCGCACGTGGATCACTGTGAAACACTCAGAATTCCAGGCACGCGCAGCGAGCAGCTTTCCCTAACTCCTGGCCCAGTCCAGCAGGTCACGTCTGCTGGCCATGTGTCAGTCCTCAGTACTCACCCTCCATCTCTCCGGTCAATAGCGCAGCCTGCCATTTAGAATTACATCACTGCAAGCGCCAGCTCACGCAGAAAGAGCAGTCCAGAAAAACAGCACAGCCACACGGAGGAAAAGTTCCTCAAAGACTTAAGAAACGCTATTTTATATTCCAATAGCATACAACTAATATTACAGCAATATTGGAAGTATGAACTAACTGAATATCAGTCTTTAGTTAAGCATTATATGAAAATGGAAGTCTAATTCAGCCAGCTTGCAATTTATTCAAGTCAACAGTACAATGTCACAAACCATTACAAAACCACGGCTGTTCCTGACCTTGATAGAGCCCCAAGCAAATAAACCGAACAGTTGTGATCCCAGAGAACTGAGCCGAATAGAGACTGCATATTAAATAATTTTATGCAGGTCTACGACAGAATAAGAGTTTTGGAGATCTGGCATTGCCCTTCGAATTTAGGAAGCCTGAGAGAGAGTGTGAGTTATTAATTATTCATAAAACCGGATCATTTTCATTGTGATGACAGTATGGAAATCAGCTGACCAATAAATGAGAATTGAGCGTTCATAAATTTTGTTTTCTTAAATCAACAATCCCTCAGCTCAGTGCCCAAGGCAACGCATGAAAAAAAATGAGAAACAAATACGCGCGCTTTCCCCTGACGCTGCGTTGCCTCGCAGCGCGAGCTGAGGGACAGGACCGGGAAGCAAAGCAAATAAGCGGAGTGTTCAAATGCAAGCAAGTCCCGTAACCTGAGCGTCCCGGGATGACGGCTCTCCCCGCGCACATGTGCCCGATTCAGCAACGTCTCGCCTCGCACTAACGCCTGGGCTGCACGAACACGGAGGCCTGATTAAATTAGCATTTCTTACCGCGATAGCGCGGGGCGATTAATCACGCGCGTTGAATGAAATAAATTCGGCGATAAATACTAGATGTCAGAAATCCAGCAGAAACATCTGCGGTCCAGACGCTGGACAAAAAAAAGTGGTGATTCAAGCTAGATGCCCCCAGGAGAAAGAAAATATTCTCCATTGGGGAATATATTTAAATAAATGTAAATGGTAGGACTTGACGTCAATGTCAGGTCTGAATGTTTGGTGAAGTACAGCCGTCTGACGAGCTCTAGGCATATCAGGTCTAAGCGGAGAAGTCAAACAGCTCATATGTTTGAGTGATAGTGCACTAAAATGCTAGCCTTAAATAGGCCTTATTGGCCTTGGAACAGTCTCATCAGTTGGAATTTTTTTCTGCATTGTAATCTTTCCTTCTTCTTCTTTGCCAGTTTCATCAGTTGTTATTATTAAACCTGCCTATGAAGCCAGCATCCCAGTTTGTGCTTTTCAGATGCTGATATCTGGTGGGTTCAACTGAGCAAAGGTGCCAGCTGAAGGCCTATGAGGAATCCTTTCCTCAAACTAGACACACTTATGTACTTGTCCTCTGGCACAATGGCTCAGTGCCTTCAATTTATGTCCAAGTCTGATCCAGATTGCTTGCCTCTTCTTACACAGCATCTTTATAGAAAATCATTAGTTTCTTTGCAATTCTACGCATGGAATTGTCTTCCTGTAAGCTTTCAAGAAAGTCATTTTTTTGTCATTTTCAAGCCAAAATTTATCTTATGAAATGTCAGCATACTGGATTGGGTGGCAGCTGACAAAGATATCTTTTGGTTCTACTGCACTTTATAGATCTGGAGTAGTTTCTCCAGCAACAAAATAGCGCATTTCAACAAAAGTATAAGCATGGGTTGACACATTGTTTGAACACTAGAGAAAACTGAAGGTTTGCAATCATTCATAAACGCTGACTTAAAAGAGAAAAACGATTATTTCAAAAATCAATTACAATTCGTAACATTGTCAATATCATTCTTTATAATATTGAATCAGCGAAACCATGTTGGATGGAATACATTTATTTTTGGTCAACATTTTTCTTTGATGGCAAATATTAAATTGGTTCTCTATACACTACTAGCACCTAAAAACGTGCACCTTTTTCTGAGAAATTCCTACAGAAACTTAGAATACGCCAAGGTTTACTGAAGATTTAAGGCCAACTCTGTTAACCTCGAAAAATTTTACCAAGGTAGACCAAAAAATTCAGATGTAAGCAAAAAAAATGAATATTCGTCGAATTTCGTGGGAACTTTGGAATGGTCAGTACTGTAGTTCAGCCTGCTGTGTCTGTTCTGTATACAGGAACTGGCAAAGGAAAATGCAAAATGCAACTCTGTGCATTAGTTATTTTCGTTGGCTGAAGTAGGATATTGTTGCATTCCACCGCCAGGTGGCAGCAAAACCCAAAAGCACGCCGACTGGAAATCCGGCCCATTGGAAAGACTTAAAATCTTTGGCAGCATAGCAGGATTTGTACTTTGGCCTATATCTCAGCTGTCGTTTGGCAAAGTTATGCCAAAATCTAATCACTTGTTCCAGTTGTGCTACTCTAACATCCTGCAAAGTTTGGTTAAAATCTATGCGGCCGTTTTTGAGATATGCTGCTAACAAACAGACAAACGCACGCCAGCAAAAACATACACCCTTTTGGCGGAAGTGAACCCAAAAAAAATAAATAAAAAAACACGTTCAGTATTCAGAACATATTCAATCTGCAAAAGCACCAATTTACAAACAAATCAGATACACAATGTAATTTTTAAAAGAGGGCACCTCGAGAGAAAGTGAAAATCGAGGTGTTGTCCAAACTTAAGTAAACCGGACAGACTTCGGGATAACTAGGGAAAATTTTTCCAAGGTTTACCGACTTGGCCACAAATCTTCAGTAAACCTCAGTGTATTCTAAGTTTTTGTAGGAATTTCTCTGAAAAATGTGCACTTTCTCGGTTTTTAGGTACTGGTAGTGATACCGGCCAACATTAAGTACTTGTTCAAGATAGCTGCAGCAATAGCAAAAATACTAAGATCCTAAATCATAATGTTCAATGTGTTTTCACTTGGGATGCACTAAAATGAAAATTCTTGGCCAAAACCAAAAATGAAAATAATACTGGGCCAAATACAAAATACTTATACATTTTCATTTATTTGCCTATTTTTATGACCGCATAATTGAAATCAAATTTGCTTTTGATTTATGCTCTTCAATGACAAAACCAGTAAATCACAAAATGCAACTGTGGAGGGGAAAAAGAAGAAAAAAAAAAAAAACCCTAGGGACCACAAAAGAGGAGACCATAACAACCTACTTGATGACCACAGATCAGTAATATGGTTTCAAAAGATCTGTTCAGCACATGCTCACATAATGCAGGCCAGAAGATCCATTGCATTTGCAAAATACACACAGCAGTTTGAGGGTGTGGGTCTCTGTCCTCGATTAAACATGCCCTCCGGCCTTGTACAAAAACATGTGATGTACTGTGCAACCATGGTCATCTACATTACTTATTAGTAGGGCTGGGACGATTCTGAATCGATTCTTTTTTAAGGCGTAGCACCACTACCTGCTGCCATGAGGCGAACATCCGAGCGTTCCTTTTTCCTTTATAAAACCCGACACAGGTTGAACGAAAGTGCCAAACATCAAAGGGCATGTGAAATGCTTCCGGAAAACTTAACTGACATCAGTTTTTTTCGGCAACATGCTCACGGAGTCAAGTAAAGGACTACAGAATCCTCTCCTATTAACCAATTAGGCTACTCTACAAAAAGTAACCTGTTCCAGTTTACTCTGCTTAGTGAGCAATCAAATGGTGGATGCGTTTACTCTCGAAGTTGAATGAGCAGAGTTGTTTTTTAAGGCAGCATGTTTGATTGCTACATTTTGAAATTTTAATGGCCATAGAGCAGCACAACATGAACACGATTGCCATTGCCTCGGTCGTGCGACAGTGATAATTTATATCTCATGTTCACGTTTCATCTACTTTACAGAATGTTTTCCACCTTGTGTATTTTTTTTACTTTTGAAATCCAGGGCGATCTGAAAACAAATCTCTTCATTTGTATTTTATCATTATAAAATTCCTAAAAATACTACCATGAGAGATGAAATGCAGAGTTGGGATATGGTGATGTTGAACGAGGATTTTTTTTTGTAAGTGTGATAAGACCACTTGCCGTCATGGGGTCGCGTGTCATTTCTTGAAACAGACACACCTGAAGCGGCACGATTTAAAATGCCGCCAGGAAGAAGCCTGAGTTTAGATTTCTCTAATTGCAGGTTTAGATTTCTCTAATTCTCAATCTGCACCCGTGCACTTGTCCGAAATAACAATCAAGCAATTTCAGTAGCCTATAACGATTAAGATGTGATGGTGAAAAGTAGACAAACCTAACTGGGCTACGGTGTTAAGAGTGAAAGAATGGCAATAATTAAAAAAAAAAAAAATCTTCCTCTGAATTGCATCTCTCAGCATTTTAGGATATTATTAAAGATTAATTTAAAACAGATTTGTCATAAGATCTCCCTGGATTTTAAGCCTAATAAAAATACACAAGGTGGAAAACATTCTGAAAAGCGGATGAGACGTGAATGTGAGATATAAATTATCACAGTCGCACAAAATGTGTGGCAATTGAAATAGTGTTCATGCTGTGCTGTTCTATGGCCATTTACATTTCAAAATGTAGCAATCAAACACGCTGTCTTAGTAAACAGCATTCATTCAACTTAGAGAGTAAACGCATCAACCATTTGATTGCGGATCAAGCAAGTAAACTGGAACAGGTTACTTTTCTTAGAGTAGCCCAATTGGTTAAAAGGAGACGATACTGTGGTCCTTTATTTGGCTCCGTGCAGCACGTCGCCAAAAAATATTGATGTCAGGGTCAAGTTTTTTTCCGGAAGCATTTCACATGCCCTTTGATGTTTGGCGCTTTTGTTCAACCTGCGTCGGGTTTCATAAAGGAAAAGGGAAAGCTCGGATGTTCGCCCCATGGCAGCAGGTAGTGGTATTACGCCTTAAAAAAAGAATTGATTCAGAACTGTCCCAGCCCTACTTATTAGACACAAGTAAAGAACCAATTTGAGCTTTTTCTTTTCAATCAACCAGTGTGTTTTTATTTTTTTTGTATATTCCATATACTCCCAGGTAACGCCAATTCCAACATCCAACAATAACCCGCCGTCCAATAAACCCAGTCCCCAAGGATGAACTTGGGGAAATAAAATATTTCAATCAAAAATGAACACCCCAATCAAATACAGACCTAACTTAAAAAAAAACAAAAAAAACAAGAGTTTGTCACTAAAGTGACTATATCCCCCGCCGTTAGGTCACCAAAACCGACTGGTGTCTGCGCATTCCCAGAAGGAAGGTTGGTACCAAAAAGAATTGAAATAGGTTGACTCCTTCTTGAGATATCGCGCTGACAATGTTCGGGAAGGACAGACGGACGGACGGACAGAGCTGAATACTATATCCCCCGCTTCTCGCTAAACGCGCGGCGGGGGATATAAAAATTTTTTTTTTTAAAAACTGGTTAATGACAATGCATTATATACAACCCCATGTCTGAAAAAAAGTGGTACGCTGAGTTAAATGTAAATAAAAATAGAAAGGAATTATATGCATCACTTAGACCACTTTAAAATGAGATCAGGAGCACTTCTGTAAACCACTGTCAGTGAACATAGTCTGTCACTGTATCCACAAATGCAATTTAAAATGCTGTAATGTAAAGATTAAGCCAAATGCAAACAAGATCCAAAAACTGCAGCCACCTTCTCTGGGCCCAAGTTCATTTAAGATGGACTGAGATGAGCTGAAAAACTGTCATGTAGTCTGAGCAGTCAAAATGTGAAATTCTTTTTAGAACTCCTCCTCCTCCAGGCTAATGAGAAGAGGGACCATTTGGCTTGTTAACAGCGCTCAGTTCAAAAGCCAGCAACCATGACAGTATAAGGCTGCATCAGAGCACATTGCATAGGAAACTTACACATATGTGAAGACATCATTAATGCTGATATATAAAAGCTTTTGGGGCTGCAATGCTGCTATATTATATATATCATTATGCTGCTATACAGACGTAGGACTCGCTTATTTCAACAAGACAATGCCAAAAACCACATTCTGCACATAGTACAACATGGCTCCATAGTAAAAAGAGTCTGGGTGCTAAACTGGCCAGCCTCCAGTCCAGGCCCAGCACTCAATGAACCTATTTGGCACATCATTCATTAAAAAAATGTGACAAAGGAGGCTGCCAAGTGTTAAGCTGCTGAAATTTTACATCATGAAAGACTGGGAAACCATTTTGCTTTGAAATCCACCACAACTGGTCTCCTCAGCTCCCAAATGCTCACAGAATGTTGTTAAAAGAAAAGGTTATGCAACACAGTGGTAAACATGCCCCCATTTCAACTTTTTTTAAAATGCATAGCTGGCATAAAATTCAAAATAGGCAAACATTCTTCAAAAAACAATTACATTCCTCAGTTTCAACATCTAGCATGTTGTCAATGTACCATTTTCAAAGGAAAAACGAGTTTAACAGATTTGCAAATGACTATTTTCTTTTTATTTACATTTTAGACAGTATTCCAACCTTTTTGAAAACTGCTACATATAAATGTTGCGACACCAGAGAAAAAGATCTCGTCTCCCCATTTAGTGTCAGACTACAGTATGCACTGGGTGGGCAGTAAAGATCCACAGCTTCTAGTCTCCAGCGAAAGCGCATAACTCATTATATAACAGACACATGCCATATGGATAATGCAGGATTCCTCTTGACCTGTTCTAGGCAAAGAATCATAGAATTAATTTCCTGGATAATAAACACCAATGACTTGCCAATGATGATTAAGTTATGATAACGACAAAGTGGTATCAAGGCTCCAATGAGAGACTGTGCGGACGGAAACTATGATGATACCTTTTTTTTTTCGAATTAGTGTTGAACACAATACAAACATCTAGTGCTTTTTGAAGTCATGCCTTGCAAACACAAATCTTGCCTACCAAGCCCAACATGGCTACTTCTGATGGCACATTACAGAAAGAAACCTGTCTATTCAGCAAAGGGAAAAAAGCACAGCCAAAGCACAGGCCAATTAAATAGCATCGTTATCAGTTATTAATTTTAGCTCCTCGTGAAAATCGCAACATTAATTATCTATATTTTCATAATTGAAAAATACTATATAAAAATGACGCTATTTAATTGACATCATTTGAGTTGCTGCTTGCTTTGTCTTCAGTCATTAACGGTGCACATTCAGTTGAAATTTTTTGGCTTTTTCACTTGTTCAGCCGCATTCCAAATACATTATTTTTTGCCTTTTCGGCCGAATATTTCCAGTGCCCGAACATTCGACACATCCCTAGTTTCCAAGAGAAAAACTACATATCCCTGCTTTGCAGACAGTCCATGAAACTTAAAATAAAGGGGCAGATTACAAAGGGTTCCAAAGGGTAGGAATTCGGAAGCAAGTAAATAGAAGTATCAAGTCTCAGTCCTTAAAGGAAAGAGAATAAAACTCAGACAAAAGCAAAAACATCAAATGCAATAACGTTTCTGAATTAATCACCCACAAGGCACACCATCACCCCGTACTCTTTGCGCTAGCTCCAACAACGCATCAAACTTCCTCTTGGCACGTCGTACTACTCTTCCATCATCTGCACCAAGTCTTTCCTAACAAATCCAATCTTCCAGGTCTCGTAATCGCAAAATTATTTTTTAAACACTAAAGAAACAAAAAAGTGAAAAACAATTAAAAACAGGGGAGGGCTATAGGGTGGGGGGCTGGTGTTATTTTGATTTAAAGTACCTATCATTTTACACACAGCGCAATTCCCCCTTTGGGAAATAAGCCCCCGACAAGCCATCATTGTTATCCCAGTCTTGTATTGGCCCGCTGCAACAGAACTCCTTATTTATAAATTTGGCAGCTATAGGGTCTTGTCTGGATTAATTAGGCCACAGTGTAACGCGAGCCACACTACCGTCTCCAGGCCAGTTCTGCTCTTCCGCTCTCAGCTCCGCTATCTTGGTATTTATATCTGCTGGGCCGTCTAGCATGACTGTAACAGTGCCCAGACCGCTGCAAAGCGGGCAAGATTATGGGAGAGGGAGGGCAAAGGCGAGGGTAGAGTGACGGCTTGCCCTCACGGTGACCCCGGCCCGTTGGGGCGCGGGGCGAGATTGTGTTGCAGCGCCCCCGAGTTAATACCGGCACTGCCGAGGGGGTGAATCATTAAAAACCTTAATTGACCTGCCTGGACTCCAGGACATAGGAACAGAATGAGAGACAGATAAAGGAGGTGGTCGGGGGTTGCGGGAAGGGTAACCCATAAAATAAGTCAAGACACCTGACTGGGAGGCACAGCTTATGGGGAGAATCGGTGTGTGATACTAGTCCAAGACAAAGGAGCAATGATAGGTGCAAGAGTGTCAAGTACGCGTCACACAGAAACAGCTTATCTGACAACCGAAGCAGCTGTGGGCAATAACTGTGTCACGATAAGGCTTTGTCTTAGTTCATTGAGTTCAACCCCCACCACTATCTACAATCCTGCCCCCTATTGTCCACACAGAGCATTTAAATACATAGAGCCATGCCTGCCCGCCTGCCTGCCTGCCTGCCTGCCTGCCCACCTCCCCACCCACCCTCAGTTGCTCCTCCATCTCACGAGGTTACACAGATCGCCAGAGAGGGCTTCAAGGTGAAATCACGTGACACTACCAGAGGAAGCTTTTCAAAAGGTCAGCTGCTCTCCGCACGCAGCTGACCCAGCTTGGGCACGCGGTGTAAGGCCGAGACCCCTCACCTCCCACCGGCTTCTGCTTAATCCCCACAGGGGCGGTGTCCACAGGCTCCACTGTTGGACCCTTCTGCACGTCCGATCGCACCTTGATCTCCGCCGACCTCTTCAGGGACACCCTGGAAGACTCCCTCTCCACTGTGGAAAAAGAGGCACAGGAAGCCATTACAACCCCAGGGAAAAAAGGGGCGACCATGACAGCCGACCCTCAATACACACACACAGGGGGTTTGTAACACTGGGGTTGGAGAGCCGCAGTCAGTACTGCTTTTCAAGGTGAGCCTGCACTTCTCCAATCAGCCTTTTGAAGGGCATTTTTTCAGGAAAGTCTTTTCAGAACTCTTTTTACAACTAGTGGTCCAATGAATTATCGTGTTTCAGAACTCAATTATTTTCATTTGCTGGTATCAGTATCACATGAGCATTCAAATGTTCTTTCGGACCAGACATTTGGGGTCCTAAACAAGCAAGTTACTTTAAGATAGTTCAGCAGACTACAGTGAACTCATTTCACCTGGTTACTCAGGGCTTAATTGGCTTCCGATTTCAAAATGTAAAACCAAGCCAAACAAAAACTGCAGGAGTACACGCATGTCATAAACCTATAGCCTCCATGTGGCTTCGGGTTCAAATCCCCACAATGACAGCTTGCGCAATATGATGCAATACCCCGATGTTACCTTGCCTGCTCCCTTGCAGAATTAAGCGAAACCCAACCAACATAACAAAGCAGAACAACCGTTGTCTTCTCATCAATGCTCATCAAACTTCAATATCAAAATCTAGCAATGTTTCTGGAATATTCCGAGTTAAAGATGAGACGCATTATACACAAGAAATGACACCCAGAGCAGCCATTTGACTGATATCACACTTGGAAAATAACTACCGCCGTTAACATGGCGTCTGTGCATACGCTCCACACAAGTGCGTTGATTCGGAGGAAAGCCTAATCATTACGCAGTAATTGCCACTTATGGCATGGCTCCCAACTTAATAGGAGGCTTCATATTCTTTGCCGTGCTTTTAAAGCGCATTTTCCAATTCAGACCATTTGCGGTAGGAAGGGACAAGTTTACTGATTACTTCATCCTATTCACATGGCCCAGCGGAGTCTTTTCAGCAAATCATTACATGCCGTTTAACGCAGGCGGAGTTCCTTTCTATTAACTTGTTCCGTAAAATTGAAATTCCCGGTACGCTCTCCAAGTGCAATATGAGTCAAGTGGACATGAGGGAACGCAGACCGATTATTTTATGAGAACACGGCCTCTCTAATGGGTGTACCGCTCGGCGTTCTTTTTCTGCTCAAATAATGAAAAAGACCAAGTTATATTCAGGAAATAAATCCACTGTTAAATTATTCCCCAGACAACCCCACTCCCTCCCAGATCTCAAACCAACTGTATAACTGATCTATACAACAGGGCTCCTTAAATCCAATATGATTTGGGGAGGAGGTTGGGTGGGTGGATGTGTGTGGAGGGGGGGCAGTCGTGGCAAGCTTCCATTCCAACCAAAATAAGTTCAGAGCTGATCTAAGTGCCTGCGCTGAAACAATGACTCTCAGTGGATTAGGAGAGGTCTTTAACTGGAACAAAACAGATGGCAATACATTGTTTGCACTATGCTCAGGGAATGCTTGTCAAGGGTGCGACGTTGCTGCTGGTGACAGCAACATTGCAAGTGTTTTTTGAGTGCGTTTGGAGGCAGTCCTAAGGGTGATTAAGGGTGAAAGAAAACAAGAAGTAAAAGGTGGAGTATTTACCTCTGTCCAGAGATCTCTCTACAGCAGAGGGCCTGGCCTTCAAGGGCATCTTCCGGACGACGGTGAGGTTGACCGTCTGCCCGGTTTGCTTCATCACCTCTAGCACTTCCTGGTTGCTAAATCCGTGAAGGTTCACCCCGTCCAGCTGCATGGAGGCAAAGCAAAGCTCTCAACTTTGGCCACACGCATGTATAATGAGCAACCAATCACAAAGCTAATGAACCGACAGAAGGAGCCTCTCTCTCCAGTAATGCTTGACGAATGTCCAAATGTCCCCATTAGCAGAGGACTCGCCTTAACAGGCAGAAAGTCGACTCATTACATTTCATCCGTACTGGAGCAAGAAGTTTGCTTCACCCTCAAAGACCAACCCCCCGCCGCTCTCATCTTCTGAATCTTACGGTTCATCTCGTCACCACTGAAGACAAACTCTCAAGGAGGGTTAATTAAGGTAGAGAGCTAATTAAAAAGTGATTTAACGGCCTCACCGCTATTATCCTGTCATGGACTCTGATGTTCCCACTCTGCTCAGCGGCGCTCCCCGGGACAACGTACTTCACGAAAACTCCCACAGCGTCTGAAACCGTCCGGGAGAGAGCATTGTGGAGCAGGAAGTAATGACACAGTGACCCTAAACAATATACCACATCTACAGAGAAATTAGTCTGTCACTGTATCAACTGATGGCATTTCATTAGCTACGCCTAATTCTTGCAATTTAGCCATCAAAAAGTACTGGCCTTAAATTCTCCTCAAGTGAAAATATAATAGAAAAATAGACTTGTCGTCAAGCCGTACGGCTGAAAGTCTGGTATGCTGGTTTGGAAACTGTGCTTTTGACCCAGTCAGCAGTTGAGCGTCTCATGCAGAGTAGGCTTTATTAATAGGAACAACCAATTCTGACAACAACAAGCGAAATAAAATTCAATGTCGCATAGATCATGTATCTTGCCCATTCTACTGTTTAATTACAGGGAAAAACCAGTTCATCATGTTGACATGCTTTGTTTTGAGTTGGACCAACAAGACTAGCCACAAGGACAAATCAGGCCTTTTGTGTCAAGATGAAGTTTCATCAAATAATGCAGGCGGTAAGAGTATGAAAGCATCTTGTGTACAGTAAGCTAAAAATAACATCCAAAACAATGATCAAATATTTCTTTAGCTTGGTTTCCGGTATAATTGTGAAGCTCGGATTAATAACAGATTGAGGTCTCACTTTCACTGGAGAGAGGGTTATAGCCCACAATGGAGATACCCAGGCTCTGACCCTCCTTCTTTTTCAGAGCCACCTCGTGGATCTCGTACCCCTCAAGGTTTGGCTGCGATACAAAATGGAGACCAATGTCAAACAAAAAAAAGACAGCAGCAAATCTGCAGACTGTACACTAAGGCAACACATGCCTGGTCCTGGAGTGCCAGGGATGCACCTACCAAACAGGCATTCAGCTGTTTGCCATTCAAATATTGCTCTCTAACAACCACTGATTTAAAGCACATCAACAGCAAGGACAAAAACAAGTAAATATAGGCATTCACTGAATAAAATGTTCAACAAGACGGAATCAGAAGGTGGAGTAAGAATTTTGGAATGAAAATCTCCTCACAACCCTCAGTGGTCAATGACTGGCAGCACTGCTCTGGATAATGATGATCTCGAGAAAATTCTCACTCCAATACTCGTGTCAATTACCCTACTTTAAACAGAGTAGGGCAGGGTGATATTGACAAAATCAAATATCACAATATCTTTGACCAAGTACCTTGACAGTGATAATGCAGGGATAACTTATGCTTTAAAAAAAAAAAAATTTTGCGATTTTTTTTAATATTCATTGGTAATCTGGATATCATGGCCAAGTAGGTACAGTCAACAGAAAAAAAAGACAGACAAGTGCTGTAAATTCCATCAGTTTACTTTTATGCGGCCTTTAAAATGAGAAAAAACAACACTCATGTCAAATCACAATGTTAAGTATTCAATACGATATCTTACATTATATCACAGTATCAATGTCATATTGAAAAACTGCCCGGCCCTTATACAGACCCCTAAGGACATAAGAGACAACGGCATCCTCATTTGCATGGCGAGCCCGGGATCAGCACCACTGACACATACCGTCTTGCTTGGCCTGCGCGGTGGTATGGCTGGGAGGGAGGGCGAGGAGGAGACGGGAGCAGCTGAGGGGGGCGGAGGAGGCAGAGCGGAGACCGGTCCAGTGGCGGGTGCAGGAGGCGGCGGCGGGGCAGGCCGCGGCTCTCCGAGGGGCTCGCGGGCGACGAGCATTCGTACGCGGCTGCCGCAGGCCTGCAACACTCGCACCACCTGGTCACTGGCCAGGCCCTGAGTGGGTGTGTCTCCAATTCGCAGGATGTGGTCTCCGGTCCTTAACCGACCGTCCTGAGCAGGAGAAGGGAAGTGGACAGCGTCAGTGTCGGGGGCTGAGGAGTGACCGTCGGCCGTGATAGTCAAAGTACTGGCACTCCCTTTCCACGACTGCCATACTCAACAGTTTTAAGTAAATGCATTTAATTTTTTTTGAGTCAGTGGGCTGCATGCATGCCTAATGCAAATTTAAAATTAAGCACAATTTAAAAAAAAAAAATCACATTCTTTGGATGTTACTTAGGACAGCTGTTTTGAACCCTCAGACCCATCATTTCAGTTTTTTTTCCCCATTTTCTTAACAACTCTGCATGACAGCAAATTTCCCCAATCACAACAATGTAGACATTTTGATTTTGAGGAAGAAAAGGACAGTTACTCTTTATCCCCCAATTTTTACATTTATTTACTTATTCATTTATTTTTTACAAAAACTTAAGATTTTGCCAAACTACCGTCATCAAAGTCAGTAGTGCAAACACTCAGAATAGTCTTTTTTTAAACATAGGAAACAGGTGAAACACGGATTTAATATGGGACCATTTGGACAGTGCTATAACGCAGGCACGAGTTTGAGGTGTCAGGCCTTTTCTCCAAGCCATGCTGGAAATATGCTGCAGAGGAGTCCTTCGCACAGCGTCTTTGGCCACTGTGACCGAACTAACTTCTTTCACATGTTACTTAAACAGACCCCTGCTACTCTAAGCCAAGCTGAGCTAGAAAATGCATTCTTCCACCACAGGTCAAACAGAGAAAACTCCGGAATAAGAGGGGGGTGAGGATCATAATACACAGAAGAGGGGGAATGTAGCCTTTGTCATATAAAGAAGAGGAAAAAGGGGGACATGAAAGGTACTCAATGCATTATGTTGTGCAGGAATCCACCCTGGTTTCTCCCTAGCCTGCGTGTGTGAGACAGCAGGGGCGTTTTGAAGCCGAGCGGCAGCATTGTGCAGCCGGAGCGGCGCCCATTAAACGGAGAAATGGAAAATGCCAGAGATAACAAAGACCTGATTTTGACAGCTTTTTTGGAGCATAAGATCCAGTCATGTGTAAAACGCAGCACTGTGCCCTTTGAACAAGTAGGGTTTTGTGGCCCAGCTTTGGATATTTGAGGGGGTGGGGGGGGGGGTTGAACAAGACAAGATTTCAATCCAGATTCCTCCTGGAAAACACATCTTGAAGAGGTTAATTCTGACACCAAAATGGGCTTTTTTAAACAATCAAATGGCAAGTTCCTGTGTTAGCCAAAAGCCTTTCGGAGGGTACCGCCATCCACACAAAAAAAAGAAAGGGAAAAAACAAAAAAAAAAATTGAGGAAAAGGCTGAAGTTGTTTTAACAGACCGCAGGCCTTGTCAAGACTTTCACTTTGGTGGATAAATCCTCCAGCATATCTTTGTTACTCTTCCTCCGTATAACCAAACCTCTGTGCAGCCCAGGTCTGCTGCAAAGAACTAAGAGTGTAATCCACTTAAAGAGCGATCATTTTTTTTTCCTCCGTGACACAATGGCTGATATGTAAAGCAGCTTCTTTAAAGCAGAGCTTTTCTCCAGCCTACTTATTTTGCTCGACTGGCTTATTCTATGAGCGGATGGATAAGAACGGCAGCTTACATTTATTAAGAAATGTGGATTTAAGAAAAATGGAGGAAGTGAAGAGAGTCAGCACAGGTGAAGACAGTCAATTATGGGAGCTTTTTTTCGGCAAAAACTAGATTTTATCGAGGAGGAAATAATAAAATATTTATAGGCACACTTCCCAAGTCATTCCCAAGGCTACCATTCCCCCATTTTGTTAATTAGACAGCACAACTTCTGTTTGGAATGCAAAATGAATGTCCAAGATATACAATGAGTGCCATTATTCATTGGACAGTGATGCACATTTTGTTATTTTTATTTTGATGTTCATGTCAGTCACCAGATCTCAATCCAGTTCCACATGAACTTTATATGCTAGAGGTGACTGACAGCAATAAGTCCCCAAAACAACCAAGAACTGAGGAAAAAAAAAAGTTGACAGAAAATGAAGAAGCTAAAGATAACTTCTGTACAGGCCTGGCAAAACATCACTAGGTAACATACCCTTGCTTCTCGTGATGTCTGGGCTTTACAGACATCAAGCCGTCATTGCATACAAAGGATACATGTGACCAGGTGTAAAAAATGACTACTGTTTTCAACAATATTTAAAAACAGGCTAGTATTTTTTTTAACGTCCCCGACGTTGGGGGAGGGAGGTTTTGTACCAAAGGTGTCATTTTTTTCTGAAAGACTCATCCAATGTGGATGAAAATGGCCTGAAATTTAAATGGACAGTCTGCACTTCAACCCCATTGTCACTGTAATCCTTTCAAACTTAATGCTCAAGTATGGAACCAAAATAAAACAGGTGTGACTGTCCAATGAGCTGTGCTGCTAACAGTAGGTAGGGCATTGCTACATTTAAAGTCATGGAGGAGGTAAAAACCCCAGGCATATGAGGGGAGAGATGAAAAACCTACCGACTCCAACATGGCACCCTAAGCGCACACCTTTTAGCAAATTATATTCTTCTAGTGACTCAAACCCAACGATCATACTGTACAATCCTACAAATGCCTGATCCTTATCAGCGCACAGCGCAGGATTAATCTGATAGACTGATAAGGACTGAAAACATTCGAGGACTTCTCGGCGGAAATAGCTGAAAGTCCATAAACAATTTTGTTCACTGTGGCAACATCTTTGGTATCCACACAGAACATGCTTTTGAACAGTCATTCTTTTTTAAACTGGCAACCTTAATTTCACCACGTCATACACTTTGACATTCAGCGTATTTTTTTAAAAATTTCCTTTAAAAAAATTATTGCTTCACTTAAGGTCCCGTGGAGCAATTTTCTGCAAATATTAAAGGTTACTGAACATTGTAAAAATGCCCTTTCCATTTTAATGAAATTTATAGATAGTAAAACCTAAATGGCAATTGTACTAAATGAACAGTCGTTAGTTGAAATAAGAGAAAATTCCTCATAGTTCATTTCAATATAAAAAAAAAGGGAATGAAAAAAGATAACGAGCGCAGACTACTCAAGCAAAGGAAGTTGTAAAATACTAAAATAGTGTAATCAGTGTCCACAATCCAAGAGTAAACTTAACCCTTTGATTTACAAAGTATTGACAACATTTGAATCATGAAACATACAGTGTTGATAACGAAATCGGTCATGAAAATTCCAAAGCTCAAGTAGCAACAGAAAATAACCCACAACAGCCAAAACGGGGAAAAAAAGAAAAAAAAAAAAATCAGATTTCGAACTGAAAGTCCATCCATCCATTAGCTTTTTTCACACTAGGGTCGCAAGAAAGCTGGAGCCTATCCCAGCTAACTATGGGCAAAGAAGGCAGGTCCCCAATCCATCAGATGATGCACACACAATTCTATCACACGCTTAAACATAAAGGCAACTTTGAGTTTCCAATCAGCCAAACATCCATGTCTTTGGACTGCGGCAGGAAACCCATGCAAACACGGGGAGAACTTGCAAGCTCCACGCAAAAAGGCCCCAGGCCTGATTCGAGGCCGTAATGTTAGCCTCCAGAGGGGTCAAATTCACAAGCCGTCTTCCATATCACAGTACAGTACATTTCTCAAATTGGGAAACGCAACGAAACTGGGCCTTGACCCTTTGGGACGGGCTCATGTGAGGATCCCAGAGGGAGAGCAATAGAAGTAAGAGCACAGTCCAGAAGTAATTAGACATTGACACAATCTTATGCTTTATGGCTCTATGCTTACACACGGCATACCAAGAAGTGAAAAACAGAGGAGACTGTCAGTTTTAAATTGCAGATGTTCACACGCATAAGGTGTGAAGCACATAGGGAGCTGTAGTCCATCTCGTGTGGTGTTTAGGTGTTTTTGTGCAGCATTTAGAAGTTTGACTGCAATACAAACATTTTAATGGTTCAAACCCCCCAGTACAGCCGCGAAAGGATCAGGAAAAGATAAGTGCAGCTGTTGGGCCCCGGGGAAAGGCTCTCATTCCCACAATGCTCAAGGGGAAAATTGGCCCCTGCTTATCCAAATGAACTGTAAGTCGCTAAGGATAAAAACGTCAGCATAACAATGATAATGCAATATGACAGCAGGCAGAGACGTAAGAGAACAAGCACACAAACCCTGTCGGCCACGCTGCCTGGGACCAGAGTCCGTACCACCACCCCAGTGGCCTTGCCTCCAACGATCCCAAATCCCAGGCCTGAGCCATCGTTGACTAGCTCAATCTCTTCCACATGTCCCCACTGCTCCTGTCACACAAGAGAAAGAGAGACACAGATAGTATATTTGTAAATATGTTCACTGTATGCTATATGTTCTTCAGTTGTCATTCCTCTTTTTTTATGTTTAATGATCGCGGCCCGTGCTGGTAATACAAACGTAAATTTTGTCATGCAAATAGAGCACTTTTAAATTGAATCGAACTGAGAGAGAGAGAGAAAGAGAGATTGTTAGGACACGAGCCATCCATTTCCCGAACTCACAAACCTGTCAATCACTGGCGCATTATCACCAAACATCGCCCCCTCCCAATTTCAACTTCCATACTTTATAATGCTGCTGGGGTGTCCAAAGGACAGAAGAGGCTGTCTAAAACAAATAATGTTCTCCATAAAGGATCCCCTCCCCTCTCACTTTGAGCCATCCAGAGAGGGCGTTTCCTGCACCTAGGCCTATCCATCATCAGAGGAACCTGGGGGCACCGTCAGCCCAGAGAAATGAAGCCGCGGCCGTGGGAGAGCGCGCCGTTGCGGAATTATGGCAGTCAAAAAATATCAAACGGTCGACTTTCAGGTCAGAAAACGCAAGCCGTCGATCAACGTCAGGGTCGCGGAATCCCGCGGGTCTATCTTTATAGCCCCGCTAACTTACTGATCGCACAAAACCCACAGAGCTAATCGCTGAAGTCTCCTTGGCTTTTATTAATGACCGGCAATGAGAACATTTATTTCCTCTTATTACTGTGCTTATCTGACAGGTGACTTCCTCAGCAACCTGACCAGCCCATCAAATCAAACGGTAGCGCACTTCAGTCGGCCCCGCGAGACAGAGAACTGGCCTCTTAGATACTTATGCCCAAAATAAAAGTGCCTTTTCAGCATTAGCCGTGCACACACTCTGCACTTCAGGGCTTCCTTACATCAAAGACGGCCATTTAAATGTCGTGTAAGCCAAAAAGCCTTCACGTTCCTCAGGAAGCAACTGGTTTAAGTCTGGGGAAAGCTGATAGCGAAACAACTTTGTATCACAAATTGAGACGTAGGGCAGAATGCAAACAAGAAATCAGGGGAGGCAAGGAAATTAGGAAGAAGCAATTAAGATAAAATGCCCCAATAACACACCTGACAATTGTGCATGCTAGCATATAAACAAAGTGCAGAATGTACAAGTATCCAACAACGCTTTACTTCAGGGCTACATCGTCATTAATAGCTTAATTATGCCACTTTAAGAGGCAAAAATAGCATGGGACTTCAAAGTAAATAACATCTTTCTTCACAGAGGGCAAGAATAGTAAAAGACAGATGGATGTGCAGATGTTTAATGAAAAAGCCATCTCAGGAGCACGAAGCGAGCCGAAATCGCTGAGCGGGGTTTCTGAGAAAAGACACCGATATGGGAGCCGGCCTAGGACCCAGTCTACAGCTAGCTCCTCCAAGAGTGTACATCCTGGGTTCTGCTTCACTCAAAAACGCCTCCAAAATGTTCCACTAGTCTATAATTAGGATTCAAGACATTTTTTACAAAAGCTGCGGATGCGACGCGCAGCAAAAATAAAGGGCGTGAGGTAGGCCAATGGAGTGGGGGCAGAGAGAGAATGTACAAGAGCAACAAAGCATTACACCATTGAAATCACAGAATCTCATGGGCATCCAAAAAAAAGGTACTTAATTGGATAAATATTTTTTCAGCTTTTCACAATATGCAGACAGATTTCCGTCGAGCTCAGGGACGGCGGAAGGTTTTATGCGGGGGCCGGGGAGTAGAGGGATAGGTCTCGGAGGAGGGGCCGGGTTTCTGAGAAGATGGCGACCCCGCGACCTCTCTGTGATTGACAAGCGGCGAGTTCCTGTTAACCAGCGGTCAACTCAGCTGCACCGCGGCAGACAGACCTGGGAATGATGCATCACATCTGTCACACCGTCAACATTTTCAGACGAGACGGAGAACACAAACTGAATTTACAATCAGTTTGTTTTCATAATAATCTTCTTTTTTTTTCCCCCCCACTTTTTAATTTCTCACAGTCAGTTTGGTAAGGAGTCAAAATTGTAATTGGACAACAAAGCCTGCCAAGTAAATAATTACTCTGGCATCATAATTAACAAGAGCAGGATTGCTGTTTTTCAGTAAGCACGGAGACCTGCCCTTCAGTGACGGAGGAGTTAAGCCGGGAAACGGCAATAAAAATCAAACTCAGACTTTATACACACAGCTCCATTAAACCTGACCTCAGAAGAAACATCCAGGGTATAAAACAGGAGCTCAGCTGGGTTGATATGCCGGGAGTGGCAGTGAGCCAAGAATATAAAAAAAGACAAGATTAGTGGAAATACAATGCAAAATATAAAAGAAACACACACGGGTTTGATAGCCAAAAAAGAGCATGCAAGCAAATATTTACATGAGGTACTATATTAAACCTGGTAAAGCGCTGGCAAGACTTACTGGCAGGGTGCGACTACTCTGGTGGCCACCTAGTGGTCAGACTAGGTAGTGCCCATCACTGTCACAAAATACGTTAACAAAACAGGCGAATTATGGTTTGTGGGTGTATTCTACAATTGATAGCCAGGTAGCATCAAAAGGTCTGAACTAACTTGCGCCAGTCCTCATGAACAGTCGTCAAGCTTTTTCTGACTAAAATGGCCTCCTTTTCAGATATTAAGTACTTATCAAATCACGCTTAACAGTAATTCGGGTTTTCCATCACCATCTCAGTCCCAAATTTTTACTCCAGGATAAGCAAAGCTGAGAAAGTGTGTTGTGATGATACTCAAGCGTCAATCAATCAATAAATACATAAATAAATAAATAAAATAAAGTCAGTCAATCAATCAATCAATCAATTAATTTATTTGCTGTTAGCACGACCACAGGCGGCAAGTTGAATATGATCTTGGCATGAATGGCTTGTCCCCAATTCACAAACAGCTTATCCAGGAGTTCATAATAGTTCACTTTGATTTCATACCAAGCCATGACCCTATTTACCCTCTTTCACAAAGAATGCAAAGAGCAAACTGCTAAAATGGTCATAATGATGACACGACTAACAGAAAAAGTAAATGCACGTCCCGCTCATTCAGCTTGGTACATCCGGCGGTGCAAGAACTGCATTTTCTAGCATTCCTAGCGCATGAGCACGCACGGTAGCTGGCGAAGGTTTCTTACCGCGGCACCGGGTCCAGTGGGAGGCTGGGCCGCGGCAGCGCGGGCGACCACCAGCTCCACCCTGTCGGAGGCCTGCTGCAGCAGAGAAATGGCCTGGGACTGGGTGACGCTCTGGTCCAGAGGTGTCCCATTGATGACCAGGATCTGATCGTTTTCCTTCAACCGGCCATCCCTGCAGGTATAAAATCCAGAAGCCACAGTCAGGCTCGTGCAGGACTCTACACCAGGGGTGTCAATCACCGCTCTTGGAAGGTCACAATGTAAGCTGGTTTTCGACACGTTTACCCACAGGTGAGTCATTTAAGCCACCAATTGGCTACGAGTCCACACACCTCATTCATAAACATTTAATTGGCGGCAGAGAAAAATTAGACCGCACAAGTCACCTGAAATTGTAGCGCTGCAGTGCTGGAGTTCGACACATTTTTATTCAGTTAGCAAATGCCCAGCTACCACAAAGCCTTGTTATATAGAACCACTCAAGCCTAAGCACAGCCATTTTCATCATCTGCTTCCATTCCTTATAAAATACAATGACTATGAAGAACTGTACCGGCAACTACACAGTGAGTGAACGCTCCAGTGGAACAGAGCACTCTACAGAGTCCTCTCTGCCAGTTTTACAAGCAGCGAGGGCCTGCCAACGGCCAACGTGAAAATTACCGCAAAGTGTTTGAAAGAAACTCCTGCGTCAAAAAACAGCTGCTTTAGTTGTTGGCAGTTTGTGTAGAATATTTGAATAGAGACTTGGAATAGAAAAAGATACAATGCTAAGAAAACATGAACGTCAAGCCAGAGAAGGGGGGGGGGCGGAAATCAGGCTGGAGAGAAACACTAGATGTGGAATATATTATAAAGTGGCAAGTGTCAGAGTTTATTTTATACATGTGCCGATGGCAAGCTTTGCAAACAATGAAGAATGGTTTAAAAAAAAAAAAAAAAAAAAAAGGGAAAGGAACAATTTTGCGGTTTGATAAGGACCATGTGTGTCCTGGAGACAGTTAAGCTCTATATCTTGAACGCCCAACTCTTTAAATTCTTTAGGATATTCATTAATAAAAAAAATAATGGATTTTATCAAAGAATAAACTAGAATAGTATCATTTTCTTTTATACAGCTGCAATAACATTTTTTATCTCAACTACAAACCACTTGATTTTTTTTAGAGTCTGCAAGATTAAACAGGTTTTTACACATTATTGTTGCTCATTAGAATAACACAAAATAGTACTGGATGGCAACTGAAGCAGCTGTCCATCTACCCAGAGCCGATGCCTTTGGCTCAACTAGCATAAAATATTAAGCAAAGGAGCCATAATTTTTTTTTTAATCAAGGTTTAACAAAGGACAAATCAGGTTTATCAATTTGTGATAAACAGAGGCCATATAAATCAGGTTTGTAAATGTGATAGACAAATCGAGGCCTTTTTTAAAATATTAAAGCAAAAACTTTGATCCCTGTATTTTATACAGTACGGTAGTAACAATCAAGGTAACACTGTCCAGTGCCCAGATAACAGCAGCTATGACAGCATCACTTCAAAGCCCATCTGGCACACCAGCCCGAACATCCGTAATTCAACAGCTGTCAAACTGGCAGTGGAAGGCAGTGAAGATCAATAGCCTCGAAGAGTAGTTCTCCTTTAAACCATATGAGTACAGTGTGTAACAAAGGTTATCCAAGGCAACATCAAAATCATTCTATTTTTTAATCCAACAAGAAATCAAGGAATCCAGTGGAGTATACTGGTTTGAGGGCTGGACTCTCAAGGTCAAGGCTGGCAGCCCAATACTGAGGCCAGACACTGCCACTGCACCCTTTGAGCAAGATAATCAATCTGAGCCGCGAAGTCTACAAATGCCTTGTTCGAGTAAGGGGAAAAAAAAAACCCTCTGATCTTAAAGGTGCACTCAGTAATTTCAGAGACAAAAACCAACATTAACCAATATCAAAATGAATATTGAGCATCTATATTTATTGGCTCGAAGGTGTCAGCACAAATGGTTCAACGATTCGATTTGTTTAACCCATCAATGAAAGGAATATCAACGTTATAATATTATTATGACCCTCAGGATTCATTGCCAGGACACCAACATTTTGAAACAACATGACCACAGTACTGACACAGACTCCCAGTGAAGAGGAAAACTACCATATTAATACTGTCCTCAGAACAGCAGTTGCTTTGTGTTTCCTGATCTTTGCTTGCAATCAGCAAAACCAGTGACAATGTCCACTCTATGGCAAATATGGGATTTTGCTTCTTCTGTTTTTTTTAACAACTGTAGCTATAGCCTACAATCGGACAACTATAGATATCTCTGGATCAAGCAGCAACAACATATACATTCCCAAAACAAGAGCCAGGATCTACTCCGGTTTCTTAAAATGTTATCCAGTTTACTAACTCAATACAATAAAATTGATAAATGAATTGCAGATCTTTCTACTCAGCTGAAAAGTGTCCGAGTTAGCTAGCTTGATTTAATTTGTGTAGCTTAGTTTTGCACAGTATGCTGTATTTTAAATCTTTCATACTGAACAAAGCAAAACTTTCTGAAAAGAAAAAGTAAATGTCAGCCGACGTTCCTCCAAATCGTAGTTTGACCATCTTTTCGAGGTTTCGTCGGGGTTTGATACTGACTGATTACACCCAGCAGCATTCAGGCCATTCGTTGCTTCGCCATGAAGAACGCTAAAGCTACTCCTGTCCTGATGGAGGCAGCAGAGCCATTTCTACATTTATACGGCCATAATTTGCAGAGAATTGCTGAATACACCTTTAATTGCACTGGGTAATTCATTGCCTCGCAAAAGCCTTAAAAATAAGTAAATTAAACAATGCAAAAGTAAAACAAGGAATTAAACAACACAAATCAAGCCCGAGAAGGCCGAGGACACTGCAAGAGATGGATGGGGGAAAAAAAGGAATGAAAATGGAAGCAGGGTAGCAAGAAAGAGACTGGCACAGGTTGGCCCACCTGTCGGCGATGCTTCCTGGCTGCACCTGCCTGACGAACACGCCATGCCCCCCAACACCTTCCGGCTTTAGGCCCACCACGCTGAATCCCAGGCCTCCTGAGAGGGGTTTCGGCAGAGTGATTCGCTCGGTCCGTCTCCCCTGGAGAGACCACCATGTGGACTGCTTAATTAGCACATATGCTACTGCAAGTGACCAGTAACCCAGCGAACAGTCATCATTCTCAGCACAAAATATTATCCATTTCTAACACACAGCAGCTGTGACCATCACGCAATTGTCAAAACTGTGGAAAAAAAAATAATAATACTGTTGAAACATATGATTTGACAACTCATAAAATTTCTAAATTAAAACCACTTCCAATATTCACAATATTCAAGAAAATACACAAGTAAAAAAGAAAAATGGTGGTAAAATGCACAGCCTCAATTCTTCAAAAACAGGAAAAGCACAGTAATTAAAGTGTGAATAAAACCACTATTAAATGGTTTGTAAATTCTCTTTGATCTACACTTCATTGAAAAGAACACAAAGAAAACGATTTAATGCTTTACCTTAGCAGTTCTTGATTTTTGTAAATAATCGCAAATTCTGAATGCCTGCAACATGTTACAAAACTCTTGGGACAGGGGAGTGGAAAGACTGTAAAAATTGAGGAACCTTCGGTAAAACACCCATTTGGAGCATTCAAAAGGTAAAACAAAAAATTAGAAACTAAGAGGTGATTAAATTATGAATGGCTACACGAACAGTCACAAAAGGCACAGTTGTTCACCAGCTAGATGGTCTGAGGTTTGGCACTTTGCCAAAAGTTGCATGAGCAAACAGTCAAATAGTTTAATGATAATGTTTCTGAACGTGCGATAATACAGAACTAAAGGGATTCATCATCAGCGGTCCGTAATTTAGTGAAAATACTCAGAGAATTCTCTTCGCAATCTCTGTGCATATATCGATGTTTCTGTCATGTACATCACCACATGGGCTTGAAAGCATTAAAAAAAAAAAAAAAAACTTTGGTCAGTGACCAGTTTGTTGTAGCATCATTAATAGCAAGCAGACTCCATAAGACAAAGTGTCTTTGCAAACAGAAACAAATGTGATGGTAATGTTGTGCACCAGGGTTGGGTTCAATTACTTTTTTCAAAATAAAATACAACCCCAATTCACTTCAAAGTGTAAATTGTGGATAAATTCAAAAGGCCATGACTTTCAAATCACAACAGCCAGTATTTTATTCACAACATAACAGAGATAATATAGCAAATCTTGAAACTTTTAAAATTTTATCCACAAAATGAGCTCACTTCAAATTTAATGGCTGCTACAGGTCTCAAAAAAGTTGGGACAGGGGCCTGTTTACCATGATGTAGCATCTTCTTTTTAACACAGAGTGGAGGTGTCTGGGCATTGAGGAGACAAGTTTCTTGAGTTTAGCCATTGGAATTTGATCCCACTCTTGTTTAATACAGGCATCCAGCTGCTGGAGAGTTTTGGGTCTCTTTTGACGAACTTTTCGTTTAATTATGCGCCAAATGTTCTCAATCGGTGAAAGATCAGACTGCAGGCAGGCTAATTCAGCACACGGACTCTTCTACTACGAAGCCATGCTGTTGTATTAGCTGCAGTATGTGGTTTTGCATTGTCCTGCTGAAATATACAAGGCCTTCCCTGAAATAGATGTCATCTGGAGGGGAGCATATGTACCACTAAAACCTTTATATACCTTTCAGCTTTCATGGTGTTTTTTAAAACATGAAAGTGTCCCACACCTTATGCACAAATGCATCCCCATACCATCAGAGATGCTGGCTTTTGAACTGAACGCTGATAACAGGAGGAGTGGTCTTTCTCCTCTTTAACCCGGAGGACATGATGCCCATGATTTCCAACAACAATGTCAGATTTTGACTTGTCTGACTACAGGACATTTTGCTACAGTCCAGTTTAAATGAGCCTTGGCCCACAGAACACAGCAGCGCTTCTGGATCATGCTTAACAATGGCTTCCTTTTTGCATGATAGAGTTTTAGGTGGCATCTGGGGACAACATGGCGGACTGTGTTTACAGACAGTGGTTTCTTGAAGTATTCCTGGGCCCATTTAGTAATGTTAATGACAGAATCATGCTGGTGAGTGATGCAGTGGCGTCTGAGGGCCTGAAGATCACAAGCATCCAGTAAAGGTCTTCAGCCTTGTCTCTTACACACAGAGATTTTTCAAGTTTCTCAGAATTGATGATGTTATGCACTGTCGATGAGGAGACCTTCAAAGCCTTTGCAATTTGATGTTGAGGAACAAGTATCCCACAATTTTTTTCTGCAAGCCTTCACAGGTTGGAGACCGTCTGGTCATCTTTACTACTGAGAGACTCAGCCTCTCTAAGACATCCCTTTTATAGCCAATCATGTAACACAACTGATGGCAGTTAACTCAATTACTTGCTAAATGTTCTTTCAGCTGATTCTTTTGTATATTTATTGCTTTTTCAGCCCTTTTTTGTCTGTATCCCAACTTTGAGACCTGTTGCAGCCATACAATTTGAAATAAGCTCATTTTGTGATAAAAAATGTAAAATGTCTCAGTTTCAACATTTGAAATGTTTGATTTTATTCACAATTTACACGTCGTCCCAACTATTTCGGAATCGGGGTTGTACTTTTCACTATAGAAATGGACAGAATTGTATTTTAAAAAATGAAAGGGAGACTGTTGGCGTTGATCTAATGAAAATTGGACCATTTTTGACCGAGTTATGGCGAAAAACTGGTATTGACCTTTTCAGTGACCAAGACCTAATTCATTCAAAAAATTAATGGTTCTATTCTAGGTCACTGCACAACTTTTGGGCAAATTTTTTCTAAATCAGTGCAGTGGTTTTCTTACAATCTTGCTAATGAAAAAAAAAAACTAAATAAATTAACTAACAAACAAACCTGGTAGAAAACAATATCCTCGTCCTACCCCTTCGGGTATGCAGAGTAACGAATCTGACAAAGGTCCATGGAGAAAATTGAACGAACATTTAAAATCCAGGAATTTGGTGCATTAACCATAAACGATCCAACCATGCTCCAGGTTTTGACCAAGTCTTGTTTCAATCGTGTAAAGGTGAAAAGGTATTTGCAAATCACTGCTTATTGTCCCAGTTCTTCTGGAAGTGAGGTTGTAGATTCTGCATTGAAACTGATCAAAATCACCCAAGAAAACACAAAATATCTGCTTAAAGTAGCAATGTTATGGGCATGCAGTGGCAACATGATGAAATTGTCAAAGCATTCCAACAACAAAGTGACGATATTTTGCTTTAGCTGGGAAACTATTGTATACAGTTCATCAAAAATAGTACAAACAAGAAGAACAAATACAAAATAAACAACATAGACAGTAGAAACACAATCAAACAAATGTGACCAGTGATCGCAAAATGAGTTTTAATGACCAAAAATTTAAAACTGAGTTCTCTACACCATTTTATCGATGACACTGTAAGCTTTGCAATAGTGCTTAGATCACTGCCCTCTCTTAACCCATCACCGAGATATTCAGTTTTGAAGTTGGGAAGTCCTAAGGCAAATCTGCTTACAACTTTCAACGATTGCTTTTGGCTGCTCGCGATGAGTTATATTATAAACAAGTAGATCAGAAGGATCTAATAGCTGCGACCTCGCCTAGCATCCGTCACGTGGCCTAGTGTCCATGACTGGGGGTTTCTTGTACAACTGTGATCTTGAAATTGGCAAATGACCTTAAAAATCAATAGGGGACCCTTTCTCTGTACCAAGAAGCTTGTTCTAAGATGCAATAGCCATCCATCAAGTTAAAGTTGAGTTACGGTGCGAAAACTGTGAAATCGGGGCAAAATCAACACTTTTTTGACCGGTCTGACCTTAGGATTCGACTGATGACCTTGAAAATCAATAGGGAACCCCTCCTCTATACCAAGAAGCTTGTTCTAAGATTTCATAGGCTATCATTGAATTAAACTTGAGTTACGGGGCGAAAACCGTCAAATCGGGCAAAATTGACACTTTTTTGGCCTTTGTGACCTTGGGATTTGACGGATGACCTTGAAAAACAATAGGGAACACCTCCTCTATGCCTAGAAACTATTTCCAAAATTTCATAGCGATCCATGAATTCTAACTGGATTTACAGTGGGAAAACCCGCAAACAAGGTTGTGACCTCTATGAACTTGACCTTTGACCTCGACCTTGAGCATGGACATCACTTTGGTGAAGGTCAATAACTCCTGAAAATTTCATGAGGATACGACGACAGGAACATGGTGAAAAAGGTGTCACAGTCGGACAGACAGACAGACAAGCGTTCATAGAGCTGCTTGGTCGCAGCTAAAAATACAATGCATGGAACGGGGGGATTCCACACTTTATTTTGGTATACAGAAAATGGGGATTCTGCGGCAAAAATTTGGACAATTTACTGATGACATTGGTTAATTTTATGGCTTTGATTCAGGTCATTTTTTCATCATAAAAAGAGCTACTGTTAACAAATGGCCCATTTTCTACCCTATATTGATGTTTTCTCACCAGGATAGTGCATCAGGAGGAATTCTGCCATTAAAAAGTGGCTGGAAACAGATAAAACTATTATTTGAAAAGTTATGCCCTCGGGCAGATATTTGGCATTTACTGGAAATGCATAGGCGCAACCTTGAGACTCATTTTGTTATCATGGGTCACATATACACAGGGCTCTCGTTTCAGCAGAAATATAGCACTGAATGGAGAGCATGAAACAATTTTTGATTATCAAAATTAAGAGGCATAGGCACTCCCACCTTCGCAGTCGCTTGGATCCACCTTTGCAGCTGCTCAGAGGAGAAGATGCTGACTGAAGAGAGGCCAGTGCCATTTGACAACACTGAGGCCGTCCCTGGCCCATACAAACTGCTGGCAGGCCGGCTAGCACTGAAGATCAGCTGACCCTTCTTCGAGAAGGTGAAGTCACTACAGGTGCCAGGGGGCATGCAGTTCAGCTGGACACAGGAAGAACCAATACAAAACAAGTTTAGATGCTTCCAACCAGGATAGGTTCCAGCCGATTGTGTTTGGTCATTTTTGTCCTTGCCCTTGCATTTTAGAGCATTTGACAAATTAACTATGCAAGATCATAAAATAACATTTTGTTAGCATGAGTACAGAACTGCTTGTGCTGCGGATTTTGCAAGTCAGTCTCGATAAACGCATATTCCAAATTAACACACATGAATTATTTCTGAGTGAAACTTCCAACTGACATTCTAATTCTCAATCAGCAAATCTACAGCCTTCACCAACAAGCAAAATGTGCAAATAATAATTTGTCCAAGAAATTAAAAGGACAGAAGAGTTTCTTGATACTGTTCTTGCAGGTTACATTTTTAAGTTGCAGGCAATTATTATTTCACATTTTCCCCACAAAAAAAGGTTAAATAAAATTTCAAATGGGTTCAGACCCATGTTAGAAGGAACAGAAATTCATTTGGATAGGGAGAAAACAATTATGGAAGTAGGAGAGGGGCGAAAAAAAAAAAAATCAATGCATTTTTCTGCTGCTCTCCCTGGTCCCAAACAGGTAATGTATTAATGACCTTTAGACTCACATTGTGGAAACTTATCAGTCTCCTGCTTATTTAGCCTGGGCTGACGGAGCAGGTTCTCAGCCATTTCATCAATATATCTCAGACAAGGCAGTTACTCAAACCAGGACAGGAGATATTAAGGCTTGATAGATCCACACAGAAATCCAGCACCTCTGCTTATATATATGCAATAGGATTTTACCTTATGCAGTCAGAGACAGTTCTTTGACCTTCCCAGCACTTAGAATATGAAGGCATACATCAGTTTTTGCCATTATCTTAATTTGGAATGCCGACTGTTTATTTTGCAGACGTTTTTTACGTCAATAACTGCTCACACTGAATACAAATGAGTGAAAAGCATTTAAATCAGTAAGCAGTGTTGAATAAGTAGTCGAAGCCAAATAAAGATGCAAACAGCGCATCGCACAAGAAATGCCCATGAGTCTATGACTGTGAATTGAACAGCACGGTGAAAGTCATGAAAATTCATAAGATAGTATTAATTCATCTTCATAATCTTTATAAAATTTAATGGGCCAGGTGCACTGAAATATAGCCTCGTCACAGAGAGCGCTCAACTTTCAATACAGATTCTCATTAACAAAACTAAATTCACCCAAAGAAAGAGCAACCCATTTGTGTGAAACAAACTAAAACTAAATCCTAAAATCCTCCAGTGCAAGGCAATGCACATGTAGCAACTTTCCTTGACACAAAATTAATCTTCATAAGAAAGAAAAAATTCACTAAAATTCAAACACCAAGCTCTTTGAACTTACGAGTAGTTCTGGGCAGAATAAACGTCGACATTTTTGGATACACAATTTAGGGCTTTCAATAAGCTCTTTTAAGCTGCCACAAAAAGTGAACATTTTCTGGGGCCACCAAAATATCAGGGTTAGTGCTCATTTTCAGTTTCCACATGCCCACATTAAATATTCTTTACATAACAGGTATTTAGCAGATGCTCTTCTTCAACACAAAGCGCATTTAGCAGGAGCAAAAGCGCTGGAAATCCAAGACGGAAGCAGCAATCCAAGCTAATGAGCTAGGCCATTTCAGGACAGGTACTGGCCTCTCCTCAGACCATGGTACCAGGGACCAGTACGAGCAAGTGAGCTTTCCGCCCATGCCACGTCTCACCTGGTCTCGGAGCTGTTTAATGGAGTGTTGCAGGGTGAGGATGTGTCCCAGGAGGGGGCTCCTCAGTGCATCCCTCAGGGCCCCGAGCCTCTCACCATGGGTCCGTTCATCACGCTGCAGGAGCTTGGCCTGGAGCCTCTCCAAGGCCTGCATAACCTGCTGTCGCTCCAGCGTGGACACTGTGTTAGCAGAGCAATACATTCTCAGAAACGCATACCCATGCAGGAACATACAAGATAGCATGCAAATACGCACAAGCATACTTGAGCACACACAACTGAGAGAAAGATTGTCGTCTCTAATTTCAGGATTATCAATGGTATTATCTTCAGACATAAATGAAAACTATATTTGACATCATTCTGAAAGGTTTAAGCACACCACACTCTGACAGACAGGTCATGGGAAACAAGTGATATGAAAAATCTACCTGCAGGGACATTTTCATACATTGTCCTTCCTGCCAGAGGAATAAGGCACTATCTGCAAGAGAAAGCAAAAATAGCATGTGACAGAGCTGAAAAAAACCTAAAAACAACTAGCTGTCCATTTCATCCCAAATATTTCTGGAAATTCAATAAAACAACGGAGCGTCAGATGTACGAGCACCTGATCAGCGAGCCGACCTACACCCAGGGCCACTTCCAGGAAGTTAGTCCCATTTCATTTCAGTGAGTCACGGGAATTCAAGGAGAATCCCCACTGTGGTATGAGTTCTAGATCGCCAAGTATACCACTGACACACAACTTAAAATTAAAACAAAGTTTTAAATATTCGGTTTTAAAACACTGGTATGATACTTTGTTCCACAGAAGCGATGTTCTTATTAACGTTATCCAGTTTGTTTACACCTCTTTACACTTGTAGCCATGGTTGTATGCTGACTGTGGGACCACATTGAAAAAAAGCTTCGGCTTGCATGCGTTATCCTGGTTTTTAATGTTTATCATATTTATATGTTTGAATGTTTTACATTTATTTACCAAATAAACTAATCAGAAAAAAATCCATTCCAAGACAATTGAAAACTCACACAAGGACACGTTTTTATTTTCTCGCGAATAGCCAGTGTCAACTGCTCAAGTTACTTTAAATTATAGCTACTAAATGTGTTCACTTCTTGCGCGCTAACATCAGCCAGCTTGGATGACGAACAATTCCGAACCTGCATGGAATATGGATCGATGACAGACGTGCGAAGTTACAGCTCCTGGGCGAGATTAGTAACCCAACGAACCATCGAACAGACACGAATAAAACAAGTAGCTCAAAAGCACAAGTTGACTTTTTAAAACTTAGGCTGTGATTTCGCAAACACGCTCCTTACCTGTTCGACGGAAGTTTATTTAGCAGCGGACGTCCGCACCTCACCTGAAACAGGAAGTGCAGAGCTGAGATAAATGATGGGCGAAACCACGGGAAACGAACAAGAACCTGCATACATTGAAAACTCCATAACAACAAAGAGCAACTCGTGCGACTTTACGTTTACTACCAGATTAAAAAGTTTGGAAAAAGCTAATTAAAACTAAATCGCTTGAGCAAACAGGTGCACGTCAGATCTCAACCAATACGTTTGCTTGCGATCTAAAACATCGCCTAAACTAAGCAAGAAAGTTACTAACGGTTACTCGGACACTGAGCACTACAAGTCACTACATGACTTGATTTGAAAAGCAAAAACTTCTGTCTGGTTGGCATTCCTTGACTCCAGTCTGGCAAGTTAATGAGCACAACTCGCCAACCACCCGATGTTTGTCACGCTTTGATATGGGTACACTTACTCAACCTTAAATAGCTAGCTTGCTAGCTGGTTCAGCATCGTGGATGTGAAGTTAGCTGCTCAGCGTTACTGTCTCAGCTCGCTCACTGGCTGGCAAGATGGCTCTAAAATAAACACCAAATCAAACGTTGGCTGTGATCGCATCTAAGCCATGATGACAGTGCACGGACAAATCGATAGTCGAGCAGTGAATCCTGAGTATTGCGACTAATAATAGTTGTTGGTGAAGTTTGCAGTTCTTACAGGTGGGGACGAGCTAAGTTACTCAAACCAGAGTTTCGAAATGTCCCTTTAACAACTTACAGTCACGTGACGCGAGGGCAGCTGTCAACATGGCCGCTTCTAGGGGCGTTAGCCTTAGTGTGCAGCCCTTACCTGTGGTGGTTTTATTATTTCTCATTTATTTCTCAACAAGCGTATCTGCCAGTGAGGTCCCCAATTGCGAAAATCTACATCTGGGACAATATCCTTTCTAATTCCGCCGGAGATTATATTAAATATGTTAAAATGACGCTAGCAAACCAAGATGAACGGCTATGCTAATGTTAATAGCTAGCTAGCAGTAATGCTATTGTGAGAATGGACATTGCGGTCATCTGAAGTTGCAAGAGCTAAGATTTACGTAGCAAGTTTGTTCATCTCAGATTAAGCCTGAATGAAGCAAACTGGTGATATTTGCTGGAGAAGCAGTGTTGATCGATACATTGTGAATTCGGGTGCTGGCAGTTGAGTTGCTTGCTAAATCGGTTAGGTTAGCCAATGTGCCAGATTTGTATGACAAACTTTACTGCGGACTCTCGGGCAAGCTCCGCATTGATCCCAAAGTAATTCTCTAAAAATTTTGACAAACCGGCGGTGGTTAATTCAGCTGGAGGGTTGATCTTTCCGGATGGTCTTAAATACTCTGTAATCAATTCAACGCAGCGCATGTAAATGTGGTAGCAAATTGAATGCTCGCAAATAACAGGCACTATGTATTTACGTACTGGACGTGTCCATATTTGTTCCTTTCGAAGCGAGAGCGCCCTGGATAAGATCTCGTATATCATCATTAGGCGAACACTATTATGGAGTACCGGCTGAGGACTACTTTCAAACACCCTTGCTTTAATTCCTTTGCTCCTTGCTTTTTTTCGGATACCGTTATGCATATAGACACCCGAAATGTATAAAACAATTTATGAGTTCGAAGTGGGATGTAATGTCATTTATAACCTTAACGCTTTCCATGTATCTTTGTAAAGACCCAAACATAGATGATGCTACACAAGAGCCTGAAAACTGCCGGGACTCAGTTGCCTGGGGTAAGTGGTCTATTTTTTAATTATTATTATTTCCAAAAATAATTTCACTCCATAATATTTGTTTAAGTTAACGCCTTAAACATTTTTTTTTTTTGCAGAATAATGGCCTCCATGCATGTAGCTAATGTAAATCTTTTCTGATACAGTTGTGTTAAAGCATGCTGATGGCCGGAATAAAATACAGGCATGTCACTCTGTGCAGTGTTCCAAGGTGTGTTCTTTTGTAAAGAGGAAAAAAATACATGTTAGTTATTTAGGAACATACATCCTGAATGACTTCAAATATGACTGCAAGATTGACACCTCATTTACTGGGAATTGCCGTGTGTTCAACTTCAGCCATGCAGAACAAAGCAATTACTGTGCTTTATTTGTAAGCATAGTCTGGATAACTGCAGGGAGTTGATAGTTTCATGATTTGACCGTTTATTTCCCTTTCTGTCTTACATTCTGAAAATAAGACTGCCAGATGGCTATCTTGGCTAAGTACTCCCTCTTGAATGCATCCTAAATACTGAATATCTCTCGTATATCCTGAAATCAGAGTCAGGAATTGTGGCACGAGTGTTGTATAAACCTTTCAAGAAATTCTAATTTTGCATGAAATCGCAAAATTTTACCGCACAAGTTGTAAACCCCTGGAATGACTGCGCCATATACATCATCATTTAGCACTTTTCTGACTTAAACTTATTATCATTGTTTCAGTGGAGTGTATGCCTGCACCAAAAGTCAGCTGTCGCTTGGCCAATGGGACAGAATTTACATTCAGCGGAGATGAAGTGGGATTCAATAAAAGTGTGCCCTGTCGAAATGTGTAAGCAAAAAATCTATGGAATTGCCTTTGCACAATAATTTATTAACCTATTTTTAATATGCACCCTCATTAAAATGCACCAGTCCCATTTTGAAATGAAAAATTTTGATTAAGTTGACATTATCCTTGGATTTATGACATCTTCCAGCTAATGAAAAACATTCCTCACAACATTGCTGATATTTAATGGCAATGCTGCAGCATTAGGGGAAAAAATGCCACCAACTTTGTGAGAAGATTTTGAATTATCAGGGGGGCTCTTCTCCAATGCTAACATTTTGTTTTCTTCATTATCAGGAGTGGCTATTCATACCGAGTTGCTGTGGCCCTATCACTCTTCCTTGGGTGGCTGGGGGCAGATCGTTTCTATCTGGGATATCCAGCTTTAGGTGAGATTTCAAATTCTTGTTGATTGTGCACTAATGCATTGCTGTCCAGCAGCTGTATAATCCCAGTGAGCTGTGGGACGTGGTGTCCTTCTCACAGCTAAGTGCGAAGATTTAGCTTCAATGAATCTGTCATGGGTTTGTAAGGAAGGTGACGTTCTGTCGAAACAGTGGAAAGTTTTCAGTCTTGAAGGCCAGAAAAATCCTAATTAATCACGTAATTCTTCAAAAAAAAAAGCATGCAAGGAATTTTTTTAATTTTGCAGGAAGGAAAGTGGAAGTCAGTTTCAGGTTAACCCTTACATCTCGGAGAAATATTATCGGCATAAAACCAGGAACTATGTAAGGCCACACCTCCAGCTTATAAACTCACCGGTCTAGTAAGACCCAGACTGCATTCTTCAGTCTTGCAATCAATGTATGCATCTGCTGTTCATTTCCTCTGGTGGTAGTGTTGAGCAGTTTAAGACCAAGCCTCACACTTAGTCCTGGCGAAGTCTCGTGAACAGCGTAAGCCACATGCTGGTGTTGTTACTCTACTCTTGTATAGACTTATTCTCTGCGTATTGCATGTATATATTATTAATTCTCCCACATTAAGCCTGTACCTTCCGCTGTAGGCATGCATCTCCTGCATTAAGTGTGTATCTTCGGCATTAAGCGTGTTTATATTCTACCTAAATGTTGCATGTACTCCTGTTTGTTGTTTTTGTCAGCACTTTCATTTCATGTATAGCTTAGTCTGAACGTAGTGCTGATTGTTGTTTGTGTCAGGGCTTTAACTTGACATATTAGTTTGTGTCTACCTTCCTGCTTCACAGTAGGCATAATAAATACAACCAAGTCCATCCTTGCACCTGAGTCCAGTCCTCTTCTGTGCACATCACCAGTGTGTGTAGCACACCCCTTACAAACTACAGTATATCATAGAACACCATGTAATCCCAAATACGTTAATATTTTCTGAATAAATAAGCTTTACAAAGGAAACTGATTTTTTTTTAAATAATAAGGTGCCTTTTGTAAATTTTAAGTAATTCATAACTGTGAAAATGTTTGCACTAGCTTGGCTTGAATGCCAAAAGGATAAGGATCAACCTTTTAATTTAGTACAATAGAAAGCTTGAGTCAACAATACTTAAAACTTAGTTTAAATTTTTTTTAAATTGTAAAAGTTGAAATAAATGATTGTTTTATGTTCTTTCACAAGTGATGTCAGGATTAAATTATCATCACAATATCAAATAGCAGCTCTGGAGCCAGGTGGCTTCAGAATTAAACAAAAATAGTGCCCCAAACATAACTTTTTTTTTTTTTTTTTTTTTTTTTACTGTATCCCTTTTGTAATTGCACACTCTTATTTTTTCTGTGCATGAAAATTTAAAATATTTACCAATCGTAAGGGCAGCTTGCAGGAGAAATGTTTTTCATATTTGTGCTATACCTTGTCTGAAAATTACATTTTGAAAAGTTATTGCAGGCTTTCATACATGTTAAAAACCACAAGGGCACAAATTCAGCCTAAAATGTGGCCATTTTTAGTAAAGCTCCATAACCCCTTTGACCAGAAGCCAAATCAACCCCATCCTTGCCACAAGTGCATGACCTCTCTTTAAGACTTTATAACTCAGGATCTGAGCATCACACAGACTAGAAAAGATTATTTTAATGATGCAGGACACTTGTTTCATTTGGAAATAACACGTAGGCCAGTCGGGTTTATGTCGTTAGATGCCTTCCTGGTGGTCTCTCGTGCGTCCATAAACCTTTTTTGTTTTGTCTGCACTCTAGCACCTTCAGATTTTCACAGATCCTTGTCATATTCATATATAAGGGATGAAAATCAAGGCCTAGTTCGATTTTGGCCCAGACTTCTCAATAAGAGGCTGCGGGCGGAAATTTTACCGCCTACTAGAGCCCTCCGCGCCGCCTACATTTTGCTGGTCTAAGACATGTTTTTTCCCCCAACATCACCAGCTACTGCTGCATTTTGCTCTGCGTACCATATTCACTGTAGCAAAATTGTTTTCCCCGGTCCAGTTCTCTTATTATATTATATTAATTATTAATTATAACTAATTATCATATGACCAATCTTTGTACCTCTGTCTTATCTATGCAATACGGAATAGTGCCTTGGCCGGGTCGCATATTAATTTGGTCATTGCCAGTTGTCCAAGAGTTGGATAAATTTGTTTTGACGTAGGTCAGCCAATATTATTACCATGGATGTTCAAGAGCATTGTATTCACTGTAATGTGATTCACAATGCACTATGTTGCACTGACTTGTTAAGAGTCCTTGCCTCTTTCAAAGCCACATCAAGTAGTTTTTATTACTATCAGTGATGCGTAATTGAGCCTTGGCCCACAATATGTGCATATCGCTTATTGCACCTAGGAAAGAAATATTGGTTAAAGAAAGGTAATCGATTTATATAATGACTACCGTTAACGTGGGTGGCACTTGTCGTTACCCTTGAACCTATAGTTATGATTTTTGGTTTGGGGATGTCTCTGGGCAATAGGAATTTGCATACCGAAAATCGGACATGCAAGTAAACCTAGCCAGAAATAAACATTCATCTATTACGATAAATGCAGCTCTGTTGATTTATTTATTTTTTAGAATCATGTCGCCAGCTTTCCACTCTCAGAAGTTCTACAGTCTCCAGATTTCATCCCAAGCTGATCCACTTGTTGTGGCACAAGACCCATATCATATCCTTCTTGGCTCTCCTGTAAAATCTGTTCTTATTATATCCCCAAATTACGAGTTTTGGGGATATCATGGTTTCGCCCCACCCGCCTCCGCCACGTCCGCAGCCGCCGCCGCGTCCACCGATTTTAGCCATTAGCGCGGTAACTCTCAAAATACTTTACACTGGCTTCTTATTTTTAGCTTATGGGTAGATATGGTAGAGAGGATGAACTGCTTAGATTTTGGGCAAGTATGCACTCCTAGGTTTGCCACTAGGTGGCGCTATATATTGAAAAAAAGTCTTCTTTTTTTTCTTTCTTTTTTTTTTTACCAGATCTCTGGAACAATTACTTGCAATTTTCCTCATATTGTAGGTCTAGTTAAGGGGAATCTAATGAAGGAGGCTTTAAGGATTGGGGAATTTTGGGGATATACCCCTTGCTGTTGGCCGCCAACAGCGTAGGCCTAGTTTAACTAATGGAGACAAGTCTCACACACCCTAAGTACCTGTCAAAAGTTTGGACACACTTTGTCACAGTACTCTGTTTTTAGTGAAATTTTAATGGCTTAGCTTCTCTACATAATCTCAATTGGAATCTTGTGAGAGGCTATCAGTTAGAAGTTAGAAGAGAATAATTTGTTGTGTGAAAAGTGTCCAAAATTTTGGAATCCCCAAGGAAGCTATATTTTGCAAAGTCAACAGGCAAATACGCTCCTTCTTTTTTCCAACAGCCGAATTAAAGTCGAGCTGTTTTGGGACTGATTGGCCAGGAAGGTGTATGAAAAGCAAACCACAAGTGCAGCACATCTTTGGAAAGTTAGGCAGCCATGCAGCTGCAAACTCATTGTAGTCATATTGTAGTGCTTGTGGGGGGAAGAAGTTGTGAGCGTGCTCAGCAAATATGACAACAGACCCTGGTTAATTTGATGAATTAAAGAATGACGTTTTTTTTTTTTTTTTTTTTGAAAAATAAAGGGTGCTTCTTTATTTTACATGTATTGTAAGAAAAATGGGCATCTCCAAACTTTTGACTGGTACTGTAAATGTTTCTTTTTCACAGCACAGTACATCATGCAATACTCCAAAGTATTTCATCATAATTCCACTGTCATGCCATGAAGTTTCACTAATGTTGTTTTTACAAATAGTTGCATTTTGCGTAGTTTTACAAATATTTCAGTGCAATTGCACAATAATGTATTTTGCCAACATACCTTTTCTTGAAGCCATTTAATCAAAACAAAGAACAGTGGTCCTTCAAACCCTAGCAGATCTACGTACGCTCAAGTTCCTCATTTTACTTGCATAATATTGATCTTGTATGTTTAAAAATGGCAAAACTTTTAACTTCAGACTTATCAGCTACAAGCTTTGCCATGCTAATTGGAGGCTGCTTATAAACCTACAGTGATCTGGCAAACGTAGTAAGCCACAAATTGTGTATTCTTGTAAAAATAAAGAAAAACAACACACGCTTGAGATTCAATGGCACTTGCTGTATTTTTACAGGTTAAAAATGGTGAATGGGTTTTCTTTTATTTTAGTTTGATGTATTGGTTATGTGTGGTAAAGTATGTCCAAATGTACTGGCAAATTTATTTGTCAAGTATAAATCATAACAGTTTAGATGGCCTATCCTTGGCAAACACACTATGCTTTTTGGACAAAACCTGTGACCTCCCCTTAAATCTTACTTTGAGTTTCATCAAAGTCATATTCTGGGGACAGGTATTCTGGGAATGTGCAATGCCATGTGTTATAACGTAAATTCTGTGCGTCGTTTAAAATAATTTCACGTTTTGTTCTCATCTTTTTCTATTTAGCTTTTAAGGATTTCAAGCATTTTTAGGGTACAGCTAACCTCACTGAGTGATTTAGGCCAGAGGTATTAATTGCCCTCTGGTATTGGTTTTATGGACCTCTGAAGAAATGATCTGTGATGGATGCCTTTCAAAACATGCTGAAGAAAAACACTTATCTCTGGCCCTATTACTGATACAGGTCTGGGGTGTGGATGGATTTGTAATACGAGGCTTCCTCTAGCACCACCATCATTTACAATATTTGTATCTGTTCTTGTTTCTATGGAAACTGTGTTTGAAGTAGGGCAAATTTGAGATTTTTCACTTTTTGTGTTCTTTTTTGGTGGTGAAAAAAGCCTGTACACTGGATCGATGGTGTTTTCCAGTATAATTCAGGTCACCTGAGATGCAACAGGTGCAAATTCATAATGATGCAACTTTCCCCCAGGGATGGACATACTCCTTGAACTTGTGACTTTTTCTGTTGTAAACAACTTTGAAAGGGTTAATCTGATAAACTTATGTTCAGTTTTTACCCTCGGCCCGACTTCAGGCTGAAGGGTATTGTCATCAGCTCGTCGTCTGTCTGCCCGTCTGTCTGTCTGTCCGTGTATGCACCTCTAAAGTCAGCACCAATAAACTAGTTACCCATGCCAAAACATTCGCGGTAATGTAGGGAATCCAGGCCCGGAAAGAATTTTTCAGATCGGACCATTTTTTGGGGAAAAAATGGCATTTTTGGCACTTTTGAAAAAAACTTTGTCATGGACTGATTTTGATGAAGCATTTGAGCCAGGGGGTTTATACCTGGGGGAACGATCATATATATGCGGGGCTCTAGATTAGTGAAAAAAATGTGAATTTTCCAAAGTTTTTGTGGGACTTTGGGAATTTTTGTATTTGTAAATGTATGTTCTGTGGAATTCTACTTTGGTTATTGTGTAATTTCCTGGGACACTTCATAAGTCAGGCCGAGGGTGTTCAAACGCGGGCGTTTCTTGTTAAATAAGTGTCAACGATCTGTCTGAAATGAAAGTTTCTTTTGTCGCTTCTTCAGTATCACCAGTAATTGGCGAGTAATAAGGGTCTAAAAAGTGGAGAAAATCTCGAATTTGCCCAACTTCAAACACAGTTTCCATGGAAACAAGAACAGATACACCCATTGTAAATTATGGTGGTGCTATAGGAAGCCTCATATAACAAATCCACCCATACCCTAGACCTGTATCAGTAATTGAGTCAGAGATATAAGGGCTTTACTACAGCATGTTTAAAGCGCCCCCTACATGCCATTTCTTCAGAGGTCCATTAAACTATTACCAGAGGGAAGTTTGCAAAAAATCTGAGATATCCATTATTTGGGCCAAAATGGACAAAGTTGTTGATAAAATCCAAGACCATGATGGCCCAGGTGTGTTTCCACTTGGCATGGAATGACCCGTATGGTATTTCAAGGATAAGTGGTCATCAGCCATATTTGCACTACAGTATGAATGCCAAGTTCCATACGTAACTGTTAACACATTCCAATTATATTGCAAAATTGGTAACAAAACAAGGCTGCGTTGTCTGCTGTTATCAGTACTCTGTGGTGCTTTAAGCTGTTAAGGCTCCACTGTCATAAGACGGGGGTGTTGTTTTGTTTAAAGAAATTGTTTTTTTTTTTACTATTCTACTTACAAATGCATTGAAAACAACCAGACTGAATATGGTTCAGTTTGCTCTCATTGATTAAGTTATGCAGTCATACTTAAATATTTATGTAATGAAGACTTCGAGATTTGTAATTGTGGACTAACTTACAGTCAAACAGTGGAGGCAAGCAGCTTAGTCCAATATATTTGAATGAAGTTCAAAAATATTACACATCATTGCATATTTACATATGAGCAATTTTGCCTTTGCATCAACAAAGAATTTCCAACAACCAAAATGGATGTCGTCTTCAAGCGACTTGTAAATACAAATGAAGGCTGTCAATAACAGTTGTTCTCAGTGCTTTGATAAAGGGTTGATTCACTACTTAGTCACAAATGATACAAGAAATAAATTGTTTTCCCTATCATGGAGCTTTCCAGAAATCACACTACAGTCAAAATGGTACTCTGTACAGAAATTTTCCTGCTCTGCCAGGAATTTCCCTGATTAGACCAGCCTAAAAATACAATGCGCCATCCCAACTGCGAAAAGAACATTGGGTATAAAAATAGCTTTGAAAGATGTTTAGTTGTGACCTTCTCTTCATTTAAACTATCCAGCCCAGGTTGCGATGGCGTACACTTGGCTTACCCATGATCCTTCTGCAATGACTGAATTAATTGCATTGCTCATTAGAGTCCTTTATAAGGCTCCGAAAAGTCTGGCTTAAAATTGCCAAGCTTGATTTGATTACAGGGGCAGATTGTGTGCATTACAAAAAGTGCACAACATGCTTGGATTTTGACTTTTTCATCGGCTAGTCTAATACCCAGGCTAGAACTTGCAACTCCATGCTGATTACTTGGCCGATATCTTTCCCTCATCCCCTCCTGTTGCTGTTCAGCCTCAAATTTACGACTGACAGAAGGCGGTGAAGGATGGAGTCCCCTGTATTACAGGCTCACCCTGAGTTTTCTTCTCCTTGAAGGGGGTTGGAGATTTTTTTCTTCCCACACATGGGAAGTTTTATTTTCACATTACTAACTGTTCTCTTGTGGTGCTGGCCGATTATCTCCAATATTCCTTTTCTGCGTCTCTATCTGGGGGGGAAAAAAAAGAAAAGCTGTTTAACATTAAGACGTAAGAGCACTGAATGCAGAAAACTAAATTTCATTAAAAAATGCACATTGAAATATTTGAACCTGTGGCTATTTTGTGAAGTTTACCATGTCCTTGCGGATGTTTGGTTGGTTTGTCTGGAATGAGAATGGGGACTTGATGGAATAGGATCTAACCGGTTCTGTGCTGTTTCTGCCTGGAAGCCGTACTCCTCATACAGAGCTTGGAGGCCAGAGGAGTGAAACTTTGTGACCAAGCTGAGCTTTAATAAGCCAAAACAAGGCTTCACACCCTCCTGGGGTGGGGCAGGGGGAGTTTCCGCGACCCGCTATGCACAGAATAATGTCCCTATTATCTTATCCAGAGGGACTCCCTGCTATAAATAGGGCTCAAATCAAAACACTGGAGTTAAGCATGAAGTAGCAAGTATCCCCCCCCTACATTTTCCCCTTTTGATTGAGGTTTTATTTTTAATTACGCACCTGCAAGATCACAAAGGCCCCGCTGGATAAAAGGCCTCCCCGGTTTTCCGCCGTTTTTGTTTCTGGAGCGCTGGGTCTGGAACGCTAGCCTCACGTCGCGCTTAAGTCGGTACTCGTGGAGACGCACCTGGCCTCCCCTGGCAACGCTTGGGCCTCGATGCCGCTGCGCTATTAAGCCATTATAAGATGTGGCCAGGCTCTCGCGAGCGCGTATATGCGCGGCAGGCATCTCTTAAACGTGCACCTCCGTCCACCTCCAGCAATCAACATTACAAGCTCCCCCACCCCCCCTCCCAATGAGCAGTTTGGGATAATATTAATGAAAATTTACTGTAATTACGTTATAATCGCTCGGGTGAGATTTTATTTAATTGGTTGTAAAATGCTTTGTCTTGCGCTGGGCCTCTCTGGATTGGGTAACTGGTGTATTTTCTGTATTCTGCAACAATAGCATAAGCTCATATCTAAGTCCTGACGCTAGGCAAAGTGTATGTTAGTTTTTTTAAGTACAGCAGTACCACTGTGCTGTTAAATAAAGCCAGCATAGCTGTTTAAATAAAGGTTTTGTATCTGGTGTGGCTTTCTGATATCCTCTATCACATTTTGGTGTCACTCGATGCCGTAAAGGATGCTTTCTCACGTTCATTTACCCCTACATCATGCTGCTGAGTCTCCCGCTGGTATAGTAAACAATGTTTATGGTGCTCGTAGAACTGAACAAATTAAAGAACACAGAGTGTTCGGTTTTTTTCACTTGCATTACCTCTATGGATTGAAATCTCTTCGCCGTAGGAGAGGGCTAAAAAAGCATGAACCCAGCACAATTTAGTTTGAAATGCAAAACAGCTGGGTGAAACAGACGGACAATCAATGCAAGTGTCCGGATCCTTCCTGCTCGTGTGAAGTCCAGGGGAGGTGGCATTTCCTGGTGCACCTCAGCCTCTCGAATGAGTGTGTGGGCTCCGCCACACGCGGACGGAATTATATGAGGTAACGGAGAGCTTAACGGGGCCAAACTACCTTCTAAGCCACCTCATTGTCAAACAGAGCTTTTGCCCAGGCTCTCTACAGAGGCAGTGAATTACTCCATGCTAGGCTTAGGGCCTGCGGCTTACAACTGCACAGTGCGTAAAATGGACAGTCTTGTTAAAAGAAAAAAAAACGGGCTGTATTTACAGGCTGCTACTCTTGATATTTCATAGGTTTGCTGAAGTTCTGCACTGTGGGATTCTGCGGCATTGGCAGTCTGGTGGACTTCATGTTGATATCCATGCAGGTAAGAGGACCATTTGAGCACATCTCACATTCAGGGAAAAGAACCACCTTGTCGGACAAAATCATGGTCCCCCCCCCTATTCCTGCCATCAAATACGCATACCTTTAGTACTGGTTCAGCATCAGATATTTGCCTTTTCTTGTTGAGGCTTGTTATTGATATCTGTGTTTATTCATGATCTGTATTTGGGCTACTGCTTGGTATAGTCCACATCATTAGCATTAGCTGTAATGATATTACTTTTACTCATTGGTCTGGGAAACTTATTAGCCTGGTCTGCCATTATTACTCATATAAATCAGGTAAATGCACTCATGCTGGACTGCAAAGTCGCTCTGGCTAAGAGCTTCTGCTAAATGAACACAATGTAATATTACTTTAAGAGATATTTTACAATAGATCTGCGGAGGGCCACCCAGTGTGCTGTGGTGCAAAGGCTTTCTCCTGTATTGGATTTTGGGAGCAGTGTCCTTGCTTGTTTTTAGGGCGGAAGCCAGATGCCTCTGCAATTTTCCTTCTTGAAACTTTTGAATCCTGCTGATGTACAAGTTATTATTGGACAGATCCCCTGGCCTTGTAGTGTTGCGTCATCCCAGCAAGCCTAAACAGAGTAGCAGGCCCGGGCTGCCTAACGTGTGCAGATCAACTGTCCTGTCGGTTTGGTTCCTACCCTGACAAAGTACACTTCTGTACAGCAACGGATCTCATCAAACTGCTAATTAGCAGAGTCATGTGCCAAATTAGAGTTTGAGTGAAAACCTAAGGGACAGTGCTCTAGGAACAGGTTTGGGCAGCCCTGTTGGAGTTCAGTCTAGTCAATTTATTTGTATGCACATTTAAAAAGAAGGGGAATTGACCAAAGTGCTTCACAGGGACTTCAATAGCAGCCGGTGAAAAACATGCTGAGTAACGCCGAAAGAGCTGGAATAAAAGCAGAACAGACAAACGCACTGGAAATCCTGGTAAAAATAAGAAGCTAGCAGGGGTAGGATAAAACATGTAATCATGGAGTGAAAAGAGAAAAGCATTGAATAAAGGGGTAAAAACATGGGATTTTGAGGTTAAAAGGGTATAGAGGCTGTTGTGGGCTACATATTTGGTCATTCTGTGAACCAGGTACCCAAGAATGTAGATGTACTGGCTGTATGCATATTGACTTAAAGCTGTTGATTGGCTTGGGTGGGATGATTATTGAGGAGATTCACTTAAATAACGAGGAAGCCAGAAAAGACCCACCATGGACCTTTGCTGAGTTGTGAAAGAGTGGCCCTGCGGAAACTTAAGCGCTTGTTTTCTGTTGCACCTGTGACCCTATGAGCCTTTAGCTTTAGCGCTGTGAATGCAGCTAACGAGAGATCGCTTTCTGCATGTCTCTTGTGTACCTCCCAGGCGTGCGATTCCCCGTGGACCCTCCTGCTGTTACCCCGATTAAGGCCTTGCGGGCCGACGGGGGGAAAAAAATGCCCCGCCATTTGTCATCTCGTTAGTCACAACCTCTGCCTCTCCGTCCTCATTAGGGTGTGGTGTTTACACGGATCTGCACACGTCTGGAGCAGGAATTTAGCTTGTCGTTTGCTCATGGTACTCGCGATGCTTCTGTAGTTTTCTGCAAGCAGTGCCAGATACCTGGCCGCCTAAGTTTTAGCATTTGGAGACACACTGCCATAAACACAGCCTTTTTTCTTTTCTTTTTTTTTTTTTGAGGCTATTCTGGATGTAGGATGCTTCATAGCCATCTAACCAGGTGTCCGTCTGTCCCTATCGGAGAGCTTTGACTTATGGCCACTGTTCTTTTCTTACTGTTCCTATTTTTTGGTGTTCAGCATATGTTTTCATCATTTTTGACGCAGTTACATTTGCCTCCTGAAATGATTTTGCCGTTTTTGTGACTGATGCACCTGTAATTTCGGCACCCACCATTTGGCCTCTTTGGGACTGTATTAGTACCCTCAACTGGCTTTGGAGACTTGAGTAGCTGAGTGCTGCTTGTTATACCGTTTTGCTTTAATAAAAAATGTACCTTCTTTCAGTCCCACCCGAATTTAAAATGTCCAGTATTATGCGACTCATGCTCCAAACTCAGGAGAGTGAGACTGTTCATGGTTCTCCTAGCACCTGTCGCTGCTTTACACTTGTAAATCCAAACCTGACAGACACAGAATGAGAGCGTAGGAAACCCAAACACACCCATACTCGGGATACAACTGACATGTGCCTGGATGGTCAGTAGGAGGCGTCAGAATAATAATAATATTATGCTAGACCAACCCCACTGTACCTCACCCATTTCTCTTAAGCCATTTATGCGCTGGTCTCTCAAGGCTGCTGGCTACAATCGGCACGTGCACGAAACGGGATTCGATACATTGCCACGGTAGTCTTTCCGCAAAAACATTGCCTTTACCGAATTAGCCAATCCTGCAGCCTGATTGGACCTCTGGCTACAAAATAGTCTTCGGCTTAATAAGAATGCCTCGCATAGTTGCTTTTGTAATTTTAGTCCTGAAGCCTAAAAGGTAAAGTTGTTTTTGGGGGTACATCCTGTATTTTGTCCAAACCCTGTCTGGTGAGGGCTGTGGCATTCAGACCATTCAGACAGCGAGAAGATTAAGGCTGTAACTGCACACAAAAGCATCGAGGCAGCCGAGGTGTGTTTCGGCCGCTGCAATAAATGTTCCGCTGTTCGATAAAACTGCTGGCTTGAAATGGGATTTCTGATTGAAGGTCTTTTCTGTGCGAAGCTGCACAGGAGATCATCGACATGTAGACTCCGCCAAGCAAGAATGAAGAAGGGGGTGAAATGACGCCTTTTTTCGCCTATAGGTTAAGATGCGTCATCTGTCATGAGATGACTGCACTGCTGTTTGAATCTCAGCCTAAGTGAACCCCAGAGGATTCCAGTAGTGCTGAAGCACCGCTGGCCGGTGGACTGGAACACCAGGAAATAAAACTGTACTTCCCATGATTTTGAGCATCAGAATATAATTCTGGTTTGTAGTTAGATGTGCATTTTCTCTGAAGCTGAAAGTAACAGCTCTGTGGAGTTCGGCAGAATTTCAAATCCCCATTTGCACTCATCAGTTTTATGTAAAATATTCTATATGGTGCCTATATAAAGTGTGTATACACATGCAGAAAATACATTTTATAGAGCTGCGGAGAATTTTTTTTTATGGATATTGAGACTAGTATTTACTAATATGGTTGTTTAAATTGTGCAAGATATGAATGATAAGAATAAGACCCTTAGTCTTTTTTATTGTTTTTCCCACAATCCAGCTGCCCTTTTTGTGTTGTCTGCGAAGCATAGCAGCACATGGGGTTCATTTTGTCCGACACCTGTCTGTCTGTCCGTCCGTCTGTCTATCTGTCTGTCCGGTAGTCACGCTTTCATTTGGTAGTCACACTTTCACATGAGCTTCGCAGGCGACACGTGTTCACCTGAACACTCTAGTTGGTTTTTGAGTCAGTTCCCCTTATTAGTTTCCGATGTTCAATTATTATCTATTGCTCTCCTTCCGCACTCCAGCCCCCACTTGCTCCCTACTGTTGATTGTTAACACTGCGTATTTAAGTTCCTGGTCTACATTTATTCCCTGCTGTATTGTTCCTTATCATAGTCTTACAGGCCTGATGGCTTTAAGTGCTCCTTGCTCTTCATTCTCGGATTAACTATATTCGAGTAACCCCATGATTAGGGATCTCTCTCTCTACCTCTCCACTGCGGTTTGTCGAATCAGCTGGTCCTCTGCCCTCGGACTGCTTTTCAGGTGCAGACGTTGGACCTGTCTCTGACCGAACACCACTACTTCCAGACCGCCCCGGACCATCCATCTACCTTGGCCTGTTCTGTTCATAACCTTCTGTTTGGGCCAATGGCAGCGATGAATCTTCATCAAAAATGTCAAAGGGGGGCACCCCGGTGGCTCATTGGTCCAAGCACGCGCACCATAAAGGCTGTGTCCGATTCCGGCTCGGGTCATTTGCCGTGCGTCATCCGCATTCTTCTCCCCAACTTTCCTGTCTGTCTCTGCTCTGTAACTGTCAAAAAATAAAGGTGGAAATCCCAAAAAATAATCTTTAAAAAAAAATGCCAAAGCGCTTTTTATTTCCCCTCAGCCCAAAAGGGCTAAGGGTATTGTCATCACGCACGGCGTCCGTCCGTCCGTCTGTCAACAATTTCGTATTCCACGCAATAACTCCAAAACGACTTCACCGATCACTTTCGTTTTCGGAGTGCATGTTGGGGGTGTGGAACTGCAGAAGCCTATCGATTTTGGTCATGCTTTGATATCCAATATGGCCACCACAGTCACCACACACGAACTCCAAAACAACTTTACGATCACACAGACATAAGTCCAGTCATGTCACAGTCACGTCACGTCACGTCACGTCACATCTCTCGAATCAAGGACATTAGTCGAGTCATGTCACATTGTAGATAATTCTCTGGCACATCAGCTGGAAAAAGTTCTTAAAGGAGAATTCCGGTGTGAAATTGACTTGGGGTGTATTGAAACATGATAATGAGTACTAACTTTTGTCGAATACCCCACGTCCGTACGCACGCAACATTTCGAAATAACTCCCAACAGGCTTGCAATGGTAGTGAATCGGGCATAGCGTTGTCATGCGAAGAAATCGCTATTTTTTTCATCATTAACAAGGCTCAAAGTAGCTCCACACTTCATCGGTAGAATTCCGAGGGCCCTGACATTTAAAACGAGGCACTGAGAACTTTGAAAATGCACAGGTAGTTTATTAAAAAAGACTATTTATGCAAACAGTACCTGAAGGTAGTTTCCAGTCGCCTCCATCTTGAAAGTCACAATAAGTCGATTGACGAGCACGAACGAAGAGATTGTGATCTATTCCCCTATCCTTCCTATCATTCGTACTCATTATCATGTTTCCATACACCCCAAGTTAATTTCACACCGGAATTCTCCTTTAACTTACGTAGGAATGGTAGCACGACAGGGAGAAAGTGCTTTGAACTTCACAAGCACTGATAGCAGGTGAGCAGCAAAATACTACAACATTCTCACACACTTTCTAGTGATACAACCCACAAACGATGCACATGCTGAAATAAAGCTTGGGGCTGAGGGGTCCTGCTAGCGATAGCGCGCTATTTTTCTATGATCTGTACCTGGTTCACACTCTGAAGTTTGTGACGGAACAATGCAGTCACCCATGGAACCAGCCGATCTCTCCTTCCGGCTTCAAAGAATTAATTTTGGGCAACAAGAGGAAGAGCTTTGCCAACTTTATCAGTCAGTTGATGTAATTTCAAACTAGCTAGCCTCCATATCCAAAGTCACCTTGACAGGCTGATGCTGGACATTTACTCTAACTCCATTAGGGCCGCCACTACCTCTCTGACTACTCCATTGATTTGCACATCAGCCGTCTCACACTAAGATATTCGGGCATTATATGATGCCTTCCTCTTTGGCCTGGCAGACAGAGTGCAAGAGTGTTGACCACATGCCAGCTGTCTCCGGACCTGAACGGTCTTATTGACCTGGCTCTGAGGGTGAAATCCCGCCTTTAGAAGAGACGGGTGGATTGGCAAGATCGGCTCCGGGTCCCTTCGCCACCTGACCCTGACAGCCATCATCAGGACCCATGGTAGTGGATCATGACATGCGCTTCCATATGAGCCCAACAAAGCAACAACTTTCAGTTAACTCTGGCCTTTGCCTCCACTGTGGAAGTACTGATCACCTTATTGCCAGGTGCTCTGCTCATTGGCCCCAACCCATCCATTGAGGAGAGGTGCTTGCCTTTACAAAGACAGCCCACTTTGTTCCTCTGTGGTGGCTGCCCATAGCTGCTGAGCTTCTTCTTCACCATGTTGTGCGACTGCACGGCATTCTGCGGGAGCTTGTGAGCTTGTTGCTGTTTATGAGTCACAGTTCGCGAGCTGCTTCTGGAGGACTTTCTGCACCCTGGTGGGTGCCTTTCTTCCGGCTTCAACCCCGAGACCAACGGCCAGGTTGAGAGACTGAACAAGGAGGCTCTCTGTAGGTGCCTCCTTCCTTGGGTTGAACACAGTTCCCTCCTTGTGGCAGGTCCTCTAATGTCCCTTTTAGGGTGTTGTCTGGGCTACCACCCCCACACGCCTTTTGCAGGCCTTCGAGAAAGAGGGGGGATCCCTCTGGCTCAGTTCCTGGCCTGTCATGGTTACCGGGGATGGAAAGCCCAGGTCCTTCTGCACAAACACGCCACCCTCTTCCAGAGGCTTAGTAAACGCCAGCAGTTTTGCTTTGTGACTGAGTGGGGCAAAAAGTGTGTGACTGTTGACCAAAGACATTCCCTTGAAAACCTAGGTAAAGAAACTTGCTGCTTGCTTTATTTGTTCCTTTCCCCGGTTCAGATGTCTTATTGCCGTCGGCGGTACGGCTCATCCTCCATCCCCTCCTTCGTCAGTCTTTTTAGCATTTCAGCTTTAAGAGCTCCGCATTCTCTGTTCTCAAATTAATAATATTAAAATATCCTCTTTATTGGGGATATCTTCCTCTTCCTCTCAGTCCCAGGTTGGCAAGTTAGCCGGTCCCTCCTAACTGTCTGCTGAATACGGCGCTCTGCTCTGCGTGCCCTGTGCTCTCGGACTGCTTTATCGGTGTAGACAGCAGACCTGGCTCTGACCGTGACTCACCACTGCTTTTTAATGTCTAATTTACTGATTGCTTGACCCAGACCGCCCCAGTCTTTCAATCGAAGCCCTCTACTGTTCTTAAATTTCGCCTTGAGCCAATTGCAGCTGAGAATTTTAGCTGCCCTGGGGCTTTTTGTATGATCTGCACCTGGTTCCTTCTCTGAAGTTTGTGACGGAGACATAATGCAAGTTGGAGACATTGAACTTAATAGTAGTCTAAACGTATGACTCGCATACAAAATATGAGAAAGTTGCATTTTTGTAATTTAGTATGTTTTGTATCAGGAATATGACTACATTTTCTCCATTTCAGATAATCATGAAATATAATATTTACTGAAATAGAGTCGTGACAGAAATCCACAAGTGTAACAATTGGTATTTGAGGAATGGTTCGTATGTGGTATGGGGTGCCATGTTCTGTTCATTATTCCAGTTTGATACAGAATCTTGCTCGGGGCGCTGCATGCCTGTACACGCCTGATTCAGCAGAGGCACAGTAACGCTGCCTGCCTTTACCAGGCTGGACAGGACTGTGACATTCTGCACAGAGATGCCTGCTGCGAAGAGATCAGTTCTGCTCACCTTTCACCCCCTTCAACGTCCCAAAGCCGTCTCGGGTACAATGTCGTCCGGTGTGCCAGTCGGGGGTTACTGGGTACTCAGTCCCTGACTGTGCTTCAGGGTAGGGGTTGGAATTGACCCGCAATAAATTGTGGTGAATACTGTTGTCACTGCAATTTTGCTCGGAAATTTTGCCTGGTGGGCTTTATTGTAATGGTAGAGGAGGGATCTACAAATTTTGCCCTCAAATCCGAAAATCAGCCTACGTCGCTGTTCCTTCCTGGCAATTAACCGAATGATATGTGCTTCTAATTGGTCAGACTGTCATCACACCTGACTGTCAGGTAAAGGGAGGAAGAGAAACCACCTCGGGCCTCGAGGACTGTGATTTGGGGAACGATGTAGTAGAGTCGCATTCCATCACCCGACAGTTGTAAATGTTTGTACTGAAGTCAGTTCTCTAGTACATATTTTCTAATCATCTGCTTGCCCCCCTCCCTCCAAAAACCAAAAAACAAGTCTTCTCTCTGCCCTCTCTTGTTCAAAAATTTATTTTAAGGTCCTATGTTTTCCCATTCTTTCTCCAGCAATGAGAGCACGTTGTTTCTGGGTCGAGGAGAAATAAATGAATCGTTCATTAAAAACACCAACGACTTGATTAACTGGGGCTCTTCGGTGTTTATTGTTGTCTTAATGTCTTATTGAAGGCCCTGGGAGAGCAATGCTTTTAAGAATTGCTGCTGGGTCTGGGAGTAGCCTCATTCTTACATTCTCAATTAGCCGTGCGCCGTCTGTGTGCTTCCTTTTAAACGTGTGACACTTTTGATAAAGAGTTTTGGTTCTCCCTGGAACCCATTTAAGTGTCGTGCTACTTGCTGAAACGCTATATTTTACATATAAATACTTTGACCAAGAGGAACACTGGGAGCCAAATGCATTTTTGAGAACTAATGAATAGACGCCTGGGACATTTCATTATTATTTATATATTGATTCTGGAGGAGAGACTTATTCTTGGTGTTTTTCTGTGGAAATCCAGAATAAATGATGTTGTGAACTTCCTTGTTTACCTGTGAGCTTAGCCCTCCAGCAGGGGACATGTCTGCATAATAATGCTTGTGTACCTACCCTTGGAACAGCCATGTTTCAACTCCTTCTGTTTTTCTGGAAGTTGGAAAATACCTCTTCGTAAATCAAAAATCTATGATGTGTTGAGTTGCTACAACTCCCTGTAGTGTGCGCGCACACACACGCGCACACACACACACACACACACACACACACGGTGAGAGTTTAACAGTGTCCTGAGCAAGTGGGCTTCTTCCCTATTACTTTTCAATTAGAGTTGAACGTAGCAGATTTTTGGTCCTGACATTGTTTATCAGTGAGCCCGCTAAATCAGCTAAATCTAAACCTTTCAGTGGCGCCTGTGCTTTGCAGCGCTGAACACCAGATGCGTTTCCCTCTAAAAGGCACGGCCGTGGAGTCCAGGTGCTCTCAGTGTGGCTTGAGGGAGCTATTAGGCGGTCTGAGCATCAGCCATTCTGACGGGTGTGCACCCGCTACCCCTGTGATGTCATCCCTGCACTGCCACTGTCGAACCTGCTGCCAGAGTGACTGGCCGGAACAAGAGCCATGCTCTGCAGCAACAGTTCAACCAGCTCTGTCAGACTCACTAATACAGAAACACACACACACAGACAAAATGCACACACGCCTGCACACACATTTAAACATTCAGGCACTTGCATTAAGAAACAAACACTTGTGGTATGTCTTCATGTTTGTGTGTGTACAGTACACACATGGAAGTGCTTGCACGCACGTGCGCACCCACAGCTTTTTTACTGAACACCAGTGGAGTTACCAGAGTTAAAGTAGCTGTATCATGATTACTATGCATGCTCAGAACCTACATTCTAAGAAGGCGAATCTGCTTAACTGCAAGTCATAATCTGATTCCATCCTGGCCAATCCGTCTTCATTTTGCATTGTATTTATATATTTTAGTTACTCTGGCATAATGCTCTTTTTATATTTAAGAGCTTTCTATGGAAATTCAAGGTTTCAAAGTGCTATTTTTTAAGCTTTAGCCCAGGGATGGGAAGAATATATGCAGCTTGCCATTGCCACTAATCATAGAAGAAGAAAAATGCCTTCTAGATTTTGACTTGCAGTGGAGCAGATTTACTTTGTTCAAAGTTGTGAGCATTCGCAGTAACCATGACACAGCTCCTTTTACTGACTTAACTTTATTTTTGACTTTGACATACAGCCGCTCATCGTGTGGCATAGTGTGTCTTATGCTGTTGGAGAGGAGCAGTGTTGCTCAACCAGAAGATGAACCAAATGGTTCTAAATTGATGGAAGTGTGAAGCAGCGTCTCAAGTATCTCTGGCCAGAATAAATGGTTGACAGGCTTGGACGTGGTCAGTGAGAAGGTTTTTTATCACAATAGGGTTTTGTGTCACATTCCATTGGGTGGAGCCAATGACACCGCATCATTGGTACTTTGTCAACCAGACCTTCATTAGCAAGCCTCGCCTACCTCTGCCAGACTGCAGTGGGGAAGTTTGCCTCTCCAGAGCACATCCTCCAGAACTGTAAACTCTGGAATTTCCACCTACAGACTGCAGTCATCCTCTTTCACACTCCCAACTCTGCTGTTTGGCCCTGAAGATAAATGGGTTTCAAATACAAAACCGTTCATCCTACAAACAACACATTGTGTCAGACTTTTAGTATTAATGACTGCTCTGTACACAGAGTTTCTCTGGGGACGTGCTTGGAAGCCTCTGTTCTTCAGAGGCTTGCCGGCTGAATAAGATTTGCTTGTTTGTGCGTCCGTCCTCTCCCAGATTGTCGGCCCGTCAGACGGCTCCAACTACATCGTTGATTTCTACGGGGCTCGCCTGACGCGACTCTCCATCACAAACGAAACATACAGGAAGACCCAGAGTTCACCCTGAGGAGTTGAAAGGTGAGAGTTTGCACGTACTGTAACAACACTGTGCTATCAGAAAATAATGGATTTTTTTTTTTTTTTTTTTTACACGGTGTAAGACCTAAAAGATATAAGGACAGACATTTGATTACCATATTTTGAATGTCGATGTTACAATCACTACTATCACTTTCCAGCAAGGGGACTCTCGAACACTGACTACATTTTTTGCGGGGGGAAAAATTAACAACATTTATAAACGAGTCTAGTTTTGAAATGGTCAAGTCATGGAAAAGGAAGTTCTGTGACCTTTAGAAGAGCCTTTAATCTCATGTTTTTGTGAAAGCCAGCAAAAAAACTGTTTGAGGAGGGTGTTGGGAGTTCGAGATTGACCTCCATTATGGTTGTTTAACATTTGCTATTTCAATACCATCTTAAAAAAGAGCTGACCAGTTTTTTCACTTTGAAGATCAGAGGGCTGGACTGTAAACACATTCAAAAAGTGGCTGACAGGAATAGAGAGACAAACCAAATTACGGATAGTGTGCAGGCAGGCAGTGTAAAAAAAACAACATTGATGTTGGGTAAGTAAATCTAAAATTTTCAAGCGGGATTACCAATACTTTTTTTTTTAATTTTAGATCGCAAATAATTTTATCAAAACACTTAATCGAAATTGATCTTTTTGTCAATTTAGTAACCACTCTGGACATTCAGTGGATTTGCCTATACCCGTCTCTTTTGTGGAACAGTAATTTCACGCAGTCCAGTCCCTCTACTGAGATAATGTGTCTGAATGGCCATCAAGTGTAACTCAAGTTTTGTCGAGTAAAAACTTTGTGACTGAGTGGGGCAAAAAGTATGGCTGTTGACCGAAGACATTCCCTTGAAAACCTAGGTAAAAAAGCCTCCTCTATATAGATTGTGCATCTTCTCTTGAATTCAGAGGCCTCAGTGCTGCACAAACCCAAACGAGCAGCTCAAGGACACCTTAACGGCTGACCCTGCGAGCAGCAGCTTTACCCCCCCAGTACACGGCAGGCCTTCACATCCCCTGCTTGCAGGCCTTTAAATGTCAGCCCGCAGAGCGAAGTTTGCGGAAGTGTTCTGGCGGTGCGTGCGGACGGGCGAGGGTCGTGAGATCGCACTTATTACAGCAGGCGCCGGACCCGCCTCTGCCAGGGTCCTCCTGCCCGCATCCGCACCCCCCAGCAAGCGGAGAAAATGTCCATCTGTCTCTCCTGCTCGGCACTACACCACATCCTCGTCTCTCCGTCTGTCTCCCTCCCACGCATTAGCGCCTTCTGCTGTCTCTCTCTGTGCCCCTTCTCTGGTTAGCGTTATAGTCACGCCCCTCCGCCCTTCTCTGTTTAGCGTTAGCATTAGCTTCCTCCCACTCTGGTTCGCATTAGCGCGAGCTTGCCTCGCTCTGCCCTTCTTCTGGTTAGCATTAGTAGCCGCGACGTGTTAGCTAGCGGTCACGCAGACGTTTCGCATGATGCGTCTTATCCCACACTGACATGCGGGGAGCATTTCAGGCCTTGAATCACTCGCATTGTTTCAGGCTGAAATGCTGTTGCGGCGGGGGGAGCCAGTTCGACTCGGACTGCTGCGTGCTTCCACCACGGTGTTGTCAGTTTGCTTTCGTCTCGGTTTCCAAACTTGGCAGAAAGCACGTGTCCGTAAGACCACAGTCAGCCCTCGCCGTATGATCTGCGGTATTATTTTTCTTAACACTGTCTGCATGACTCACACTCAAACATGGCCACCAGCTTTGTTTCTTTTCCAGTGCTAATTGTGATTGATGATCCTTCCCGATTGCTTGTTACTCTACATATACCTCTGCCACAATTAATATCACTTGTATCGGAGCGCGTCTTTTTCTACAAGAGAGCTGGATTTTACACTGCATGTGGTCAAGTTGAGAACAATGTGAAGGAGGCCAGTTGCAGCCTCACAGCCGTGGTGCAATCACAATTAATTTATGAAATTACCAAGGTTTTCATGGAAGTCTTCCTCGGGCTATTCAAGTCGAAATGCTGGTAATGAAATAAATTATTAATTTTCACACTGTGGCGATGAGTGAGCGACTGCCTTTCCTTGCATTTACATTTTCACTATGGTCAGCACCTCTCTGACATCAAGCGCTCTTGTTCTTTCTCTCTCCTGCCTTGCAGGTTGAGACCAATGTCGTAATTCTAATGCATGCCATCTTTTCAGTAGCGGAGGAGTTCATTTTTTACGCTCCTGTGCTCTATAGCTCACTTCTGTCAATGGGGTAGAAAGTCATTGTCTTCATTTTTAGAGTCGCCTGTAAATCTGGAATTCATGCTGGGCGTAGATCACTGTACAGCTCGTGTGAAGCTGCAGTGCTTTGCCCTCGGTTTGCCGTTGTCGACGGTTTGACTCAAAATACCCAAATGCCCCTTAGATTTGCAAGATGAATGTTGACGGATGTTTGTGGACGTGTAGATTAAACATACTTCGGGCGGATCATTTTTCTCAAAGCAGGATTTTCACTGGACAAGTTTTTCGGGCGTTACTGCCGAGCAACGAGTAGAGATTTTTCGCAGCATTCTGCGGAAAGGTTAGGCATTAAACTGAGCCGCACTGTTGTTCCAGGGGTCCTCTGTAATAGCGATTAAATTTAACTGCTCCAAGTGAATTAAACTGTTGCGCCGAACACACTGTGACTAATTATTTCTTGTTTATTCCTTTCAGGAGGAAAAACAAATCCATCAGATGGTATTAATTTGGCTTTGCGAGCCGAGTTGGTTTTTGAACGCCCTCCCCCCGCAGTATCGTTGTCCTGTACACTGACTCTGACTCCACGAGGAACAGTGAAGGCCACAGAATGAAAAATGCTTCTGGGAGCTGGAGGACTGGACCGAGCCCAGGCTGTGTTCAGCATGGACCACGAAATCCACCCAGACTGTGCTTCAGCAACACAGCTTAGGCTGATATCGGCTCAACTCCTGCACCCACCTGAGTGAACGCTGACCTTAACTCTCCCCCTGTGTTTGTGCGACACTTTATGATGAAGTCTTTCTCTGACCTGGAGCATTGTGATTTCACCATTGTGAATGTCTGCGATTGTGTCTGTTCCATGCACATGTGGAGAAAGCTGATTGGCTCAAAAACTTAGCCCTCTTGACGCCACCCCTCCGACTGCTGTTTGTCAAACACACTCCTCTCGCTCTCCTCATTGTCGCATGGCGGGATGCGGGATGGTGCCTTTTTCCCTTTTTTTTTTTAGCTTTTTTTTGGGGGGGGGGGTGGCGTGATTCATTGCCATCTAAGCTTTCCATTATGAATGCAGAGCCACATTTTTTTTTTTTCCCCACAGAAGGCTCTGCAAACAATCTGAGTTCAAGTTATGTCAAGCACTGTTTCAATTTCACTTGAGTGTGTCTGCGCTCCGAGTGCCGGCCGCGCCATCATTCATGCAGCATCCAATGGAGCCAGGCAGTTTATCACAGACTAGTGATTACTGTATTGGCCCCGGTGTGAGCGCGAGCGCGTGCTAGCGCCGGCGGAGCTCTTCCAATCGTTACCAATGGCACTGTGACCCTGCGGAATGGCGCAGTGCTGCGATTGGACAATTGATTTGCCTAGGCCTCTAGCATCTCTGCGTTTCATAATTCAGTTAATAGATTTCGGCTTGTCGTCATCTGGTGTCCTCGCTGTGAAAGTTTCAGTCGCCTAAACTCTCACCCGGGCGTGTTGGAGAAATTGAAAAATGCTGAATTAAAGGGGGCTTTTTTTGCTTTGTTATGCTATGTTGCTGCTATAATTTAATTTCCTTAACTGCTGTCTAAGGGCTTAGGATTTTTCATGATAGAAATACCCATTCAAAAGTTTGAATCCTATTCGTGTCCAAAGTCTGAGTTTAAGAGTCACGTCTATTATTCTGTACTCTCTTGGCTCCATGGACTACAGAATCACAGGATGACCAGGTCTGCTCTCCACTTATTACTGGGTTTGGAGTTCAGTTCACAAATGCATTCTGGGATTGCTTGTTAAAGCTGGTTTTATGGGGAAAAATGCACAGCCCAGACTTGGAAAATTGTAAATGAGTCAAATTGCTCCATGTTAGCGAAAGCTCATGTGTTGGCAAATCCTAACTCGATGTGTGCAACTCAAACCACTGTTTGTATTTTCGTCATATTCTTTCGCTCCTTGTAGAAGCCCAGAACCCAGTCAGCGTTCTCCATGCACTGATAATGTATTCACATCCAACATAGTTTTTTTTTTTTTCCACCTGAAACGAACCTTGTTGCATTTATTAGTTGTTCCCATACCCTTTGACAGTCTAGTAGAAGGAGAGATACTTGACTCGGGTGTTTTTTATGGTTTACAGTAAAAATGTCAAGCTGGTGGGTCCATTCTGTGATGTAACACAGGGCTAGTTGATTTCCTGTAGGATTTCTGGTTTTCCTGTTCCACAGTTGTAAAAGGTTTTGATTGTTTTTGAGCTGTACAGTAAATTATGTGTCCACATCACGGTGTCATTTTCATTGCATTGTAATGCTGAATTTCTCTGTTATAATATTTTTATTTACCTTTTCTGCTAAACATTGTGCATTCTGGACGATGGAGAGGATTAAAGAACACCAGAGTGCTCTGTGGACAAGTCGTTCCTTCCCTTCAGCCTCCCACCCCTTTTTTTTCCCCTGCAACCCCTCCCTCGCTCCTGCTTCAACAGAGCAGAGCTTATCAATACAACACAAGGATAAGAGGCTGGAGATTTATAGAGCACTTTCCACGAAAGAGCTGCTGCAGAGCCCAGCAGCTCCCTCCCGGCAGAGGAAGCGGCCATTCCTCATCCTGCCGAGTGCTTTATAGGCGCACCGTCTCCTGTTGTGGTTGGATGAAATTAAAGGGGGGGGGAGTAGGAATCGGTGCTGGGAAAAGGGGCACTGGCCGCCCAAAAAAACAATCCCACCCCCCAAAAAAAAAAAAAAAAAAACTCCGGTCCAGTGCCCATTGTGGTGGACTCCAGCTGCTGGTGGCGATTGAGTCGAGTCAGAGATTCGATGGGGGCGAATGTGGAGAGATGAGACGCAGGTGTTGCCTCGTTTGATTGACAGCGGACAGTGATGGCGGAAGCCTTGTGGCTTTGGTGAGTCAGGGTTTGGGCTCAGGCAGTTGGTGGTTCGAGCCTCTGCATAGCCACAGTAAAATTAGCGCACCTGTAGGCCCCCTAAGCAAGGCTGTTAACCCTCATTGCTCCAGGGGATTGGACCTTTGCTCGTCTAAGTCGCTCTGAATAAAAGCATCAGCTAAACTAGGCTTATGCCGTCTGAGGCAACGGCTGGGGGTATATCCCCGAACGCCGCCAATCCTCCAATTCCCCAATCCTTGAATAGACCTTGAATAGACTTTCATTTGAACTTAATTTCAGGTCAATAAGACAAATAGTTCTGAAGATATGGCCAAAATGGTAATTTTCCATCACAAAGCGCCACCTGGTGGCAAAATATTGAACCATACAGGTATGATGTCATCATTTGACACGTTGTGAGGTCATGACCTTGCAGTTGCACATAGTTTCATGTCAATTGGACAAATGGTTCCAAAGATACGGCAAAAATGGTGAATTTTATGTGACAAAGCTGCACCTTGTGTCAAAATTTTGAACCAAACAGGTATAATGTCATCGTGGAACACATCCTCAGGTCATGACCTTTCATTTGCACTTGATTTGAGGTAAATCGGACAAATATTTCCAGATATGATAAAAACAGTGATTTTTCAGTTTTTTGGCCCCTGATGGCCAATCTAGATTGTCCAAAATCGAATCAGTTCTTCCTCTTTATGATACTTACTTATATGCAAAACATGAAATTTCTAATTGAAATATTACTGAAGTTATCGTGTTAACACGTAGGGCGGCGCGGCCGCGGTCGGACCAAAAACATAATATCCCCGAAACACCGCTCGGGTCTGGCAGGGTCTGGCTTTAATTATTGATATGGTTGAAGAGTTTTTTCCAAATCGCAATAAGTGCCAAAATTATAAATGATTGAGATAACACCATAGAGCGATAGCCCTGTGCTTACACATGGTGCAAAAATTTGTTTTGATAAATTCATACTATAAGGTGTATTTTTTTCATGGTCAACGTTTGTGTATCCCTTTAAAATGCGAAAGGTACCAACATACAAAAAGCTGATTACCTCAAAATGAGTAAAATGGATGTATTGCGTTTTGGAATAAACTCTTCAGTTGTTCCCTGGGGCCGAGCCCACAGGCTCCGAGAAGCGTTCTCAGACACTGTTCAACAAGAGCTTTTTTCGCGCCTCCTCAACAGTGTGCAATCTAGAAAGCCTCAGCGAACAGTTAGCCTGCACACACACTACTCCCTGGGATGCTGAAGTGGGCCTGAATTGGAAAACAGGAAAACCCAGATGAGGTCATCGGCTCCTTGACAGCCTCAGCTTGTCTTAATAGACATAAATGAGCTTAAAAAAATATTCCGTAGAAACCTCCAGCTGGATGGGTGACCGTGAGGTGGGGTGGGTGGGTGGCTGGGCGCGAGGCATAATGTTGCACTTGTACGGCGGGGGGCTCCAGCTGGGGGGGCGCACTGTCAGAATCTTTGAGAACCACACACTTGTGAAAGGTGATCCGCTCTATGGGATCTCTCCAGTTTGTTTTATTTAGTCCCTTTTTTCCATTAGAAATGTTAGGCCTGTTGTTACTACATCCCCAATTAGTGAATGGAGCATTCATACCAGTCCGTGATGGACATCCTTGTCTGACTACAGGCCAAAAGAACTCTATGTCGGAAAGGGAATCATTGTGCAGGGACAAGGGAGGTTCTATTCGACGAATGATGACAAAAAGAAGTCTGGATTTACAGCTGGGTATATGTGGGCAAAGCTACAAAGCTGCCTTTTTTTAACCTTCACTAGTGCTGTGTCTGCTGACATACCAGTCAGATGTGATATAACTTTAAAGTTGGGAGATAGCAGGACTTTTTTATGTGTGTGAAACCAGTGCTCTACAGTTGACCAAACACTTTGACAAATTTGTAAAATCAGTGGTGAATTACATCCATACTACATTAGAAAACCTCCTTATTATAAACATTTGAAGGTGGTGACGGAGTTGTTCAATATGATGCCCATAAAATGTTTTAGAGATAATTGGCTTTAGGTGCATTTTTTATATTATCCATTGTCTGTAGTAGACAAAACACTACTATAAAATCAAGTGAATGCAATTGAATAAGTTACAAAACCCCTATTTCAGCCTTCAACAGTCGAGACTTTGCAAGTTTGTTGGTAATGTAGCTTTTGTCCGGACGGTTATGTTATTAGTAGTCTATAGTTGACCAAATCAATTTTCAAAATATATGAATTTATTCTGGTATTTCTCCTTTTTCGTCCTCAAGCGGGTTTTTTTATGTGTTAATGCGAGGTTTTTCCTTAGTTAGGTCTCCACTGAATCATTCTACTCTAGATTTGCGCTAGGATTGCTCCCTGAAAGCCACAAATAAAGCACAACCACAAACACTTTACCCATAATGCACCAGGATTTGTACAGTCTTTACTGCCATTAAATCCCGCAAAGGACCACATGTTCTGTATGACAATTACTGAGGGGTGTGTTTTGTTCAGGGCCGCAAGCTTGAATTGGTAACTGCTAATAATAGAGAGGAAACTCCTGCAGTTATTCTCTGTGGGACATCATGCCTTGACACTATGAAACATTCCTCTCCATAGGAGCAGACAAGCAGCGGTCACCTGAGGAGTAGACTTATTCATTCCTCATACGGTATATGTTTTTATCATCAGGGTAAGTCATAGGTTAACCACCACGCAAGCTAAGTATCAGTCTTTGATATTTACTTAATGCCAGTAATGTGTTTGACCTTCACACGCGGCTGCTTATCTCTCTAGCTATGGTCTGAATGTTCCGTGCCGGCAGGAGGGGCTACGGCTACAAGCTGTGAAACGGCACGTAAACGCCTCGTGAGCCAGTCTCGTGGGATATCCTGTACCTTGCAGGGCAAAGCGTTTAGCGGCACCATCTCAAAACGGCGCAGCCCACGGAGATTTGACCAAGGCGGACCGCACGTTCCATTCACACTTCACCTCCAAGAACAAATTCTGGGGGGGAATGGCTGAATTGAGGGCTCCCATAAAATATAAAGAAATCATTGTTCTCCAGCTGTCCCTCATTTTCATACGTATCATACCTCAGCCATCACCAGCCCCCCCCCCCCCCCCCCCCCCCCCCCAGGAGTACATCCTGTTTTCTGGCAAGTTCTCAGCTTTGAAAAAAGTTCCCCTGAGTAGGTCATGGCTTTCTATATATCCATGCTGGGTCTCAAGCCATGTGTGTTTAATCAAAATTCAATTACACTGTACCACGCTCCAAAGCCCCTCAGTCCAGGTTATGAAGTATGATGAAACAGGCCAGGCCTAATTGGTTCAGTATGGAGGCAATATCTACCCAACATGTTATGATAAATAGCTTCCTGTGTTAAAGGTTCTCCAAGGTATGTAAGCACACTGTCCCCGGCACCCCCACCTACACCGCCCTAACCCTCCCCCTGCTAATGTTATTGCTCCAGGGAGAAGTTACATCACTATCCCCAAGACCCCCCTCACCCACCCAGCTTAGTAAATGTAGGTCAAGGCCTCCTTGTATTTAAATAGGCATACAGCTCTTTTCGTGTTTTACATTTACTCTGTCAGAACTTATTTATGGGTTACTGATGATTTCCTGATTGGGGAGTTTAGGGCTGGTGTGAAAGTCCCCTTCAGTAATGGGCTCTGCTGGGAATGAAGGAGGTGTGGGGCATAGCTCCTGAGCCAACCTCAGAGAAGAGAGATTAGGTCTCCTTTCCAACACAGAGCTCCCTCATTAGCATTAGCATTTATTTGGCCTTCTCCCCTGTCACCTTCAGCACAGCTCCTAGTGGGCTGTATCTCCCTACTACAGTTATTCCATCAATGAATCCATATATCCATCATCCAACCACATACCTTATAGGGTTTGGATGGTACTTGGGAGGGTTGTGCAGGAGACTATCCCAACATGCCCTGGGCAAAAACCAGGATTACACTCTAAACCGGCTGCCAATCCATTAAAGGACATTGAACAGTTCATGTGCTGTTTATCAAAAACCTTGTTGCCAAATAAATGCAGTCTCACTCAGAACATGCTGACCAGCTTTTGAAGCTGCTCGTAATGAGCTATTGGTACAGTGGTTTAATCACCAAAATGAACACACTGTTCCCTTCAGCATAAGGTTGTCTGACTTAAGCAGCATTGCCTTTCGATTTATTTATTTATTTATTTTGCACGGAAAAACAGCGGGCAGTGATGCTTCTCTCCCCCAGGCGCCTCTTCGTACATCGCGAAAGCCATGAAATTACAATTATGTCACTCGGAACAAGTGTCAAGAGGAATTAGTGATAAGGTGACAGGCTTCACGAAATGTTGATCAAGAAAATAAATGAATTAAATAAAAAAAGCTCTTGCCGTCCTCTTAATCCTTTATTTTAATTTTTGCATTTCTCGCTGGCTTCTCACCAGATAAGCCAGTCTAATATTCACACGTATAGTCTCAGCCAGGGCTTTCCACAGCTGGATTCCTTGCCAGAGAGGAAAAAAGGAACTGGCAGCAGTTGCCGCGAGTGAGAGTGTGGGCGAGGGGCGCTCTGTGTGTGTGCGAGTGTGAACACGAGTCGGTCTGTATCGGGCCCACTGCATGTGCCACTGCTTAAATTGCTCAAAAGTGATGTGTGAAGCCTCCGGAATCTGTAAACTGTGACAGTGACTAGGTCATTAATGTGTGCAAATGTGAGTGTGACTTCAGTGAGTGTGACTGCAGGTAGACCCTTTCAAAGGCTGGTTTACAGCTATGAACTGTTCACTGCATTGACAGATTATATGTAAGTTGGTCTGTGGATAGATGCATTATGTAGTAAGTTTTTCTTTGTTTAGGAATTACTTGGGTATTTATTGATGTAAAAGTGTGGGTGGAACATATGTTTGCCATGTAATTTCTACCCAATCACTCTGGATTCATGTTGATATATGTTCTATTTATGCAGTGAAATGAACAACATTGCAGTATGCCTATTTATATTGGCTCATTGTGCAGCATTAACATTCTGGAATAACAGCTACAGGTCTAACTGTAAATACAGGAAGTAGAAAGAAGATCAGGATGTAATTTGGGCGATTGTGCCCAGTCGAGGCAACCCAAACACTTACAAGCAGTTACTTCGGAGCAAAAATCTGATTTCAGACAAGGCCCCGAGCCACGGATTCAGTGCTTCTTAACAATGCCACAAAAGACTTCTACAAACAACTATATATTTATACTATATTCAAAATTCTTTTTAAACTGAGCACTAGACACTGAAAACCTCTGTGATACGCTAGGGTATGTTTCACAGAGATGAGGTAACAGGGAATCAATGACCTCCGAGATGAGTACTTGTAACTGGTCCATTTCTTTGGGTAGTGTTTGTGAACTGTACCAGCAATCTGCATGAAATGAAGAATTCCCATGATGTGATGTATAATTTTACTTTTCTTAATGGACCGTTTCCAGCAATTTGAAACACACAAACACAACTGTGGGTAATAAATGCAGCAGCTCCACAATATGACAATTCTGAAATCATGGCATCTTTACAGTAACGAGAATAATTAGAATTATAACACTATACCTTATACTTTACCCCCAACTTCTTCCAGCATGGTTTGATTTATGAAGCAAAATATTGAGTTTTATTATTGTATTTGATTGACTGATAGGTCAGGTGAAATCATGGCAGTATTGCATTTACATTAATGTAAACAAATGCATTTTTCATACCAAGTTGCCCTGAAACTGCCCTTTTAACCACTGAGGTTACATTATACCTATTACGATGAGCAGGACTACTGCAATGTGCGTCTCATGCACGTACAAATCCGGGGGAGGTGTGTGTGTGAGGCCGGCCTCAGCTGTGGAACAAGCGCCAAGTGTGTCGGTAAAGGCTTTGCAAACAACACTCCCCACAATCGCGCCAATGGACTGTAACAGGCTCCCTATGCGTGCAGTCCGAAATATGAATCTGCAGGCCCTAAGGCTAAGATTATGGACCAAGAAGTCCAGTCAAAAAACCGTCCACCTCAAGAACCTTATCAAAGTCTTCGATTTAATCCCAAGACATGTCTGCCAATCCACTTAAAATAAGGCAGCGAGCGTGAAATAGGCAGCACCTGTTTGCGGTGGTGCACGTGCACGAGGGCCGCACAGCTGCAGACGGGACTGGAGTGGGTGAGTCACGCTGTGTGCTGCTCGGATCTGCACCGTCGGACCGTAGTTTGCGCTCGCCCCACGCCGGACATTAAATCCCGCTGTGACAGCACTACTTTAAAAGAAATGAATTGCCGGCTTTTCGTCGGATGGCCTGCGAGGTGGCTCCTCGAGAATATTAACTATCCGCCCCTCGCATTAATATGTTGTGTATTTACAAATTTGCCGTAAGGAAAGGTGAACCTTCTTTGGGACCAAACAGAAAAGGAAATAAGAAATGACTGAGCCTACGGAGACGTGGATGGTCACTGATAGGAAGAGTAATTATTTAACGCATCTAATTAATGAGGCCCTGCATTTTGCAGAGCCTGTCTGGGTGAGCTCATCGGTGGCGCGGTAGATTACAGGCATAGCCGCACCAAATGCTCTCCTAAGGCTTTATCCGCCCCTTTAACCCATGCCGTTATCTATTGACTTTACGCAAAAATACGCACATCGGCTTTAATAAAAGAACATTTCAAAAAAACGTCGAGAAAAGCTTATTAAAAATGTTAGTGATACTTCTTTTACAAAAAAAATAATGTGTTTTCGCATGTTTTATTCTGAGCTGATTGAACAACGGGAAAACTATCTTCGTTTCACGTCTGTGTTTATGATCATACATAAGTGAATAAATCAAAAACACCATTGATTGGTTCCCGCGACTGAACAAAGCGATCTCGCGCACCTGAAAGCCTGGGACCCCCTCGCTGCTTCAGTACTTAAACAGCGCAGTCGATACACCATGTCTATCAGACGGTCCCCTAACACCCCTACAGGGGGCGATATTTCTGCATATTGTTTGAAGCTTGTAAAGTTCCTCGCACTCACCTCTCTTCTCTTACGTCTTCCGAGTGGAGCTTTGTAGAGAGTCAAGTCACGAAAGGGAAGTAAATGAGACAAATGAAAATGAAAAACTGTGCCTGCATCAGACGGATAGGCTTGAGTCACCCATATGAGTAGCCCAATGCCTGCGCAGATCTCATAACGTGGCACCCTTATCCCAATCGTTGTGTCAACGCAACACCCCCCCACCCCCCCTTCCCTTCCCTTCATTGCAACTCTATCACGCTTCCAAAAGAGTAACTCAATCTACGTTAGAATGTAAACAAGGCCGCGGATAAGAGAAAGTGATGCGAGAGTTTTGTCATTTGTCAGGAGTGTGTTGGCGGAGCGTGAACAATGTGTACTGGTGGGGAGGGCCGCTGACGGCAGATTGCAGCTTAATGAAAGTGTGCGGTCATACCTCCTTTGAGGAAGCACTCGGAAGGTTAAGAGCCAAGGCCACCCTGAGGCTAAATGGAGCAAAACCTCCCAAAGAAGTATGCCCCCAAAACAGGACGAAACCCCCACTCTCAGCCAGCATCTTACCCCTGCACTTTTGAAATGACAACGTTTCTCGCTCTCCTCTTTGAATGGAAGCTTTTGGAACACATCATTAGAGGTCCAGTCTCTCCTTTTACCACAAAAAAAAGAAGCATGGAAAAAGTGTGAGATATCCCCTCTTTCAGGCTTGTGGGAAAGGACAGGAAACATGTCAGAAGTTGTTGGCCAGCTGCAAACATGGAACGCATCACCTGCCGCCCCCCTCCTCAGCCCAGCAGCATGCCTGACTTAAACACTGAGGAACAGTCAGCCCGTGTCAGCCCAACGCCATCCCAGTGGACTCGGCATGAATCTAACGGAGTATTACACTCCATTACATTTCATGGAAAAATTTCATTTTGCCAACAGAATTTGATAGAAGTAGAATATTGTATTCCAATTTCGTAGTGGAATGGAACCAAGAAAAAGTACACTGAAAGTATATTGGCATCTTAATCATCTTTTCTGTCCCTCTGCATTCTCACTACATGTTGCAAGTCTCTCTCTCTCTCTCTCTCTCTCTCTCTCCTTCTCTGTCACTCATTCTTTATTTGCTTTATATGCTTTACAAAAATAAAACATTTTGTTTTACCAAAAACACAAAAATATCTATAGTAAATGCTAATACAAACTACATTGATGGGATGATTAGAAATACAAATGTGAGAAAAATAATTAAAATACCTGAAAAAAATATCTCTGTGGTTACAGGGTGTTGCTCTCTAGTGAGAGTGATTAAATGGCTGGCCTTCCCCAGCCATGTTGCTGAAAGGTGGAGCACCTCAAAATAGGACATGATTACCAGAACGGCTGAGACTAATAAGGAATGCCGAAATATACACTACTGCTTCTGTGGGTTATTAACCTAAAAATCCGGTTTTTAACAAACCACAGAGTGCGCATAAGTCTGCATTGATATATACAGTAACTTTTTAAGACCAAGTATTGGACAAGAGGTCGTGAGGGAAAAGAAAGCTGAGCTGGGATCCATCCATCCATTAATGGAGCGAAGTCCACCCAGCCAAACATCGGCTTTCGCGCAGAAACACATTTTGGACCATATAATATTTTGACTTCAGCTTAAACATTTCATGTTTAACTATTGTGGAAAGTCAGTTGTTTTTCTGTGGAAAAGACTTGTTGTTTATTCTTGAGGAAATCTGAGGACACCTTAAAATACCCTAAATAAAGACTTTGGTTCCAAAACACTTTCCTTGTTTGAAGAAAAATCACTTTTTCTGGTTTGGAGAAGTGGGAAAAGGAAATCCTCTGTGCACTGTTTTAAACTTTATTCATTAAGTTAATTAACTGGTTTTAATTGAACCAATATTTTTCTGTCTGAACTGTATATACAGTGGGCTCCAATATTACTGGCACCACTGACTGGCAATGCACAAATAATACAAAAAATATAAACAATATAATTATTGAGAAACAATATACCAACATGTGTGAAATACTCATGTTTCGATGGAAACAACCATTATCATAACAATCATTCAATACAAAATAAATTTTAAGAAAATCAAGGTTTTATAATTATTTGAACCCTTCATTTGATTCTTAGTGCAACCACCTCCAGCAAGGATAACAGCATGGAGTCTTTTCCTGTTTGACAAGGTTAAGGTGCACATTTGGGGGGATTTTGGACCATTCCTCTAAGTAAGTCCTTTCGATATCCTTCACATTCTTGGGTTTGTGTTTATCAACTGCCCTCTTCAACTCAGCAGGTTTTCAATTGAATTGAGGTCTGACAACTGAGATGGCCATTGCAGGATGTTGATTTTGTTGTCATGGAGCCATTTCTGTGTGGATCTTGAGGTATGCCTTGGATTATTGTCCTGTTGGAAAGTCAAACTATGGCCAAGTCTTAGCCTTCTGGCGGAGTTAACCAGATTGTCAGCCAAATTATCCTGATACTTAGTGGAATTCATTATGCCATTAATCTCACCCAGACATTTTAAACTAAAACAGCCCAAGACCAGGACTGATCTGCCATCATACATCCCCATGGGTATGATAAGCTTTTTCTTGTATGCACCTCTGTTTTGACCCCAAACACACAGTATCTGGCTGAAACGTGCAGCTTACTCTCCCCAGATCAAACCCTGCGTTCCAGTTATAAATTAAATGATGTTTGGCAAGCTGCAAGCACTGCGTCTTCTGCTGAGAAAAGGCTTTCTTCTGGTAACCAGTGGTTGTGAAGGTGGTGCCTGATGGTGCTTTTTGAAACCTGGTGACCCCAAGATGCCACCAAGGCCTGCAATTCCTTCACAGTGATTCCTGTGGATTTTTTTGCTTCTCTCACCATCCTCCTCAGTGTCCCAGGAGGAGTTGCATCCTCTACCCTTGAGAGGTTTTCGACAGTTCCATATGTTTGGAATGTAATTATTAATTTTACCCCAATAGTGTTCAATCATTTTTTAATCTTCTTGTTTCCATTAACAGATTTATGAAGGTCTACAACGATCTGCCTCTTTTGAACTGACAGTTGTTTTGTTTTCTTCGTGGTGTTGGATGACAAAGGGATATTGCATGCGTGTTACCTCATTTTTATACCCTACAGGAAGTGATATAATGGCTCATTATAGTTCCGTAACACTTAGCTAAAACTTAAGTAAGTGGAATTCAATACCTGGTTCAATACCTTGGTAGATGTAATTTACAATAATCTTTTAGGGTGTCATTCATTGTGAGACCTTGATTTGGAGGAAATTGATTTTAATAAATCAGTAAATGATTGTGGTTGGTTCCATTGTAACTTTAATATCGTACAGTAATTTTCACATGTTGGTATTAAGAGTTTCTCTATAAATCAATTTTTCAGAATATTGTTTGTGCATTGATAGTCAGGAGTGGCAGTAATTTTAGAGCCTCTGCACAAAATTTCCTGTGTGACTCAGCAGTTATCCTTGAAAATATTAGCTGTGGCAAATTTAACATAGAGACACCTGTGACATCATAACCATGTGCAGAAGAGGGAAAAAAGCATGAACCCAAGTACTCTTCTTCTTCATCAAATCACATTTTTTTCAGTATAGACCCTTTCAGTTTAAGGGTGTGAAAAAGCAAGATTTGGATTGCGCAGGAGCACTGGACATTGTGTATGGCAGAGAAAAAACTGGACACGGCTAGCAAACCTGCAGTCAGTGATAGATGAACAATCTCTCAACTCGAGGTTTGTGAATTGAGACAGGTGTGCAAAGATTTGGATGTACCCTACACTCACAGCTCAAAAAGGGAGAATTAGTTGAAGCAATGATTGAAAAACATCAGCTGTCAAAACAAATATTTGCACGTGACAGGCTAACCATCCCCATTTGCCGTCAGTGATAATTGGGTCACTTAAAACTTTAGAAAACGCGGTTGACATGGTTTTCATTTCCACTGTTTCAGCACAGATTTCTTGCAATAATCATTTGGTTTCTTTATGATTTCGAGGACATAATTACTTGTCATATATAACCAAAAAAGTTGAATTTGCTTGCCTTTTAGTTTTGCGGACCTGAATTACTGTCATTAACACCATGATAATTGGGTCCCATGCTATAAGTAAGCTAATAGCTACGAAGTTCCTGCAACAAATTCACACTGTTCAAAACAACCAGCAAGCATACATGATCCTAACCTCTCCTCAACATAGATAAGTGCGCAGGTACAAATGTAAAATACATGGCCTTGACATACTGAAACAACAACATCATTTGTACTTGACTGAACACTACAAATTTGATTTTGGATTGTCATTTGTGCTCGAAACAGCAATGACGAGGACTTACCTTGACAATATCTCACCGATATAGCCTTTCAAGTCTACATTGCGCCGAAGGAGTGAATGGTTTCAGTTCGTAGAAGACTACACACAAACACATATACATGCACAAACAGTCACACGCACACCCACACACACAAACACGCGCACAAGGAGCTGTGAGCAATGAACACACACCCAGAGCAGTAGGCTGCCATCTGCTGCGCTCAGGAAGCAGTTAAAGTGTTCTGTACCTTGCTCAAGGGCACCTCGTCAGTGTCCAGGAGGTGACCTTGTACCTCTCCAGCCGCCAGTCCACACTTCATGCTGACAGTTCGGGGTTGGACTTGAACTGGTGATCCTCCTGTTCAAGCCAAGTCCCGACCAACCGAGCCACTAAAGTAACTACGAAATTCACTTTGGCACAGCAGTTAACATTGCTATGCACACACTGTGTAAGAACGATGCTGCTTCTTCAAAATGAAAACTCCATTAGGTAACTGTAAATGACTGGGAATGTCATGATGAGTCCAGTTTTTCACAATAAAAGCCCCATAGACAAACATAACTAAAAGAGTGAGCTCACAATAAGTCCCAGGTTTCAAAATTATGGCTCCATAGAGTGCGAGTTATTACTTTCAGGGCATCAGGTACACTTGAAATGCACTTGATGCCTGATCAGCATCAGTTGCTAAGAGTAATTGGTAGAATGACAGCCAATTTTCGATGGCACTGTTGTAGGTTACAACAAAGTTACGAGGCATTGTCTTCTGCACAGCGCATAACCTTTTGAATATTCTGAACTCGTAACTCATAATGGGGCATAGATTTGCATACATTAAGTTCCAAGAGGTAATGCTGTACTGTGTTAATGAATTCCGGACCACACCTAAAATAGAAGTTCATAATATTAATTGAATTGAATGAGCATGGGAATTTGTATTGATGGAGGATGGAATAAAATCGCCCAGGCAACGAGACTCAAGGTGGGGGTCACATCTCTTCTTGGACTCATAAAGGCTCTTCAAGACCCCAAAAAGGTCGGAGATATTAAATTCAAGTGTGCACTTGATGGATGTCATGGATGTCGTCAAGAGAGCAGAATGGGTATAATTGGAATGGCATGAATTAGCTGTAAATTATTTTTTACAAGCCAGTGTTACGACTGTATCTGGTGTTTTACAGTCCAGGAGAAACAAATGTATCAATGATATGACTGGCACTAGCACTTCAGTGCTTCAGAAAGCCTCTTATTGCCATCATTAGGAATGGTGACTAGAATGGAAAGTATTAAACAGACGTAATTGCCAAGGTCAGAAGAGAGTTTGAAAGCAAAGCTGCACAGAGTTGCGAACAGTAAGTCTTTAGCTAGATCAGGGATTCATGGGAAATTGCCCACCTAATGTGGTGAGAGTGAAAATCCAGTTCAATTCGCTTTTTGCAGGGAAACTGTTGCAGACACGCTTTACAGAACAAAAAATGGGCAGTGCCCAGCTTAATCCCCAGGATAGCAAATGAGACAAAAAAAAAAACTCCCGATAAGGAGAAAAAACCTCAAAATGTTGTGAGAAAAAAATCCCCAATGGGAAAAAAATCTCAGGAGGAACCTGGATATAGTGGGAAGCCCATCCTCCGTGGGAATTGATCAACTTCTTCATATTAATTTCTTTGCATTCATAGTCATAAACAAGGAATTAGGGATGATTTACCAGGCAGAAAATTGAGATTGACATTATTAAGAAAAAATATTGACCTCGCCCAGTATCCAGGTGAGAGACAAGTGCTTTCAGTCCCCAAAAATGTCGTAATTCTAGTGTACAACTCCAGGGATTTCCATATCTGGAGTCAGAGTAGCTGAGTTTGACTAATATGGTGAAGGAAAGGGAGAGGAAGGGATGAGGGGAAACAGAATGAATGTGTTCGGGATTTTAGTGCAGCCTGCAGAGACAGACATGAACTGGGGGAAGTAAGAGACCCAAAAGATTGAAAACAGAGGGTGCAAGCAAGCGGGAATATGATCTGGTCCACTGACTGCGGGCAGCTGTTGCAGAATCAGTGTCGTCGGCTGTTGGGTGTTATGACATTGTAGTTGATGCATGCAATATCATGGCGAGGATCCGAAGCTGTTATACTGCATGTTGGAGTGGTTCTGGACGATGAAGAGTTGCTTTGCTTGAGATTGATGTGGGACAGGACTGGAACCATTTTGCTTTGTTTAAACAGTAGGAGAAATTATGGTCCATTTTTTCGTTGCATGTTTGAGACAAATGGCGGCCCATTGAGTAGGAACCAGGAAGGCGTGCTGGGTTGAGTCACTGGATAGCTGAGGATGCAGGCTGGAGGCAATAGTATGTGAGGTCCTATGCTTGAAAGTAGCTCAGTGGAGGTGATGGCTGGGGCAGAGATGGGTTATGAGAGCCGAATCTATTCCTCGCTCTCGTGCAAATTTCGAGCCTCTAATTGCTAAGTAACCGTAATTGGCTCAATGATTTGTGAAAATGTTATATTTTAGTTGTTTTGTTTTTTTTTTTGTTCTTTCTTATTCTTTGAAAAGCTCACGAATGATACCAAAGTCCGTTCTCATGACCCAAAATGAAACATTTTACTCTGATCTGCACTGAATAAACTAATGTTTGGTTGTAGCGCCCATTGGCTAATTTAACAGGATAATTGGTGGGATTGACAGCTAGCAGGTCCCAGTCGTTAACCATTATTGCTTTCAGAAATCGCTGATGGGCGTGGTATTCATAATGACACCATTGACTCACGGGGATGTAGTGAGCCTGGAAGTCTTGTTTTGTATCATTTTTTGTGTAGCGTTACAAAACTAGCTAGCTTAGTTTTTTTGTTAAAACCTTGGCAAACGAAAAGTATTTCAATCCAGAGCGTGTTGTATACGGCTGTGTAGGTTGAGTTGTTTAATTTTCAAAAACCTCAGCAGATAAAACGTCCTTTTTTTCATAGAGTGGATTCAGCTGCTAATTACAGAAGATCTCAAGAGAGACAATAAGCGCATGCTTGAAGGAGTTGTTGGTGAGCAGTGAATGCTATTTGGAGCCACTGAAGCTGTAGCTTTGAACGGGGCAGGGGGAAAGCCCAAAGAGATGCAGGGAACAGCTTTTTTTATCCGCCGACTAGGAAGATGGTCTGTCTAATGTGGAATGAGGACAGCGTCTGAACTGGAGGCATTGGAGAATTCGTTGGAATGCTTCGGTTCGGTTGAGCAATCTAATTTGAGATGAATTTGGCTTTTTATGGTTGAGCTGAAGCTTCAATTCTGGAATCCTAGTTGCTTGATGAGTCAAAACTTTGTGTGGCAAACCAGGAAAAAAAAAACATTAACTTAGCAAGAAGCTGGTCGGTGAGATTGCGGATCGGATAGAATGCTGGTCAGTGAGATTGCGGGAGAATGCAGGTCGGGTTGAACGAGACGGAATGCAGTATAAATGGGCTGGATGGTTAGGATGTGGATGAATGGAGTGATGTTTTTAGGCGTGGTCTGGTTCACTAACCCACGTTTAGAGCTCCATATCCGTTTCGGGGATATTATGTTTTTGGTTCGACCGCCGCTGCCGCCGCCGCCGCCCTACGTGTTAACGCGATAACTTCAGTCATATTTCAATTAGAAATTTCATCTTTTGCATCTTAGTAAGTATCCTAAAGAGGAAGTACTGATTTGATTTTGAACAATTTACAATGTCTAGATTGGCCACCAGGGGCCAAAAAATGAAAAATCACTGTTTTTATCTCTTAAAATATTTATCCGATTGACCTAAAATTAAGTATAAATGAAAGGTCATGACCTGAGGATGTGTCCCATGATGACATTATACCTGTTTGGTTCAAAATTTTGACACAAGATGGAGCTTTGTCACATAAAATTCACCATTTTTGCCATATCATTGGAACCATTTGTCCAATTGACATGAAACTATGTGTAACTGCAAGGTCATGACCTCACAACGTGTCAGATGATGACATCATACCTGTATGGTTCAATATTTTGCCACCAGATGGTGCTTTGTGATGGAAAATTACCATTTTGGCCATATCTTCAGAACCATTTGTCCGATTGACCTGAAATTAAGTTCAAACGAAAGTCTATTCAAGGACTATTCAATCATTGGGGAATTGGAGGATTGGGGGCGTTCGGGGATATACCCCAAGCCGTCGCCTCAGACGGCATAAGCCTAGTTATTTTTTACATTTACACAGCATCCCACCTTTTTTTGAATTGGGGTCGTATACATGTTTATACTGTCAGTGTGCATTTATGCAGGCATATATGCCTGTGGGAGGATTGATGTTTAAAAAGAGTTTTCCGAATGATCAAGCCTATTGCAGTCAAGGTTAAAGCAGGAATAGCAACTGCCAGCTTCTTGCAGCCCTGTTTAGTACATTTATAGCCGTGGAGATCAGGTTTATTTGAGGGCATTACTAGCAGGATGCTTAACTTCCACTTTCAGGCAGAATTGCCGACCACACATGGCAAAGATAAACAAAACAGGCGGCAGTCTTTAAACTTCGGCCAAATGTAACTCATGCCACTACAGACCTGCGCCGCTTAAAAATGAACCATCACAATGGCAAGTGTGAAACACTAAGAACTAAAGGTAAAACCAAAATAGAGTTAATAAGACATTTGAAGGCCTTTAATATTTTTTATAAAACCTTCGCCATTCAGTTTGGGTTGAAATAAAACACTGCACACCTGCCACAAAATGGCCAGAATTTGTCCAAGCACAATGTCTGCAATCACATTCCTCATTATCATGAGAGAATTGATTGTCCACCCTGTTTTTAGAGCACTAATAGCAATTAAGCGAGCTTCAAGCTGGGCTCAGCCTGCAGTTACTCATTGCCATTCTGAACACTGCTAGTCCAGCGGGTCCACTGGCTCCCAATGTGACCAATACCTCCCCAATCCTCCAGACCAACCTTTGATTAATGCTAATTTCTCTGTGGACAATAGGGACTTAATCCTGCTCCCTAATTACACCTTCATTAAGGATTCAGGCATGGTGGAGGCTTTAGATCACTCCAGGGTTTGGTGCTCAAGTAGTGCATGACCATGGAACTCTAAACACCGTGATCCTTCATGCGTTCACCCGCTTTTCTTACCGAGATTCATTATCTTGCTGCGCCACTATACATTACTCTTGTAAAAAAAAGTAAATCTTGGTATGACTACAGAACCTTTGCTATCCATCCTTGAGGCACGGCTCTGGCAAGAAAAATCACAACCCTTTCTCCTATCTTGGTAGATAGCGTGATACCAGGACCACATTTTTTCAAACGGTGAATGTACTGTTACATGTTAAGGAAAATGGCGTTGGATTGTTGAACTTGGGTCACATTGAAGACTCAAGTTGCATTGTGTTGTCTCTTAGAATGCCTGTTGGTACCATCGTAGCATATTAACACTCGTATCAAAAAGCAAAAAGTTGGAAGGAGAGACATATTTTTGAAACTTGAAATTAGTGCATCGAAAAAGTACCAGCATGATTTTCCATTAAAAAAAGAAGAAAAAAAACTGATTCCAAATGGGGACTGAGTGAAAAAGCTTAGAAGGGTAGTTAAGGTCAGAGATGTGGTCTGCATTTTGAAAGCATTATTGAAATTGATCAGTAAAACACTTTTCACTCATACTTCTATTTAATAGTGACTGTAGAACATGGGGTTAAATCTACCTCGGCTTTCAGCACATGCAAAATATTTTCACCCAAACAAGTTCAATAACATCATTTGTCACGTTATTTGTTTCGCAGCTGCCATTGTTTGGGTTATTAGTTTTGCACGGGCAGAAAGATTTTGCATGTGCTGAAGGTGCTTTGCGAATCAGGCCCATGATATTCCAAAGAAAGAAGGAAAAACAGAAAACATATGTAGAAAGGTGAAAATTCCAGAGAGAAAGATTGAAAGATAAGCGTTAGCAAAGGTAGTAAAGGCAAAGTAAAACAGCGGAGGATGAAACCGTGCAAGACAAACGGAGTGACGTGGAGATGGCAGAGGGAGAGAGAAGTACCAGGAGTCTAAGCTGTTGTACTGATCTCCACATGAATATCCGCCTTTTTAAAGCCCCGGCCTGCAATTTCCAGTCTAATAGCCGTGCCTGAGGCGATAATATGATAATGGGCTCACCATCACCTGGGGCGAACTTTTCTCCGATGCGGAAAGTCCTGCTCGGGCCTGCGGAGAGGCCTTTGATTAACGAGGCGGAGTAATCCCGGACACGCAGGAAGGACCCGAAACGGAATCGCTCATTTGTTGAGCTTGTACAAAAGGCCCAGGTGTAATTGGTACTGTTTTACATTCAATAATTGATACACACAACGATTTTTCCCCCCCGTTTTTGCCTGGGAACCCGAAAACGTGCAGGCGCGCACATACAAGCACACACACATACACACATGCAAGCAGACACACACAGTGTGAAGACAATGCATTTAAACCCAAGAAGAAATGGCTATTGCTTGCACTCAGCTGTTGTAACTTTCTCTTCATTTTCTCTCGCCTTTTTTTGCTAATTCTTCTGTGATTTGTTTAAACTCTAATCTCATCAAATGTAATTTCAAATTAAAGATGCATCTCCAAGAAATATATCACTTCTTCTACGAGCAAATTTTGGTATTTGTTGGGCTAAGAAGAAAAGTCTGGCTGAGATGTGACACCTGTTATGAATTACAAAAAATGAAAAAGTGTAACATGGATTGTTAGCTTTTGTGGATGACTCCCTGTGCTAATACAATTATGAAGCATTCATACTTCCGCTCTAATTACTCCGCACATCTAAGTGTTTGGGATTGTTCCTGGATTGAATAGGAGTCAGTCATTCAGTGATGGACGTCGATGGCTCAGTCTATCCAGTCAGTAAGCCTGATTTGATGGAAGAACCTATTTTACAGGTTTTTATTTTTCCACTTCATTCGCATTCATTTTTTTTTTTTCAAAATTATACAATTTATGGGACAAATTGTTACATATTACTTTGTCGATAGGACAAAAAATGATGTGGAATGAATTCCTCTGTTGGTTCATATTTAAAGAAAATGCATTTTAACCTGGACGCACTATATGCTGTATCACTGCTTAGAAAAAAAAATCTTTGAAGGGGATTTATCTCTCAGGCTGTGACTTGAGTTGATAGCGTTTTAGGGATGAGTGATGGGAATCAGACCTATGATGTGCAGCAGACTCAGCAATATGAGCCCAGCAACATAACACACCACCATAGACCACACTCCCTACTCCTCCACCATAGAGTGTTATCTCTGCTACTAGGTATACACAACCGGTCAAAAGTTTTAGGAAAACCCAATTTTTCCAGTTTTTTATTGAAAATTATGCAGTTCCAGTCCAACGAATGGCTTAAAATGGCACAAAGGTAAGTGGTGAACTGTCAGAAGATTTCAACAAAAGGTAAGGTTACCCAGATTTTTTGTACACCGTCGAGCAGGTGAAAGGATGGTTCCTCAGTGTGTGACATCAACTGTCAAACATGGAGGAGGAAGCATGATGGTCTGGGGCTGTTTTGCTGGATCAAGGGTCAGTGACTTATAGAGTGAAAGGAACCCTGAGCCAAAACGGCTACCACAGAATTCTGCAGCACCATGCAGTACTCTCTGTAATGCGCCAAGCTGGTCAGGGGTTCATCCTACAGCAAGAAAATAACCCAAAACATAAGTCAAATTTCTTCCAGAACTACCTTAGGAACAAAGAACAAGATGGTATGCTTGAAAACATGGAGTAGCCTCCACAGTCTCTAGACTTAAACCCCATAAAGATGATTTGGGATGAACTGCACAGAAGAGTGAAAGTAAAGCAACCTACAAGTGCCGCACATTTATGGAAACTTCTGCAACAGAGTTGGGAAAAACTTTCTGAAGAATATTTGATTTCCTTTGTAGAAAGAATGCCACGAGTGTGTTCAGCCGTTATATCTGCCAAAGGTGGATACAAAAAGCAAAAGTAGCAACGCAACCTTTCTTCACTGAATCCTTCCTTCAAAGAACAATGTATCCAGTAGAAGGAACCCTCCGGTGCTGTTTCATTCAAAATAATTCCTATTGACCTTGTTCTTATCTCAATTAAATCCTGTAAATGTAACTGAACACTTCAGGCCAATTTTGGGATTCTTTTTTTTTCCATAAATCGCGTAAATTTTAGCCGTGCAATGTGTGCAACGTTGAGAGGATACAACCAAGCTTGCTGATATGTAAAGGCTTGTAATACTTTTCTGACTGTCCAATAAATGTGTTTCAGTTACTGTGGAAATTTTAAACACTCGGGAATTGGATAAGAAATGAGCCAATTGTTACCAGGGAAGTTTCATGTGGGCATGATCTATAACTGTGCAGTTACGCAGATGAGCCTGAGTATACAATTGAGTGATTGGCTATCAACACCAGTACTTGGGTGGATAGATGGGAGCGCTGAATTTGTCAATGGAGGAATCTATGCGTAAATCCATGGCAGGGAACTACGCATTTTTTGTATGTGATAACTAATTGACAGTAGAATGTGAGAGAATCAATACCATGTCGATCTTTTTTGCTTCGGAAAGCTGATTTTTCTAAACCACTAATTTGAATACTGTTGTCTCACTGCTAAAGTGGTTGTTACAGAGGACAACATTTATTTATATCGCAAGAGATCATTTTTTTAAACTGCTGGATTGGTACTATGGGAAAGGATATTGACCAGTTTGCACATCAGGCTTAGCTGAGGAGTTAAATGCAAACAACTCCTGAAAAACAGGGATTGGTGTTAGCTTCTCCATATTCTAAACTGTCTTCGAGCTCGGCTTGCTTGTGAATATTCAATAACTGATCTTTGGGTGCCATCGAGTGATCAATTACAGTAACTGTGCGCTTAAATTTGCAGTTCCATGTCCGCGAGCATCTACATCTGCACAAAGGGGTTAAAATACTTTTTATTTAATAAATTGATTACATGATTTTTTTTTTTAACTTTGATTGTGATTTTGTTCTATCTTGTCAATGCTTTCATTCCAGAGTGCAATGAGACATTAAACTGCATCATTTTCTATTAAAAAACTGGAAAAATTGGGGTGTCCTAAAACTTTTTACCACTAATGTAATTCCCTGCCATACCTCCAGAGAGGTTATGCCCTTTCACTGTATTACTCAGTGTGACACTCATCACACTACCACAGAGTATGGCTGACCAAAGAGTAAAGTTATACCCAACCTTAGTCTGATTATCCACAGGGTATTATCACAGAGTAAATAAACCCCACCCGTCCTGCAAAGTAGTCCTATTACAGCACATCTCCTTGCACTTGGCACTACAGCAGGGCCTATGCTTGCATAATGCCATTAACACTGTCAGGAAACACCTTTTGTCTTTATTATTGCATCTCTTCCACAACACAGGGGCTGTTAGGTGCATCCCCCTAAAAATAAGGCTGTTTTTATCGGGTGAGAGGGTATCCATTTTCCCCAGGCCAGATGTCAATTAAGGTCAATATGTCAACTGTACAAGGATTATGTATATGCCATTAAATTCTGGGTTTGAGTTCACCATAGATATATCTGCACACATGCAGCAAACCCTCTGCACTTTGAAGTCTCTGTAAAGTCAGCTCAAGGAATTAATGGTTATTAATGACCTATTTGTTGAAAGGATGTTAAATCTTAGATCATAGCCCCCAAAGATATCATCCAATTTATGATCTGCCTTTTTAGTTATGCTCCGGTACTTCAGCTGAGTGAGCGAACTGCTGAGGATATTTTATTTTGATTATCCTTCAGCAGTTGGCACTTATTATTGATGGTGTTTGCGTCCGCACCTGCAGTCTTGCACTAACACCGTTGCGCTCCGTAACCTGTGAAGTGGAGGTCATGGCCTACTGACCGGCAGGGTCCTTGGGGAGTCAGAGCTTTGGGTTGTTTGGGTGGGAGAGGATGGTTTGGGGGGGAGTGTGTGGGGGGGGGGGTGTGTGATTCCAGACAGGGCTGGTCCTCCACGTGGAAACCTGATGCCCCCTGTTGCTTGTGAATTATTCACAGTGCCTCTCGCGGTTTCGTCTCAGGATCGTCTCCTCTCCCGAAACTTGACCCTTTGGTTGCGTTACGCTCCCCCCTCCCCTCCTTAACACCCCTCACTCCCTCACCCTCCCCTGGGGAGAATCCAAGCTCGCTGTCACACTGTTTTGCAAGGGGAAAGCGCGACCGTGGAGGGGGCAGTGGAGTGGGGAGGGGTGGGGGGCTAACAGCAACAGCGTGTTCAGCATGTTTGGGTGTGCAGGGTCTGTGACAGGTCAGTGCGGAAATGACGAAGGCAGGACAGGCTCTTCATTGTGCCCAGGCAGTCAGCAGAGATGTCACTGCAGTGCAGCTCTGTTTTATGTCAGTCATTTGAATGATCCAGTGGGATATATCCTGCAGTGGGAACGACAGCTGCTCTGAATCTTTGCGTGTGATTTTTTTTTTTGTTTCCATTTCAGTTTTAACAAAATAAAGCATTCAATGAAAATACTCTAATTGGATCCTCAGTTACGAGGTAGTGTGGTTTTATCTAAAAGATGAAAAATAAATTTAGTGCCATGAGATAAAACGTAATAAAACCATTCAGTTTTTCATAAAGAACGCAGTCATAGAGCATCAAGTGAGCCCTGACTGATACCTCTAGCAGTCGATGTGCTGTTAAAACTGTGAAACAGATAGCAGTTGTGGATAACTTTATGTTAACGAATATCCCAAGAAATGAATGCTGACCACATGCAGTAAATGTTACAATGAGGGAGTAAGTAACCAAGTTTATGAGATATCTTCCGTAGCGATATTTGCCATCTCTCGTATATAACGGAACTAAATTGCATTAGTCCAGTGGCGCACTAAGTGGCAAAAATTACATTGCAAAATTTAAAAGCAATGTCTCTTTCTAGAAATCATGGCCCAGTTGTTCACGATAATCCTCAAACCATGTTGTGAGCAGCTTGATATATGAACAATTTTCTGTCTACCAAACTTTTTACTGAACCATAAATTGAACTACAGGTGAGAGGGAAATATGTATTTTTGATTTTGTTGAGAACTGCCCCTTTAAGCATCAGAATTCACATGAGCAGCCACAGCAGCATGGCCTCGAATCTGGTATAGGTGGCACTGGCGCTCCAGATGTCTCCTGTCTGTTTGATCCAGATGAACAAGGTGTGCCATCATCTGACACACTCTACCCTGAGTTTGAATGTGATTATGTAAAACAGCCCATCAATGAATACAACTGCATGGCACTCAATGAATGAAATATATTCTCCAGCTCTCGAATGTTTCTGTCCAATGTCCTAAAGATGGTCCACATTCAAGATGTAAGAGATCATTTGCCTTAAATGCCCTCCGGTTGTTCTCCTGAAAAAACAATAACAGTCCTGTTACCAGTAACTATTGGCACCAGTACCACGGCTGGAACTAACAGATCTAAAACATGGAAATGTTGTTTATTTACAACATGTCTGAGTATAAGCTGTGGTTTTTCTCACTTTTGATTAACATTAGCATTTTCCAGCTCATTTTGAAGCTAACTTACTTTTTTTTTTTTTTTGCTGAGAAAATAAACAGTTCACACAGCCTGGTGCTGCCAGTGACTGAACATCAAGGGGAGCGTAACGACCGTGAGCGCACGTCATGGATATTTCATCTCTGAGGCAAGAACTCGCCTAAAGGTGCTTCAGCTGTAAACAGAGCATAGAAGAGGTCCATACAGCGCAGTGTAATGCAAGCTCAATCTACATCTGGAATCAGTCATAAACATGCTCATACTTGCGCACGTACACACACACACACAGTGGGAAACCATGTTATTAGACTTACAATACATTGCTTTCATCAGACCACTAAAATGATCCACAGAACTCAAACACAATCAATCTACCTGTTGTTACAATAGGGCTGTTTTAAATGACTGTAAATGTCTCAACTGTTTCAACTGAAGTACAGCTTAAATTTTTAAACTGACATATCTATAAGCCCAACATGTATAAGTTGAAGCAGATATAAGCAGATTTTTGGTGTTCCTGAGGTTCCTTGTCTGTGGTCCCGTACTTTTTTTATGAGACTCAAATAGTTGAAGATAAGTATATGGCTGGTGTCGGACATTAAATGATAAGTCTGAATAATTTTAAGATTCAAGAGGCAAAAAGCTACCGTGGCGATGTGTGACATCTATGTATGACACTCACAACTGTTCTTTTAGGGGATTAGCTGCACTCACAGTGTATTTCTGGTGCCTGAACAAGAAAAATGGTGCTTGAACAAGTAATGTGTATTATTCACTATGATGTGCATCATATCAATTGTCTGCAAAATATATATGTGTCATTATGACAAATAAGAAATGCACACAGTGGATCACATTCCTCAAAATGGGAAATATTGAAGTAACAAACTGTCATAAAAAGGAAACAGAGCCATTAATATTTGTGCTGGTTTTGATTTCTTTATGGAAACCCATCAGGAACACCATGAAAATGTATAAGATGTCGACTCAGTGGCGGAGAACAGGGGGTTTCATGTGAGGCTGAGATATATAACGTACATGATTCACATAAAATAAGGACAAGTCGATTCAGCATTAGCGTTTTTATTCTTTTTTTCTGTTGCATAGGAAATGCACATCTTGCTTCCAGTAAGTGAGTGTGTGTGAGATTGTGGTTGCACTAATGGGCCCGAAAAAAAAAAAAGACTCGACACCAGTTTGAGAAAACAATAGTAGGAAAAGAAAACGAGTCACAGATTCAGTATAAGGATAAATGCGCAATAAATTTACTCACATGAGGTTGTACACAATGAATTTTAACTGACAAATGGAGCTAGTAACATCACAAATAAACAAATGGGTATTATGGCTACCAGTCAGTTCAGTACAGCTGTAAAAGAGGCACAAGGTTTTATTTGATTTCCTTTTGTTCTCCTGTTTGTTAACCACACTTCTAGAGATGTCCGATGGCGTGTGGATGAGATGAACTAAGCAAAAAGAGTGTAGCGCAGGATGGAGGGATGCAGGCAGTGGTATGGGTGATGGTAAAAGGGAAAGATGTGGTTCAGAAGACAGTGGGAAAGCACACATGGGGTCCAATGCATACTGAAGGGTCTGTTCCAGGCACTCTTCAGTACAAAGTACCAGGACTTGGCCGGACTATTTACGATTGTCATTATCATGATTACAAGTCTTGGCAGCAGTGTGGTATGACTGGATTTTGAAGAGCTCTACTTTTACGGGATTAAGATACCAATCCTGAATGATTTTCACTAAACCCTTTCGGGTGTGAAGACACGGATACAGTGATGTGATAAAGATGTTTTTAACCGGACATTCGAACGTTAACGATTGGTACCGACGGTTGAAAGAAAGTTTCAGATCACTGACCTGAGTATAAATATATATATTGTTTATAAAATACCTATGTAAACTCCACAATGCTAATTTGTCTGCTCTTCGGCTCAGCTCCACCCACATACTCAACAACTGTCATGACTTCAGTTCAGAAATTTGCAAACACTGGATTAACTGACAAAGAAAATGAGGACAAAAGGAACTGTGGAACATTACTTTTTATTTCCATTTCTGTTTTCTCATCAAAAAGCGGAGTTTTTCCGGCCAAAATATCAGCTCATTGAGAAATGCCAGGGAACTATTCACTGAGATAGGATCAAATGCCTTGATCCTAAAACTCAGTATTAATTTCCTGTAGCTTAATCAACAACAGTGCAAAACAAAATTACCGAATGCAACTCAGAAGAACAGACAAGAAACAACTTTGAAGTCCAGCTTGATTTTTTTTTTCTGCAAGTTTACCAAAAGAAAATCTTTCAATATTGATTGAGAGACTTAAGTGTCATGGGGTATAGGGGATTGTCAATGTCTAAGACTTTGCATTTGGGTATGTGGCATTACAGAAGAGAGTGTACAGGTCTGGAGCAGCTAGGATGATGCCTCAAAGGTGTAGATTTTGTTTATCTGACCCACTCAACAGCCGATCAACATTCACAGAGAAGCAGCTCTTTTGAAGTGCTTATCGAGGGACCTAACCAAGCTTTTCTCCCTAAACCCTTCCCAGACCCCACACCACTCGAGCAGAGATTCTGTCTCCAATAGTGCTGACTGGACTAAATATGATGAAGCTATTGATTCTTCAGCATATTGTTTTCTGTTTCTGTAAAACTAAGCAATGTTGTATATCTCCAGTATACTGCCCTGATCGGCTAAAAATCCATTTTCATTTGCCCCACAGACAAACAAAAGGTCTACTTTGTCCAGGCGGCTTATTCTGACGATGTGTGAGAAAGACAAGGGTTTAGATGTGACTTGAATTGATCAGACAGTAAAGATTGTCAAAGTCCTCCACAGTCAGTGTAAACTCCAGGTCAAGTCCCACCAGTTTCCACAGCACCACATCCATCCCTCCAGGTTTTAATGGAGATTTAAGGGACGTTTCACCACAGTGAAAGCAGACAGAAGGAAATGTGACAACTTGGAGGCAATGGCTTCCCATCGTAAAAAAAGGGGCAAATATTCATAAAAAAATTCCAAACCCCCAAATACTGATGATGAATATGAAGTCAAAATGGAAAACTGAGAAATATAAAATCAGAAACCAAAGAAATAAATAAAAACACGATTGGGAGAAGAGGGAAAGGGGGGTGCGGACGGGAGAGAGCTTTGGGTGTTGAGTGGAATAAAAGACTAACATAACGTTCTTGTTTTTTTGTAGTTTTTTTAGTAATATTCATAACAGCTTACTAGGCGATTATGGAAGAGCATGCAGTTATATCTTATGGTTATTGTACATCAGCTATAATCGGAGGGGTCTGACAGACAGCAAAGGCTACTGGTGTTGAGAAATTTAAACAATAACAAACAATATTCATTATTCAGAAGAGCAGTATAATACAGTATAATCACAGGCACTACATCTGTTCTTTTTAATATATCAGGTAATATGCTGGTTTGTTTTTTATTTTCATATTTTTTGAATTCCATATAATTTGTTCTGTCCTTAAGCTGGAATATTGAAAAACACTGACCATAAAAGAAGGCAAAGGCTGAAGATTAAAGTAGATACCAAAGTTTGTTATTTGGGAATATATATATCACATATGCATTGAAATGTAATATATATATTTTCACATATGTAATTAGTGCATAGTTCTCATGCAGATAAAACTGCTATGCTGTTCACGCCATCAGAAAGCAAATTAATGAGTCTTAATTGTCACATGTTCAGTTTGTCTTCCAGCCTGAATTAGCACCGTGTTATGGTTTTGCAATAGAAGGGTAAAACTTCCTCTCCAAAGATTGGTGACACTACTGACATTACAGTTGAGTCCTAAGGAACAGCTTCAATGTTACCTTCTGTCATTAAAAAGAAAAAAAAAAATCACCATTACTGTTTCAAAGTCACTCATATGCTTCTGTTGCCGTGTGTTCACGACTGGACACTGGTTACAATGTGAAGAATTTTTTTTTTCTTAATTTTTACTTTGGTCCAGCCATAATAAATTAATCAAATAAGCCAAATGTCTGTTCTGAATACTGTCAACAAATCCACATTAGCACCTTCTATACCCCAAACAAAACTTCAGAAAAAACTGATTCTGAAAAAGCTAGGATTTGCATTAAGCTACTTTAAATGTGGAGGCTGCACTTAAATGGTAACCAAATGTGAACTCCTCTGGATCTCAGATCAGTCTTCAGTTCAGGTGTCATTGAAGCTCTTCATACAAATATGACACAATAATCATACCATACACCACTTAAAACACATCACACCAATGGCAAATGGTTGTGTTTGCCATTGGAATGGTTATGCTTCTCACATATACGTATATCTACGATACCCTGCTTATGGTCTGAACAATTCTGCCATTGCTATCACAATCCATTTTTTTCCAGGTTTTCTACGAATCTCATGTCTTAGTACCTATTCTCAGTACTTAGTTGGTAAGGGTGAAACTGATAGCGCGGGGAAAATAGGCCAATAGTGCCCACAAAAATTTGGACAGACAAAACATAACAAAGGCCGCCCATGTAACGTCACAATGAACTGCTTTTATTCAACCCTGTTTACTACAACAATGGCAGAACTCTTCAGGCGCAGTCAAAACACAAGACAAACATTTTCAAGTCATGAAAGTCAAAACAATCACCTCCTGAACCCTGTTAACATTCAGGGAAACAGAGAGAGGGATGGGGAAAGAAGATTAAATTTCACACCCAACTGCAGTATTGCAACATGACAACACTGTTCAAGGTGACTCCAAATCTGGAAGTGCTTTCATTTAGGCAATGAAATAAAAAAAAAAAAAAGAACTTAAACAATCACAACGCAACCCCCCTTTTAAAATCCCCCGTCTCAATCTAAACTGTGATAATTCAGGTGATATGGCTCAGCTGAGGCATCTCTTGGCAGTTCTCCCCCTCCATCACATTAATAGTGTAATATCAAGTAATGGACTCAACCGCATTGCTGTATTCTGCGATTTCCAAAATGTACATGGAGAGCATTTTTTTAAATATACAACTTGACCTTGACATTCATATAAAATATCCAATGACATCCAAATGGTAATGTGGCCCATATCTCAAAGCATGTGCCCTGGCATAGCAGCTCTGCAGTGCTACAGCCTTCCATGCTCTTAACATGGCCAGGGCCCATTGTGCACCATGCCTGTTCCCTGTCTATTCTGCCAGGGTTCTGGCATACCTTGTGAGAACTTCAGATTGGTCTGGCCCATAGTAAAGAACTGTGTAGTGTTCCAAGTCACATGAACACATTGTGTGTGAGGGGAAAAGGATGATTTATACTTCGATGTTGATTCTACGCAGAACCTACTCTGTGGCCAATGCAAGTGCCCCATGGATCGTGAGCATTTATACTTGTGTGTTGGCGTGTTTGTGTCACTCTGCAATTAAACAGCTAAAATGCTGATGCGACATTACAAAGCAGACCAATCACAGTTATGGGGCGGTCTCCAATGCCGCAACCTTTCCTTGCGTTTCGGGGGAGGTGCACGTAAGGCCATGGTGCTGGGAACATGCCAACTCTGCGCCAAGGGTATAGATTCAACGCCGAAGTATAAATGAGGCGTAAGAGGGTGAGCATTGCCAAAAAGGGGCTGGAGAACTCATCATCCACTACCCTCTCAATAATATCAACAGCAAACTCATGTCGCCTGCCCAGCTTTATCAGTTCTCCTTTGTGAAGAAAAATAGTGGGGAGATTGTTCACAATCAACAATGAACAAGGTTTAAAAGAACATTTTGGAAGATGAAATGCATACTACCGTAACGTCATACAATAACAAGACCAGTCTGACAAAAAAGAAAAACTTCTGGGTTTTCTTTTTTTGATCAATATTCAAATATACTGCCATTTGACTTGACTTTAGCACAAACTCTTGAGCTAATGTCTCGGGTGTATATATCAGGGCACCAGAGGCATGCCAACTAGGTCTAAGCTCATTCAAAACCTGGGGAGCCCAGTTCTTGCGCACTCCGAAAGAACTGAAAGGTGACCAACATCATATGTAAACGACCATACTCTGAACACTCATTTTGGGTCCATTTAAATTCCCAAGTACACTCTAAATTTGAGCCTCAGAAATACCAAAATATGAATGCCCAGATTTTGCAAAGGAGACTTTGCCTAACTATCTAGTTCTCAATTACTGAACATTGAGGCAACCCCAATGTCAAGCGGAGGAGAAATTACTGTAATTGGTTGATCTTTGAGGAGGTCAAAACAGAACCTCTCTGCCCAGGTAAATGTAAGTGTTTCGCTCATCTCCATATGTATGGCTGTGAAGTAGATATCTGCAGAAATCCTTTCCGTATCTCCAGGCCAGCACTGAACTGGTTGTGGCAGATAGTCTCCAGGTACAGCAGAGGCTGTACTTCAAATATAAATCCACAAGAGGAATAATAAACATTCCTCAGGTGAAATTCCATGCAGAAACCTGGCAAAAAAACCTCACCTGAACCTAAGCAATAAATTAATTGTTATGATGGCCTGACTGGATGGTCATGACAATCTTTAGTATTACAGCTGGACACGGGTATTTCATTAACTGAGCCTCTGGTTGCTGTTCTGAGGAGAGATGGTAAGTGAACAGGGACAAATATGTTGGAAAAAAAAGAATCATGCTGCATATCAAGCTGTTTATTTTTTCCCGTATGGAATGGTGAACACAAAATAAAGATGCCGAGATGCATTTATAATAGGGGCATCCTTTGGCTGTCTATATCATTGTCTTCTGCCTAAACTAATTTTAAAATGCATAAAACCGCTCTCTTTAAGTTTCAGACCTTCTCAGAATTACCTAGATGTAGCTTCATCAATACTGATGCAACAAATTACTTTCAAAACATACAGCATACTTGTAACATCCATTTACAATGGGTATTTTTGTCCTCAACATCCTGTACTTTTTAAGTATAGGACTATGCTATACCGTCACAAAAAAAGAAAGAAAAAGTCTTTAAATACATACAAAAAAAAGAAGAAAAAAATAGGGGAAACAGGGAAGTTTTCAACTTAAATCCTGTTTCCAGAGAACAAACAAAAGCAATGCTATTAATGTGGCCTTAATACAAACAATCATAAAATTCACAACACTATTTTTTTCCTCATTTAATCAATGTTACAAAAGTCCTGCATTATAAAATAGGGCAGCTTTAAAATCAGTGTAATTAATAAAACTATACAACATACAAACAACACATCTTCCACACTGTAAGGCTCGTCAGCCCTGTTCGCACCACTCCTTAGGTATTTTCTAATCTCCTAATGTAGCTCTTCCACATCTGAACCCACAGCTAATTTACACATACATCAAAAACAAAAGAACAAACTGCCCAAACTATTGCTTTAATATTTGTATTTTTCTTTTTTTTTTCTTTCTTTAAAAAGGGTGCAATTTTGTCTTATCTTACATGCGAGCAGCCACATTTTGCTGATTAGATGCTAGGCTGCTCCAAACAAGGTTTTTGAGACAAAAATGTCCGTGCAATTCATGTTTCCCTTCGCTCTTAAGCCCTGGAACCTGTATTTTTAAATTCTTTATTGATGTCATTTATTTTGTATTTAGTGCAGACAATTAAGAAATTAATGCCCAACTTAATGCTAAAGGGTAGGCAAGAACAATGACTAAACAGAAACACACTAAAAAAACACACAACCCACACGAGTGTAACTATTAAACCATCACATCAGACACCAAGGAAAACGATCCCCATACTCCAGCTGTTTTTCATTATAAATCTAATAGTCGATCATAGGTAAACAGTGTGGAAGTTTGTCAAATGTACATATAAAAATGGGCCTTTTTCTTATCTGTTTGTCCTGAATGTGATTTATTTTACAATGTTAAAATATGATTGTGGGTCCGTGATAGAGATAAGGTGACTTGTTTAAGGCTTGCTTGTGACCAACTCAGAGAAAACTCCACCACATCTCCCGCTTCCCAAATGGCGAATAAAAATGAAAGTAACGTACCCAAACCAGGCTGAATGGACTCTGATTGCCCATGTCAAGTTTTCCTGCAGGCACAGGCTGACACACAGCTCATCTGCCAGGAAGTGCCGCCCTAACTTTGGTTAAAAAAATCATAATAAAAAAGACTTAAAAAAACATAAGTGACTAGTGTATGTCTACATGAGTGCAAGCAGATATTGCATATTTTTTTTCATTTATCTTTTCTGGGAGCAAAAAATATTTTAAAATGAAAAAAAAAAAAAAAAACTAAATACAAATGAGAGGAAGACTCCAAAACAACATGTAGTTTCCATTTAGAAATTGCAGCAACAGCCATAAATATCAATACACTACCATCAACATTTAAAGGACCTGGGGATGAAGGTATAAACAACTATCTACAGGACACTACTAACCTAAGAGTCTACACTCCCATCTACTGTACAACAAACAGGGGGGCCATGTGTGGATGACTGACACTGGCCTGGTCAGCACAAGACCGAGCGACTGTGTTTCATGATCAAGTGTCGTCACAGTTCTACAGATGTCGCATCAAAACCTGAAATCCACATCAACATGCAGGCCTGAGACGCATTAAAATGGCTGAAAGTAATGCTGTGTTATGATTATAATCATGAATGCTATTATCATCATTAGTACTAGTAGATTGTACAACTGTATTCACTCCAGTTTCCTATACAATGGGAGTTGGGGGAAGAATACCAAGGAGTAAAGAAAAATGAAATTCTCCACATTGGAACTTGTGCAACAACTCAGGACTAGACCATCGCTCAAGGCACATTGATGAGGAACAATTTTTTTTTTTTTCGTGCAATTCGTGAACATAAAACGTAAATATAATTGTCTTAAAATTTGATAATTTCAAAGGGAACAAGAAAGACGGAGAGAAAAAAACAAGGAAAGGATGAGAAGCAGAGAAGAGTCTGAAAGATGTTGAGCTGGTTCATCGTGAAGGACAGCAGTAAAAAAACCCTTTTTTTCAGGGGCCAAACAAATATAGTCTATTGGCAAGTGCCTGATCTTGGGATTACAATATTGTCTTTATTCACACTACTTGAAGTCTACATAATCTATGTAAAAATTTGTCACTAACACTAGTACATGCAGATTTTTTTTGCATTTTTTTTTTTCGTTTTTGTTCAGTTTTGATCGACGGAGGATGACTCGGTCATAATAGTGTAAATATATGTATATTATAGGAAACAAAGAACAAAATCCAAAATAATAAAATAGTTAAGTTGCATGCGAAGCAGCTGAGAAGCTTCGCGGACTGGTTGAGGTTCTTGTCTGACGTGATATTTATTTAGTCTTTTTTTTTAAATTTTGATTCAAAGGAGGTCCTCTTTGCATTAGCCTCACCCCTTGTTCGTGATAGACTCGCAGCCTGTAAACCTACACTGCAGACGATAAGTGCTTAAAGAGAGAAGACAGCTAATAGCAGGCCTCTCTGACCACACTCGGACTCTAGCTTTTGACGCCAGTCTAAGGTGACCTTTTGCGAAGGAGAGCTGACATTTCATCGGGGAAAATAACTACCCTTTGCAAAATTTGAATCTGTTCGCATCACACACACACACCTGTTTCTGTCTTGCAAGAAATTAATATGATTAGAATTCTTCTCAAATCATGTGCTTTCGTCAAAAATAAGAAGTCGATTGAGTAGCTTTTCCCAAAAAACTAACTTAACACGGTAAATAGAGTAAAAGTGGCAAGAAATGTTATAAAGTTGATTGATGAACTGGTGATATTTCCGAAAGAGAGATTCGTCGCAAAATAGTAATCAATTTACAAGATGAACAAACAAACAATGTAAAAAAAATGTAAAAGCAAATACAGCTCCCCTTATTTCTCACAAGTCTACGATTCTAGCTTTTATTTTTTATTTCATTTCTTTTTTGTACCCCGATATTTTAGAGTCCCGGAGGTGTGAATGGACTAGGAAGAAAAATATATATATATATACTTTTCACAATCGTTTCAACAATATCTATCTTACAAAGATATTAACTATCCGACAGCTATCCAACAAAATTGCACTTTCCTCAAGTCAATATTCCTCTGCTTGCCTTTGTTTACGTCTCAGTTTTTATGGAGGAACAGACCCATCTATCGACCCTTATACTGTATAGTACACACCTTTTGGAGGGGTTGCTGGTAATAACGGAAATTATTTTGTTACAAAATGAAACATGAACATACCTCCAAGACAGGAGGAGGTCTTTTCAAACACCCTCCAATAGAATCTTCAACTTTCAAACTTTCGTTGTCTTATTTTTCTCACAACTGACCATATCAAATTATTACAACCCGCATCCCCTCTCCCACCTCAACCCCTGCCCCCAAAACCGTACCGAAGACTGTGATGTTTTTGTTCTCTATTTGGCTCTGTGACATGTCCTTGGAAAGCTCAGAGGAGATGCCTTTCTGACTTTCTGCAGGGCTTGGTTCTTTGCCGTCAGCGAAAATGGCGAGCGTAAGACAGCGGGGGCCCAGTTAGAGAGGTTTTAACTGGTGGTATTCAATCCAGATAAAGCCTCCTCATTCATTCACAGGCCGCCAAAACCAGAGCAACATTTGTTAAAAAAAAAAAAACAGCATAGCAGAACCATTAAACGAAAGAAAAAAAAAAACAAGAAAAAAACCTCAAACCTTCCACTGCATCGGGGTGTGAGCCCCTGAGCTATATTTACACAGGCAGTCACGTATACACACATACGGAGGCACAGCTTTCCGTGCAATCACAGCTGAGCTGTTTCAGGGCAGCTGCGAGGACAGGCCGAGGGAAGCTCTTTGATCAAAAGTCACGATGCGTCCCCTCCCACCACCCCCCCCACCCCAGTCAGCATGGTCGACCGCAAAAACAAAACGTGCTCATCTTCAAAACCAGCAAAAATAAAATAACATTTCAAAATAATGACCAAAAAAAAAAAAAAACTAGTGGAGCTCCAACAAAGACTTTCAACCAGAGATCGACAGCTTCCATATATAAATATAAACCATATATATAAATAAATATATATGGGCTATATAGGTATATAGAATATGCGTGTACTGGTGTGTGTGGCTTCCTCTTGGTTTCGAGTGAGGGGCAGGGGATCTGCTGTAGCCATGCGTCTCTCGCTGCAGACAGGTGATGACGTTTTTTTGGGGAGGGGCTGGAGGGCGGGGCAGCGGGAGGCCCCTCTCCGTCAGACAAGGTGTGCAGGTTTGTGGGGTTCCCTCAGGAGCGCGCAGCAGGGGTTGAGTGGTCTGTCGAACGGGCGCTGCGAGTCCAGAGTCTTTAGCCCAGGTACCACTGCGGACGCAAATGCAGAGAAGAGAGATGAGGACCGAGGGCGGGTCTACCGTATGTCTAACACCAGGGATATACAAATCACTCCGAATCCAAATCCAGTCCTGCTTTTCTTTCCTCCCGGGCAATTCATCCTTCCGGGAGTGAGATCAGATTATACAGTAATGAGCTGAAGATTTTTCGGCAGATGACACAATCACTGCTGATAACTGAAATCAGTGGAATTATAGAGTGCTGACTATGTACTGAGTAAATACATTTCATAAAAGTTAAAGCTCAAAGGGTTAAATAGACAATTAGGGCTACTGATTGGCCAGACTGCCTTTAACATCCGACTCCGAGGAGAAAGGAGGACGGGAAAATGGCAGTTCTCGGCACTTGAGGGCTTGAGTGATTTGATGTTGTGGGGTCCTATACATTGTAGCATAGTAGTCCGGGTATTGAGAAGGGATTTAAAATAAACACATCATGCAGTCAGTAATGTAGAAGTGAATTGACACTGCATCTCAAAAGGAGCGCTCACTGTGAGAGCCACAACTCCATTTTTATCCCACACACCCCAGCCCGACAACAACTCAACCTCCCACACTGGAAAAAAATCACTTCCAACAATCAAATAAATAATTGAAAAATTTTAAATCATCAAAGCGCTCTACAACAAAGTGCGCAGTGCTAGTGTATTCTTCACGCTGCGCATCTTTAATCCTCTGAGTTAATCGGAGCAGAGTGCTCACAGGGGGTAGCTCCGCGCCGTGTTCCTCGTAGGCTAAAATTCCAACAAGAGCAAGAGCAGAAAGCTGAAACAAGCCCCCTGACTTGGCCCCTCTTGGCCCCCCCGAACCCCTCCCTCTCCCCTCCCCACTCCCCGCCCCTCCTGTGTGCTCAGGGCAGTAGGAGCTGCTCCTCTTTCCTGAGCTCCGACCGCCCACCTGCCTGCCACTGCATACCGACACCTGCTGCTGTTTCGCTAACCACTGCTCTCAGCCAGAGACACAGAGGGTTCCTCACACTCTTGACTATCCGCTAAAGCGCCTGGCGGCTAAGGTTAGCCCGCCGCACCTCTGTAATCCTTCAGTGAAATGGGCTTATTGATTGCTCTGCTCCATTGTTCACTTTTTTTCCCCCAGTCAGCCAGCGAGCGAGAGAGTGAGCGAGCATCCTCCCTCCCTCTCCCACCATCCCACCACTGTCCCCCTTCCTCTACGCACCCCCCCCGTCCAAGTTCAAGTTCATACTGGTGTTACATCATGTCTGGTTGCCAGGGACAACCAGACAGCCATAGACGTGACTATCATCAGCAAGACCAGGCCGTGCCTCCTGTATTCCTTTCTTCCCCTCTCTTGCTCCTTTTCTTTACATCCCTCTATCTTTCCCACTCATTCCCTGCTTTCCCCTCTCTCTCCATCTGCAGGCGCTCCTTGCCTTATCCCAGCCACAATCACACAGTGCCTCTGCTTCAGAGCGATGCCGACCCCAGCCCCCCCCATCCTAAGTCACACTACTCCCGCCTCCCGACCCTCTCGCGCCGCATATGCTGCCTCTCCGCCAATCCCGCGCGCCGCCTAATTAATCCTTAAAAACTTAGCGGCTCGGCCCCCTTGAAATAAAGACAATGGTTCAATTACGGGCTTTGACTCCTTCTGCGCATACTAACTGTTTGGTGTGCCTGGGAAAACACTTCAGCTTATTAAGAGTTACGGCTTTACTCCCCCCCCCGAACCCTTCCGTTTATCTTGTTTTAGGCCCATCGGGACCCCATGACACACTTGAGATGCTTAAAAGAATAGCAAAGGGAAGAAAGAAAGGAGCTGAACACTGAGGAACGGCTACAAAACCGAGAGAAACGGTGGGCGGGAACAAAAAAAGCATAGAAAATTAAAGAGAGAGGGGAGGGACGGTAATGATAAATGAATTAAAGGGGGGATTGAAGCGACTCCATCAGGTTGCTTGTCTTCGGCGAGCTCCTGCTCAGCCTCGCGGCTCGTTTAAATTCTATTGCTCGCCACAAGCGCAGCGGAGAAACTCTAAGGTTAGTTTTTAATCAATAGAAGTTGCTGACTCTGGACTTTGTGGTTCGGCGCAGTGCAGCTTCCCCGTCTTTGTCTACTGGCTCTTAGGCTCTCAAACTTTTTCCTCTCCCCTCCCCTCCCTCTTGTCCTGAGACGACTTTTACGCGGAGGGGCTCTGCAGACTGTGTGAGGTTGCCTCCCACGTCTCTCTCTACCCCCGCCCCCCGCTAGCCGCACGGACGGTGGGGTTGTGTTACCGCGCGGCGGGGCGTTGCTGACAGACGTGATTTAGACTGCGGATGCCGTACGGGGCAGCGAGCATCACGAGCCCAAGTGTATCGCAGGCCTTACTGAGACACACACCTGGAACGAGGGAAAAACAGGGAGGGGGAGGGGGGAGAGAAAGAGAGAAAAATACTGGGGGAAAAAAAAACGCAAAAGGAGGGCCCTTCGAATATTATGCCACAATATTTCTTTCCTTTCAACACACATTTTCATTTCCCGTGCTACTCCAGGTCCTCCTACTCTAATGCAAATACCCGGAGACACGCTGGGTGGGTAACCGTGATGGAAGTGGGGCTCCACTGCATTCCACACAGCTTCTTAAAAGTTCCTTTTGTCCTAAACAGAACATTCCGGTGCTAATGTAACGATCACGACTGGTGTTTGAAGCAATGAAGGTCTAGCAAATTGACAAAAAGCAAGTGTGGCTAACCCTGGTTGTGGAGAGCTGCAGTGTATTCTGGTTTTGGTGTTACTCAGCACTTGAAAGATCAGCTAAAGCAGTTGATTACACAGACAACTTACCTTACCTGGTTCCTTAGGTCTAGACTGGTAAAAACAAAAGCCAGTATTGCCTGTGGCTCTCCAGAGTAAGTGTTGGCCACCCCTGACTTTAAGTATTGAGGAACATCCAGAAAAACCAATTCCACTCAAAGGATTAAGGGGAGCGGTTTGGGGCATAAGGTCTTGAATCCAAATACTTGTGGGCTTAAAGAGGCCGAGCCTTGGGGTTTCCAAGGGCTGTTACATTATGGTGGGGCTGACATCCACAGGAATGCCTCACTCCCACACCACCAGGCTGTGCGGCACTGTGCGCCGGGTTTATTGGCATGGTGCGGGTAGCCGCGTGCTGCACTTATCCAACACCAAATAATGAACAAGCGCTCGTGAGCTACCACATACTAGCGTGATGCTGGGCCCGTCGCGGAGAGGAAAACCAGGCTTGTTTTTGTTTTGTGGTCTGGTTAAGGGAAAAAAAGCTGCTGGCAGAGGGGACGACCGCATGCATTAGACAGGCCCGGCTTCTCCCCGCCCTCTCCCACTCTCTCTCATGTCCTTCACAGCTGGGAAAATGAGACGTAAAACCGCAAATCCCTGCTCCTTCTGCCTCTCATTGAAAGGACGGTAAAAAATAAATATATGCTTCTTCTCTGTGGTTTCGTGATTACACCCACCCCCTGTCCGACCAAAGCGAAACCAGACTCTGGCTGGGCTTCTGCTCTCGCTGCCGTCGTTTCCGAGGCACAATCGCCTGCTTTGAGTCTTTATTAAAAAAAAAAAAAAAAGAAAAGCCCCTTTGAGATGTCGGACCTGGCCCGAGGTGAGCGCCCAGGTCTTGGCGATACTATCGCTCCAAGATAAGAAGGCTCACGGTTACGGCATTACGAGAGGCGGTCTGGAGAGTGTTCCCTATGCCTGTCTGGGACACATGGCAGTGTTTTTACAAGGGTTTTTCTTATAGGGGGGTATTTTCCGCAGCAGATAGACAGCTCCTTGGGGCACTGAGTGAATGAATGTCACTAGTGACATGGGGATTGGGCGATTTAGGTTTGGGGGGCGGGGACTGTAGAGTGAAAAACATAATCCTAACTGTCAAGGGACAGGAACACTTTGATAGGGTAGATGTGCGGCATGTGGCATAGAGAGATTTCACAACACGTTAGTGCTGTGCTTTATCTGGAAATAAGCAGCAGACTCTCTGATAAACCTACATGCTCTGCACTTTATATCCTTGGCACATTATTCTGCATTGTTCCAGTCATGTACAATATTGGTTTTCTTGCTCTAACCTAATCAGCTGTCAAGCAAAATGTCTTTATCATAAAGGTGGGCAAAACAGCTTTATTTAACTTCTGATGTACAGACACAAGCATACGCGATTACTTAAAACCCATTAATCTCTGTGCCAATCTAAGCTCTCAACCAGAGACTGGTTTTTAACCCTTCAAATGCCTCTTCCTTTTGGTAGAGCACATTTAGAGGCACTGAACTTAACCTGATTGAGCCATCTCCAACAACCAGTTGAGGTATGTTAGGCTAAAAATATCCAATCAGTTAAATTCAAGGCAACTTTCAATTAGATAGAAACTCAAAATCTGCTCAGCCAAAAGGCTGAGCTGGCAGTTAAAGGTTTAAGGCATGGTAACAGAAATAATATCAGCATTTATATCAGCTTTAGTGGTACGCACGTGAATGCCATTACGATACTCAATGAATTTGAAACAGAAAATTTTCATCATTCTACATGATGAGCTCTGCGGCTTTTTTTTTTTTGTTGTGATAGTATTTTTAGTCTTTATTCAAGCAATGGTTAAGTGTCCTGTAAATGTGCTCCATTTTCCATACTATGTAGAGGGCAGTATGTCTTGAGCCTGTTTATGGCAATTTATTGAGGAACGGTGGGTTCATTTTATCCAAAATTCGGCGCCCTGAATTCTGCCCCCCCCACCCTTTTCCAAAAACTCCCACCAAATATAAGAGAAGAGACCCTGTGGGGAAAGTGGTGACATTCTGTACATTTCCCAGGATGCATTACAGTATTTGTCCACATGGGATGCAAAAACCCATTGAACCAGGAACATATTATAGAGAGTTTGCCTCATTTTTGGTTTGTCTGCATGGGTGCTGATGGTGGAAACAGTTTATCTAGTGTGCTGGCACTACCTGTTGAGTTTCTACAGTTTTTTCCGCACAAAGCTTCCCACATGGATAGAGCAGAAACAGCCCCTGATTTTCCGATACGTTGAGCGGCGGATGTACACCTGCACTGTGCTGTGTTTCTGAATGACCGTGAACTAATGTAAAAAGCTGCGCCCAGAGGATCCGTATTAGGAAAAGAGAGAGAGAAAAAAAAAAGTGCCGATAGCGGGCGAACTCTGGCTGCCCACGCCCGGGACAGCGTGTACCGGGACACTGCGTCTTACTCCTGGCGTGCGGAGCGGCACTGCACGCTCCCTCGCAGATAATTCAGCGGCAAAAACATTTAATCGATACCCACAGCTCTTTCATCCATTTGCATTGTGATTAAGAATAAACACAGCCACAGAGCGACAGGCTGTTTCTACACCCCCGCACGGCTGCCCCCCCGCCCCCCCCCCGTCCATTGCTTTCCCCCCCTTCTCCGAACCGCAAGAGTACTGTACATCACGCTCTTGTCCTTATAGATGGCTGCTTTCTCCTCATTAGCTATACTGTTCTCTTTGAAACCCTTCAAGGTGAAACTGGCTTTAAATGATGGAGGGAGGGAGGGAGGTGGGGTGTGTGTGTGTGTGTGTGTGGTGTGTGTGTGTGTGAGAGGGAGAGACAGACACTCCCACACGCGGACACGCGCGTCCGCTGCAGGGGGATCTTTGGCTGTTTCTTTAACTCCCTGTCAATGGAACAAGTAATCTCATCACGTGGAGAAGTGCTGACTCAGCCCTCCGCTAAAGTGCCTGCAGATGAGTGTCATCTCGGAGGAATTCAGCCTCATGTAATGCAAACCAGCTTCGCCCCGGAGAGTCCCGCTTATAAAACCCATCTCCCCCCTACCGCCAACCCGCCATTTACGGCTCCCGCAGGGACGGGGAGACATTTACTACATTATTTATTTATATTTCAAATCAGCCAGCGATCGGCAGCACCCCCCACTCTCCCCTCCCCTCCAACTGCCGAGATGCTGATGAGACTGACCTGTGGTAATAGTAAAATAATGGTGCTGATAGCGCTGCAAATGCTAATAATAATGAATCATAATAATCAGCCTGAAACTGACATTATTCATAAAAAATTTGAGCACAGCCGCCTGAGAGCGCACTTCTGTGATCACTTGTGCTGTGGGGGGGATGAAAATATTGTAACCATCCTAGGTTTTAAAAGAATGAGAAACCATGAAATTAATGTCAGATCATTAATAAAAATAACAAGGTGTAATCAGTGCCCCCTGCTGGTTAGTAGTAGAACAGCAGTCCCTCAGCAAGGGAGGTTCATAGTTGGCACATTTGCGATGCCGAGCAACACCTATTTTTTTCTACCAAAAAAAGCGAGCAGTCAGAAATATCATAGAAAAGTGAATCATACATCAATGTTGATATGCTCTTTAACAGAAGCCAATATTGTTTTTGATAAGCCCCAAAGCCATTGTTAATGAAGGAACAATGATAATTATGTGCAATTCTGCGTCCCCTGCTTTCCACAACCGCCGTAACTAACATTTAAAGCGGGACGCGGCGCGCACTTAACTTGGAGCAAACTGGCATCAAGCGCAAGAGTCAATTACAGACGGTTATCTCCTCTCCCTGTTAGCTTTTATGGAGGGAATAAAAGCACAGAGTGCATGAGACCTGCTCCCGGTCTCCGCAGGCCGATTTACGGCCGGAGTGAGTCACATGCCGCAGTGGGGATGAGGGGACGGCGTTTTGGTATCGCCTCTCCCGATCACAGACGCTGCTCTTAACTTCCGCCGTGATTAAGGAATCTCCGCCTCGGACCCGGAGTGTTACAGCTATTTCGGCTCAGTAACTCACCGGCGGACAAAAGACACGGCTTCAGCACATTCCGGCTGAGCTACAGATTGCGTGTGGGAACAGCTTTTCCACGCCTGTAGTTCTTTGGCCCCCCTACTAGCCCCGCCCCCCTCCCCCACCTTACTGTATGCAAGTTATGTGTGTTCAGAATTAATGCACACTGAAATAATTTCACAGCCTTCTTTAAGTATTAATTGGATTACGAAAGGCGTTATTGATTTTTTTTTTTCTTTTTAAATCGAGGGCTTCAGCAGCTAGCAGAGCCAGTCTGAGGGCACAGGCTGGGCTGAAGTGCGCAGTTACCATGAGACTCGGCGGCGTCTGAGAGTGTAGGAATGCCTTTGTTGGATTAAACGAAGGGGGGGGAGCTCGAGCCCGTCTGGAGAGAGGTGTCTGGGAGAACCCCTCCCCACCTGTGGGCGGGCAGGGAGTAGCGGGCACTCTGAGTGGTGCCAGCCACTCTGTTACAGGGGCAACCGCCAGCGGCTCCCATGGCAGCTGGAACGGTTTGACCCCCGGGCTCTGTGCCACCCACCTACCCACCTCTCTTTCATGCCCCCAGCTCTACCAACCACTTACCCCTCCAACCCCCCTAATCACTCCCCCACCCCTCTGCCCAGCCGCTCCTCAATCAAGCCCTGCCACGCCACGTCTCCGCTTCTGTTACCAGGGAGAGGGTGGCAGGAATGTTTACAGTTACAGTCTTCTCTCTCTTACTCCCTCTCTGCTCTCTACCCCTGCAGTTGGCCCCCCTGGGCTAACTTTTGTCCCCGAATCTCATGGGGAGGTTTGGTGCAGTTAAGAAAAATAGAGGCAGTGTGAGGCCCGTACTGCTAAAGGTCACTCTGCTTCATGCACTGACTGCATTCTGAACATATGCACTGCTCATGTTGGGCTTAAGAACTATAGACCAGCTCGACCCTACAGAACACTGGCCAAGAGCCTCTGCCTTCTTTAACTCCGGCCCTGTCCGGACTGCACCATTACTAACCCACCAGACTCCCTCCATACCTTCAACTTGACAAGTGATGTAAGCAGCTCCTCTTCCCCCTTCACTTACACCCCCCCCCCCCCCTCCCTTCCTGTCCCTGAGGATGAGGAAAAGAGATGAACTGGAGGGCGGAGCTGGCTGTCAGTCAGCCGAGACGGACGGGTGGGAGGCAGGGCCGAGGAAGTGCCAGAAGGGGGGGGAGATCGATGGCGCAAACGCATCGTGGCCGAGGGCAGGGAGAGGGCACCCGTGGGGGGGGGGGTTCTGCGGCCAGGCCTCAGAGCCGTGGGCCAATTAATAATGCAGAGAACGTCAAGATTAGAGCCCAGAGCAAACGCCGCAAGATCTATAGACTGAAACAAAAGGGCTTAGCGTAGCTTTAGCCACCTGAGAAGAAGGGGACGGCGAGGGTGGGAGGGAGGGGACAGAGTAAATAAATAAATGCAAACAATAAATAATATCACCCGCCCACCACCCCCCCCCCCCCCCCCGTCCATTTCCCCCCGCCCACCTCCCATAGCCATTCTGTCAAACACCTGCCTCCATTCTTCTCAGGGAAGCATGTCTTGCGGCCGGTGACAGAGTCGATAAATCGACGCGGGGTGCGCGGCAGGCCGTTGGACGAGCTGATCTGACACCCCGCTTCCCTCCCGGCCAACATCAATAAAGTATCCCAGACAAATGGGGAGCGGAGACTACACATCTCTGCCCCATAGTCACACCCTCCGAGCAGCCCGACCCCCTCTCCCTCTAACTCAGAGCTTGCTTCAGCTCTCCCTTTCTTTCTCTTAGGTTTATTCCCCAGCAACATCCCCCCCCTCCGAGCCCGGGAGGCACAGGTTCTTCTGTACGGCCCACTGTCGGGCTCCTAGCTACGGCTGCCTGGCTACTGCAGACTCAGGGTCTCTCTCCAAAGCCTTAGTGCTACGAGTTTACTTTATTTTCAATGACACGCAGCTTCACACATGGGCTCCTAGCTACAGCAAACTGGCTAATGCAGAGTCAGGGTCTCTGTCCGAAGCCTTAGTGCTGCGAGTTTACATTATTTTCAAAGTCACAAAATAAGCATTTTAGCCTTTTGCATGTAAGTATAGTACCCGTTTAAAAAGCTGCCGCGGGTCAAGTTAACCACCTCGGATACTGGGGAGTGAACCTGTGTCTTTTCAGCTTCAACACAAACTGGTCTTACAACCAGACCCCTCCCCCACCCCCAACTGGTGAAATGCACTTCACCGGTCTTCAAATGCCACCACAGACCCTCTCGACTGGCCCACCTCTGCGAAGATACATTGTATCTGTGGGCCCATCTGCTGTCAGTAAGGGATTATTTCGCCGCGTAACCTTGACTCTGCTGAAATGTTGGTCAGTCTGATGAACAGTTGGCTGTGTAATTTCCAGGAAAGCAGCTTCTACCCCGGTGAATCAGAGGACAAAAAAAGAGAGGGATGAGAAAGGGGAAACGGCCCTTCTGATTTGCCAACTGTGCCTGAAATAAATGAATGGGGATGAGAGAGGTAGCAGTAATCTAAGGCCACCCAAAAGAGCAGGTTGGCTGGATTCGGGTGGTGTCTGCCAGAAGTAACTCCAGATGTCCTCAGAGAGGGCTTGTCTTTAGACAGGCAAACAGAGCCACAGGGTTTTAGCTAAGCTATCAGGCTTTGCTCCGCAAAAAAAGCTGTCTCAACAAGTGTCTCAGTTTTGTAATCAGACTTATTCTTTTTTTTTCCCTTTCAAGTAACTTGAAGCTTCGCTCTAGCGTGTTTAAGGATACTATGTGCTTGACAATTGAAATTTTCTTTCCCCATTGACTAACCCCGTGTTGCATGAGTCAAACTGTCTGAGTTCATTGGTGATATTAGAGTTCAGAGGAAACGGCAAAAGATCTATAAACTGAAACAAAAGGGCTTTGCTACAGCCACCTGAGAAGGAGGCAGCAGGGGTGGGGAGGGAGAGACAGAGTGCACACTATCCAAGAGGAACACCAGTCACCAGTCAGCTTACCGTAGGCACTCTCTCATTCAATGTGCTAGTCTACTGCACTATTGCTAATTCACAGTACTGTACATTCCTCATCACGCAGACTGAAGGCAATGTATTGGTGCGCATTTCAACAAGAGCGAGCCGTGGTTCTGACCACTTCTACATATGGAACAGAGTAGAACAGGCCACCTTTTTGAGCAGCTCTCCTGTCCTTTCCCATTAATAGGCAGGTAGTGCTAGCTAGTGGACATACTGTACGTTCTAGCGTGCTAACCTGAGGGCCTGGCACAGGAGGCAAAACATGCAGCAGGTCAGTGACTGGGGTGAGGGGCTGCGGGGGTTAGTTCCCCACGAGCCTCTCTGGACAGGCTGATTATAGTACCCGTAAATCAGCCCTTTAGTGCACCTCATGCATTCCAGACCAAAACGGAGAGAAAGGCTTGCGAAACCTGATCTTCCACCTTAAAACCAGAGCCCTGTGGGGTTCCCTAATGGGCAGGAGGGTAGAAGAGTCAGCAAGTGCAGGCAGATATACAATGTCAACAGGCAATGAGTTAGACTTGAACGCTACTCTGTCCACCTTGCATTGCTACAAAGGCCCTACCTGTGTCCGATATCAGCAAACAACTGCACAACAGCACTGACAGCTACAATCATGCTGACAAGTGCACATCACATTGCTGCTTTTAGGGTTCTAGCAGAACTCAGCCTAGATTAAATGCTTTACTATACTCCAGGATTGCCTCTGATTTTTATTTTTTTTTGTCTACGGTACATTGGACCAAGTCTGACAGTTGTATTCCAAGCCACTCTCAGGGAAGTAGACCAAGCAGGGGCCAATTCCCTCCCCGAATCCCCCAAGTGAATTAGGTTTAAGGGCCTTGTTCAAGGGCCCTACAGCAGCACTAACGTTACCATGTTTTAACAAGCAGTCTTCTTAGTGCCAGTCAAAGCACCTTAGCCACTAGGTCACAGGGTTGCCTGAAATAATACTTATATACGCATTTGCTGCTGGCGTTCATGCATTTACGCAGCGCTAGCTTATGTTGTTGTGCTTCTGTGGGGTCGCTTACCTGAGGCTGCTGAGGGATATTTACAAAGCTGGGGTCTCGGGGGCCGACGCTGACAAACCGCTGTGCCGGGGATGTGCTGGGCGTGGAGTAGGCTGCAGTGAGACAGAGACGGATGCACACGGAGGGAGGTCAGTCCACATGCTCATTATCCACAGACGAGCTGCTCTCTCGCTGTGGGAGAGGGTCAGGAGCACCTGAGGCTATGGGCTGCCCCATGCGGAGCCCAGGGTAATGACTGCACTTTAAGGCCCTGGTCAGCCCTCCCTCCCCCATCATTACGGGTCACACTCCAGTGCAAACACACAGACAGACATTATCAATTCTGAAATACAAGTGCAGGACAGGCAACCCTGCAGGGCCTGCTTGTTTCAGGGCCACTTAAATAGTTTGTGGTGACATTATTTGGACATACACCCTGTGGCGCTGGAGGTGTAAAACAAATTTCCAATCGCTGAACTGAATGGTAAGACCTGTAGCAGCCAGACTCTGCAGGACTGGAGCCACCTCTCTCTATTGCGCAGGGATCATAAAATCACAGTCCTCGAGGGTCAAAAACTACTGGTTTTCCAACCTCCCCTTTTCCTGGAAAGAAAAGAGTGGCTGCACAATCAGAAACACTGACCAGCCAGTTGATGGACAAGGAGAAAAGAAACACGGGACTGGATTTCGATTGGAGGGCTGGATTTGATGATCCCTGCAGCCCTGGCGTGGCGGCTGTCTCAGCTCCTGCGTGCTTTTGGGAGGGGGAAGTTCGCAGAGGGATACTCACTTGGCGAGGTGGGGGAGTTGCCCCCTCCCTCCGTGGAGGTGGAGGGGGGTTTGGAGTCTGGTACGGGCAGGGGCACGGGCCGCGCCATGGGCGGGGGCGGCGGAGGGGGGAGCATGGGCGTGGGCAGGAACGGGTTGTGCACCTTTCCCTGACTGCTTCCGTTGGGCTGTGCGCAGGAATAGAGGGAAGGACAGAGAGAAAGAGAGAGGGAGGAAGAGAGGAGAGTAGCAGGGGAGGGAATGAGAAAGGAAGAGGAGGAGAGGGGCACAGTTTGAGGGAGAAAAATGGGGAGACAGAGGGAACAAGATTAAAAGATGATAGAGATGGAATTTTAAATTGATAGAGAAGGATGGAGAGTTTCAGTTACAAAGATTAAGAGAGAGGAGAGAGAGATAGAGAGGGGGAGAAAAAGAGGCGAGAGATAGACAGAGAAATAGAAACAGGGAATAGGGATAGCAACACAGAGCGAGAGAAAAGGAGAGAGAAGGAGGGAGAGTGGAAGCACAAAATGAGCATCTGACATTCCCCATTCCTCCGTGCTTGTGGCCCGGGGCTGCCCTGCGCCGCACCTGCCTGCCCAGCCCGAGCGCGCTAAAGTCACACCCTGGGAGCTGCGCTGCACCGGCGGGGAAGTTTGCAGCAGACGAGAGCAAGCGAGAGAGAGCGCCCGCGAGAAGCAGCTCAGCAATTTCCCCCCTCCTGGTCATAAAGAATTCTGCTGCTGTGCGCAGTTTGCCGCTCATAATCTATTACCAAAACAGCACGCTCCCTCTAAACTGTCAAGGCCACACCAATGGCTGGGCACAACAGGGGCAGTGTCTACTCCACCGCTCTCTGATATATTAGCTTTTAACAACGGCTGGATGTCAGAGGATTCCTTTTGAGTGTGTCTGCGTGTATGTGTGTGTGTGTGCATGTGTGTCTGTGTGTGTCTGCGCTCCCGTGTAGACAGGTTAAAAAAAAAAAAAGATTCAGATTCAGATTAAACGAGCAAATGAATAGTGCGGATTAAGAAACTCTGCTCGGTATCGATCCAGAGTGTCTAGACACAAATATATCAACTATCTGACTGCAGACATCGAGCAAGGACCAGTGCTTATTCCCTTCCGCCCTCCGCTGCAGAGCGACTCTGAATCAACTGACCGGCTAGCATCTGCGTTACATCACTTAACGCTACAGGCATGCTAACAAGAACATACTAACATAACACTTGTGTGCTCGAATTCATTATAAAAAAGCCTTTCGTTAAATGCTTTTTACGCAAGTAGAGTATCTTGGAATTTGTAGGAAACTTTATGTGCGCGCTAATGCTGTTAATGCAAATATGTAGCGGAGGCGTGTGCTTGCAGGAGTCCAAGCGTATCACAAACAGGGAGCGAGGAGGACACGTATGGGAAAGAATGTGAGGGGAAAGGGGACAGAGGGAGGCTAATCGGGTGCGAGAGACCAGCGACACCAGACAAGAGGGAGAGAGAGAGAGAGAGAGAGAGGGAGGGAGAGAGTAAAGGGGTTTAGGTAAAGCGCTCCTTCTTACATTAAGGAACCCCACCTGTCCAGCTTGCTGACCACTGTCGGGGCAGACAAGTTGGACAAATTCCTTGAGGGTCTCCTGGGGGTGGTACCGGATGGCGGGGTGGGAGAAGTAGGAGCCGGGCTGCTGGATGATGGGCGACGTTGGGAAATGGAGGCTTGACGGCGTGGCGTGCGGACTCGCTGGAAGAGACGGAGAGAGATGGGTCAGTTAGCAGGCTTGGGGGGGTGGGCGGTGGGGTAGGGGGTAAGGAGGCTGGGCTTAGACGGACTGATGGGTCAGGGAGGTGCAGGAGGATAGGATAGAGAGAGGAGAGGGGTAAAGAGGCATCCAGGATGTGTAGTAAATACTAGATAACGCATAACATGTGGGGCCTCATGCAAAGTGGAACACACTTATGGGCCACTGGCACATTGCAAATGTATAACACTCACACGACTGAAACATACACACGTCATCGACATCCACTGAGCAGAGGCAGACGTGATTGGTGTGATATGAATTTGCACATGATTTTGAGAATGACTGGCCTGCATCACACATGATTGACAAACCCTGAGCTGCTGGGCTTTGGCAGCGTACAGTGCCAATGACAGGGCTCTGACAATGCCCCTTTTGTGGGAGAGACCCCTCCGAATTTCAAATGTTATGACAACACAGAACTACTCATGCCCAAGTTAACCTGTGATGTCACAAGGCAGAACCACAAATACTAAAGTTGACCTCTGAGGTTACAAAGGAAAACCACAAACTGCCAAAGTTGATCTCTGACATCACAAAAGAGAAATAATTGCTGCCAAACTCAAACTGTGATGGCACTGAGTAGAACTGCAAAGTCCATATAAGATTTTGCGAAGGAGACCTACAAACTCCGCAAGTCAAAATGTGATTTCACAAAGGGAAATTACAAAGTGCCTGAGATAAACTGTGACTTCGCAAAGCACTGCACAGATGATTGCCTGAGCCTCATCCGCTCTACGCAGACCAGAACAGACAAATGCAGGGTCAAACTGATGACACAGGGCAGAGAAATATTTAATTGCAACCATTTCTTTTGGAAATAGTAGATATAAAATGATACAGAATCCTTCAGTTTGGGATAATGAATTGATACAATAGATCTGTGCCATGCCGCCACCGTTTTGCACCTGAGATTGACAGCCTTTTAATGGATTGAGGCTTATCAAGTATTTAATTGTAACCGGCACAATCTAATTATGCTGCTCTTAATAGAGGTAATATTCAGTTATTGGTTATTAGTATAATGCCCAGGACGCGGGGTGCGGGGTCTTTAAGCCGTGATGTATTACAGCGCAGTTAATAAGACTCCGCACTCCCATTTCCAATATCAGCGCTGGGCTCTCTTTCAGGGAGATGGTAAGCTGATACTACATAAACATTGTTAAAGCCACAGCTCCCTGCTGCAGTAATTCACTTAACTTTGCCGTGATTTATGGCTCTGTCAATAGAGGGTGACTGGAAACTGTGGACGCTACGGCTGCTATGTGGGCACAGTATTTACAGTAATAATAGAATGGATGGCTTTTTTTCTGCACTCCCTCCTTTTCTTCCCCTCCGTCTCTCTCTCTTTTCATGTCCTGCGCCTTTTGTGCCGGGTCAAGTCAGGAATGTGAACTTCAGAGCGGAGAGAAAGAAAAGGCAGGGGAGAGCAGCCGAAAAGCCCGCCCCCCCTCTCCTCCGCCCCGACCCCTCCCCCTCCCCACCGGACCGCAAGCCTCCAGACTCTTTTATCGAATTAGCTCAGCCCAGTTCGCCGAGGGTGCTGCAGCTGGGATTGCTGGGTATCTTCATTGACAACTCCCCCCCCCCCCACGACAGACCCGCCAATGGAATCCTCTCAACCCCCCCGCCCCCCAAACCCCCTTCCACGCCCTGCCCCGCCCTGCTTCCTCTCTCTCCTCCCACAGGGTTCTGCAGCACTGCTCCATCTGATAACGCAGGGCCCATCTGAATTCTCACCGCAATGGCGAAGCAACTGGGTAAACCAAGGGCGCCCGAGTGACTAATATATATTGCTCAGGCAGACAGAGTATCGCCACAATGCAGTCAGCGTTCAGGCCGAGTGGCTGTTTACAAACTTTCGCAGAAACTTTCCACCAATATGAATCAGCTCCAGCCCTTGGCCGGAACGAGCAAGTCAGTCCCTTACACATTGCAGTTCATAAATATTTGGACAGAAGCAAATGTTTTGCTTTCTGGCTCTCTAGCTGATCAGTTCCAAAAATAAATTATATGTGGTCAAATATTGTGCCAATTTCATAAAGACGCTATTATCGTGTCACTGTCCAAATACTTATGGACTTCATTGTGTACCTAGTTAGCAGGCATAAAGCACCAACCTTTATTATTTTCTGCCAATCCCTGTATGGGTTCATGAGTTATATTCCAGGAGCCATTTAATCTCTGGCCACTGACCAGAACCCTTCCTGAGGAAACAGGCTTAGCAATAGCACTTCCTGTGTCAATTATGCAAATGACTGCGGTCAAACACAATGTCTAAAATCATTCTTTTTCGATGAATAAATCTAAGCGTTCCGGAACGACTGCCAATTACTTAAATAGCTCTGCTTACACGTCATGTATTCATTTGTATAATGATGTATATTTGTAGTGAAAAAACTGAAGTAAACACACCCTCACCATGCTGCATAACAGGCATTATGGCAAATCAAGACTCTTAAACAGCTTCCTTATGGAAACTCAGAGGACCATCATTCTAACATGGAAAGTAGAAGGAATACACAACAGTATACATGACATTCATGGCATTTTTTTTTATTTTCCCCCCTTTTTTCCCCACTCCGAACACAGCTGGACTGTGTAGTCCACCACAAAGCGACCTGCTCACATCGATTCAGGAGGAAGACGTCATGGCTCCCCTCAACACTATGTAGTTGCACTGGCAATTACACACTGCTTACGCCTTTAGAGGATCACGTACTCAGCATACAATTTAGCTTGTGTAGCTACATGCGACTGACCAACCAGAGGTGGTCGCTAGAGAGCCATGAACTAACAAATTTTAAGTGGCTTAACCCCTATTATCCCCAGCAAGGCTGCACCAATTGTTGCCTCACCCATGCAGACTCCATGCAGTATCGGTGTGGCTGGCATTCAAACAACCAGCCACAGGGCTCCCTGACAAACGTCTTAGCTGTGAGCCAATCAGAGGTCCCCATTCCTGCCAGCCAATCGCAAGAGACTGGATGTTAGATCAAAACAATAAAAGATTTCAACGTCTTCGAATTAAAAAGATAAAGAATTCAAAATAAGGCCACATTGCATCAGCCTTAATTGCTGCCGTGAGACACTGAAACGGGACTGATGTTTCTGCAGCGGCGCACGAGCTACCGCAGCCTACAACAGTAGAATCACAACAACGTATCAGTTCCCGCCGAGCTTCACAGAGTCACCAGCTACTTATCCACAGCTGACTCTAACGCGGCAGATTTGGTCCTCGTCACTTGGCTAAAGCCATTGTTGGTCGGCTGAGAAAGTGGGTTACATCCAGGAGTCGGACATGAGGAATTCCTGCTGCGTTACTTTTCAACCCGTGAGCTTGGACAGCCCAGTTCATCAGCTGGTTGCTGGCTGCACCTCCTGGCAGAGGAACTTTGCTAGAAGGCAAAAACAGATAACCGCAAGAGATTCGAAGGACTTCCATGCTTCCAAACCTTGATTTGCCACCGCCTGCTGCACCTCAGGGGTGCACGCGGTGGTGGACAGCGCGTCAGGGTGCAAGCGGGACCACTTTGGCGAGTGAAAGGTATAAAGCAGGGACCTTCAAATCTGGACCTCAAATCTAAATTCAGTTCAGGTTTTCTTTTATCCCAGGTATGTAACATTTAGCTCTCCTGATTGGCCAGACTGTCTTTACACCTACCTCCTGGGTAAAGGGAGGGTGGAAAACCAGCAGGTCTTGGACTTCGAGGACCGCAAATTGAGGATCAGGGGCCTAACGTTGAAACATCATAACTATAGTGCACAATAATGGGGTGTTAGCTGCATGAACTTGAGCCTGTGGACGAGTGACAGGACTTCAGCTACAACCATTCCCGGGTGGGTGGCCCCTGCTGCTAATCTGGAGGGAGCCGGGGCAGCGTATCTGGGACGGGCAGATATGTAAATGATAATGACGTGATGAAAAGGGGAAGGCCGGTTTCAGACAGCTGCCGGCAGCGGCTCCTGTGTTGCCTTTGTGCGAGGCCTGCATGAGGGCCGTATGCGGAATATAAAAGGGCTGGGATTAGTTCCACTTAGCAAATCGCGTTGGTTTGCTGATTTTTTTCTTCCTCTAGCTCTCCCCCCAACCCTCCATCCTTCCCTGCCAACTTTCCTTGAAGAAGATATACAAACCAATGGCGGATTATATTTTATAAAAAGAAATTGCAGATAAAACCTTTTCTTTGAATTTTCTAAGATGCTGGATGTCAACAGGTACTCTCCGTGTTGTCGGGAGTCAGACAGTGAGCCGGAGAGATAAGGGGGAAGCGAAATCATTCTACAATAATTATTTGAGCTGTCAAACAGGAGCGATTTCATTGAAATCCAACGAGCGCGACGGCTCTCTTTGTGTTTGACTGTTTTTACAGCATTCCTCTGCTCCCCGAGCGGTGCCAACCACACAAAGTTCACCTGGTACAAAGGCCCTGCTCAAAGGGAGGTTTATGGGGCTGGAAATCAGATAGTTCATCCAAACTGAGATGCCGGCTTGCATCGCTCTTCAAGATTAGCACTATGCCTCATTGTTACATTTATGTAAGAATGAAATATGAAATCTAAAATCTGACGGTGATACCACTCAGAGACACTACCTAATCCAGCTCGGCTCACCCACAAGCCTGAGGGTTTTTAACTTTTTTGGTCAAAATAGTATTTCTAGAGGAAGCTTTGAAGCTTCCAAATATTCACTTTTTTAACTTTTATCATTGCTCCTCTGCACCAGATGGAAGGCACTGATGAAAACCGAGGCATTTCTATAGAGTCAGATTCATTGTAATAGAGAGACTGACTCACCGACAGTGTGCCAACTTATGGCTCAAATTTCTGCGGCTTTTAGTGGGATCAACTCAATCAAATCAATTTCATACTCAATGGATATTCCAGAACTTTCCTCAGCCTAATAATAAGTTATATACGAGCAGTAGTGTCATTAATAAGACATACCTTGGAACTAAAAAGTAATATGGCTGATATGAAACACAACTGACTGACACCACTGAACATTTTTATACTCAGGAAATCTTTCCCAAAGCAGTTCCAGCACTTACAGTTAGTGACTAATAATAAAGCCTTAAGAATACTGTATTCCCGTATAGCGCCACTTCCATAATGTAAAAAAAAAAAAAAAAGAATGAATAGAGTAAACCACTTCAAGACGGCTAATAGAGGTCATCTGTGTAACTGTGTTAAGCTTTACTGGCTCCTGCTAAAAAATGCATAAATAAACAAGAAGGCACTCAGTAGCGCATACCTCCACCAAGCCATATATCTGTTCTTTTGCTGACAAAATACGCTCTGAATCACTTCCAAATTTAAACCAATCCGTCCTTGGACTACTACTCATCATCCTGCCAAATTTCCTGCCTAACCGTGCATAACTTATTGAGTTATCCGGTCAGAAATACCACACAAACCTGCGTAAGACAGATATGTTGCAATTCCTCTGGATCCAGAATCCAGAATATGCTCCAGATCACATCCAAAATTAAGTGAACTCATGCTTGGACTTCCACCTACCATCCCACTAAATTTTGTGCTAAACTGGTTTTAACCTAGAGTTCTCCTGTTCACAGACAGGCAGACGGACAGACAAACAAACAAACAGGAGCGAAAACATAACCTCCTTGGTACGAGTAACAAAAACCATGAGACACCATCACCGAGGGATTATAATAGCAAGTGCATTCTATAAATTACTAATATTTAGAATTTCATTCTGCATGTGTAGTATTAGCCTTAGCATCCCCCCGAATCCAGCAGAAACGCATGGTAACTCATGGCAAACCTCCTCGGACAGACCCTGAAGTTAATAATAAAGTGCTCGCAAACAAAGCTTAGCAAACGGCGAACGTTGTAATGACAAGTCGGAAATGAAATCAAATCGGCTACCTAGAAACACCCAGTGGAACCCATCTGCTCATCGCCTGGAGTACCACTCAGACCAGTACGGATTTACACCTGCGTATGTACACACTCACTCGGGCTAGAGTACGAGGGCATACTTCCTGCGTATCGCTCTACAGATATTAGCGAATGTTGAGGTATACCCCCCTCCTGACAGCACAGGTCCCTTTAGGGTCAGGGAGGGGTGGGGAGGGTTAGCGACCTCACCTCTGGGTCCTGTAATGACAGGCCGATGATGGTGTGTGAATGCCGTTCTGGGGGAGGAGCTCTGCGAAGGCACGGGGCTGCTGAAACCAGACTTCTCTGACTTCTTTAATGTGGTGGGCGATGGCATCCCTGGCAAGAATGATTGATAAGTGCAATTTAATAATGCAGAGGTCATGGCGACACAGGCAAGGCTGGCTCACAGGTGAGAGAGCAGCAGAGAGGGAGTGGGGGGGTGGGGTGGGGGGTGGGGTGGGCGTGGTGCAGAAGAATCGGATGGGGAGAGGAAAGGGGCGGGTGTGTGGGGGCGGGGGCTGATAGTGGCCCAATGGACTGTTGCACAGCTCAGGGATCGCTTGCGTTTGTATAATTGTGACGTGTCAATTGGAATTTTTCGCTAAATCGATAAAGGAAGTAAAAAAAAAACCTGTGTTAGCTTGTGCAGTAGGTCGTCTGAGGATACTGTATGAGACCGTGTTTAATTTATTGCATGAATATGCCCTACGTGAAGACTGACCTGCAGCATAATTTAACTGGTGAGGGAAGACAGAACCGCTACAAAACAAATTACTCCGCTAGTGGAGCGCACTTCCTGGTACCACATGCACCGGTGTAAAGTGTGCACCGGGAACAACAGCCTATATCGTTCTCCAATGACGCGATTGAAGACGGACATGCAGTTCCTGGAACCACAAACACCTGTGCTGTAAGCGCGCTTCCTAGTGCTGTTTGCAGCAGTGTGACAGGTGCACTACCAGGAATAACAGTTCAATTCTCCAGTGATGTTTTGAAGCTTCCAATGGCCCCAGTTTTCACAATGATAATTAGAGGAGCTAAATATTAGCGAGATCTTAACACAGAGTCTATGAATAAAACTGAACCTCAGACTGTCTCCACAGATGAAGATGTGAGTTAAATACAGGATGTATATGTGTAAATATTACATGGGTTAGAAGTGACTAATACAAAAAAAGGGTGTTCCATTGCCTTTCAATGTTTGCATGGGCAAAAACAAGACCAAATAAAGTGGTTAACGAATGGGAGCGTCAACAGATTGTGCTTTTATCCATAGGGGAATGGGGGTGGGAGGGGACTGGGACCTATTTTGTGATGAAAGCAGAGAGGGAGTCATAGCAGATGAACAGAGGCAGATTAGAGCAATGACAAAGCACACAGCAGTCAGTCACTGTCTATGGTGAAGCTTGGCTGGGTTTAAATGAGCAACAGCTTGGACACATTCAGCAAATGGGTTAATTCACATAGGCAGGAACGTCAGCAAAAGTCAGTAGAGAGCCAGCATGCAAGAAAATGGTATCAATATGTTCATCCCTTCCCCTTCACAAAGTTTAACACATCTACACTCTACAACAACCACCCGGTATCAGATGGATAAAAACAGATGTGAAATATGCAGTTCATTGACATTAGTAAGAAATGTCAATGGATTAGAAATGTAAATGGATGAAGTAAACATTTGCCCACAGTAAAAAAAATAAATCTGTTTATTACTGTGAAACTTTGGTGCAAACTGCAACCCCCCCCCTCCCACCAACACCACTGAACCACTGAATTATAGGATTTTGAATCTAGATTTCTCTTTCAGAAAAAAGTTAATGTAAAATGTGCAGATTAAACCTTGAATAACCTTGCCCCATAATCAGCGTCAACCTAAGAAGAAATTAAAAGTTCACCAAAACTTTCCCCCCCTTATTCCAACATTTGTCCTTGAGTTATATAAAAATGTGTTGAAAGCAAACGTGCATTTTTTGCATTCCGAAAGTGCATGCACCATACGCCAAGCTCCAGGCTTATTTTTAGGGTTTCAAGTGTCTGGCTTCTAAAGCGCTGGGTCTGGAGTCAGAGCTTTGAGATGTGCTGTGTGTGTGAGGCAGCAGAACTGCAAACGGGTGTCTGTGTGTGTGAGTGTGAGAGCGTGTGTGTGTGTGTGTGTGTGTGTACAGGGCATATAGGGACTCTAATGGGGGGTGAAGCTCTCCCTGGCTCCTCCATCGCAGGCTCCGTCCCCCTGAACACCAGAACAGAGGGCTTCCCCCATCCATCCCTCATATTGATCACTGCAGACCACCAGCAGGCCAGCGGACAGTATGGAAGACGTGTTGTGGCCGCACTGCCAGCTGCCCTGCATTCAGCACACGGCAGCGGTCCTTTAACTGTCACTCATCAGAGGGGGTCAGGGGGTCACTGGTAGCAGCATCCAATGGCTGCAGGTGACGCTGAGGCTGTTGCTGCAGGAGCACTGGACTGAGATGAGGGGTAGGTTCTCAGGCGGAAAGATGTGGGCATCGTGCCATAGCCCTTCACGAATGTCAGGGTGAAGCACATGACCATTCAAACCTGACGTCAAACTTCATCACAACAACCGTGTAAGTACAAAAATACAACATGAGGAACCCCCAGCAGCAAAAAGGAGGCAAACGATACTCATTCGCTCAAAACGCATTCTATCCCGCAACGTCAACTCAGCCCGTAAACACTGTTTACCATCAGTACAGCAAGTTCCCAAAAAAATGCCTTGTTTGGCCAAAATTCATCTCCGCAGGAAAGTATTTCTGTAATTGCCCAGTAAACCCACTATTTTTTGTTTATGGAGACAATCTCAGCTGCTCAGGAGTTATCAACAGTAGGACATTATATGGACTGGTGATAAAGAGACTGATTACAGGATGATTAAGTGGGGAAAAAACATTTCAAAGATAAGCTTAAGTGATTGCTGAGGAGGAAAAAAAAAACCCATCTTAAAAACAACAGTTGTATCGCTTCATCACCACCGAGGGGCTCCTCGACCACGAGCGCCAGACGAGCGCGCCGTCAGAAGACAAATCCCAAGATCCACCGGTCTCTGGTTAGAGGAGATGAAAGAGCATGCTCAAAGACGGCCGGCCTTTGAGATCTCTCGCGGTGGACTATGGCCCTTCATTAATCTCGGGTTTCACCCTCTTGCTCCATCTTCAGCTAGACGGGCACAGAGACCAGGGGTGTTTTAAGTCGAGTCAAACCGCGCGCTCCGAAAAGTCGAGCTCTGCTTCAAAGGCCTCGCAACCTGCGTGAGCGCGACGCCGGGCCTCGACATTCCTCGCCGTTTGTTTTCAGTTCAGAAAATAACTGCAGTTCACTTCAGCCCTCTGGTCACCATCTGACTCTTAGTTGTTCTGACTCTTGAAGAAGTCCAAGTGAAGTTGTGCGTGGAATGCGTGAACTCTTAACCTCATCGACTTCAGATGGGTAAAACTGTGTGTGTGCAAGCATATCTACAATAAAAACGGTTGATTGAGAGACCGAGAAAGACTGAGACACAGAGGAAGCAAGAAAGGGAGAGAGATGATAGGGCAGGAGAGGAAGTGTGTGTACGTGTAAAAGATGCAAGATCTACTCTGTTTTGGTAGTCACTTGCATTGGCTGTGTGTGCAAATGTGAGTGTGTGTATTGAAGGGCCCGGAGCCTGAGAGTGAGTAATGAACACTTGAAAAGGTTCTGTCAGATGGAATCAAAGCGTACCCCGTACTCAGCATTTTCCCTTCCGAAACGTTATTACACGTAGGACCCTGTTCTCTGCCGATTTTCCCCTCTTCATACCCGTCTTCTTCCTCTTCACTGACAAATTGACAGGCCTACGGCAAGAGTTGAGGGGGATTTTGTATCGAGCACGTCTCTCCGGTCCCATACATCCTGCCCCCCTTCCCCTGTTCGTCCCCTCTCACCGCCGGCAGACACACACCCTGACAAACGGCGAACTGAAAGGAGTTCCCGCAGTGAGCGAGTGCGAGAGGACAGCGGATGAGCCTGCAGGTCAATACTGGCTCCCTCCAGGCCGCTAGGAGCGCTAGCAGCTGACCGCATCGCCGGCATCTCACCCTTAGACAGCTAGTGCAGACTCGCGCTCGTACGCCCAATGTTTTTTCAAGACTTCACGTTCCCTTTCAAGTCTTGTCACCAACTGTCAGCCCTAACTCTCTCACAATCAACTTGGAGAGCTGACTTCCTCGAATTGAACAACATCAGTATGGGAGATCCACAATGCAGTAAGGTTACACACGTAAATATAATACCTTATGTAAACTCACAGCACAAATTTTGTGACCTGTCAGGAGCTTACTGCAAACCAATTGACGAACTTTCACAGAATGCTGCAGAAGTCCACATAAGATAGTGGCAAATTAAGGGTCTTGTGTAACCTAGTGGATGAAAATGGGCACCCAAAATCTTTTCCAGCAAGTTGCAAAAAATTCAACCATACAACGTAACATATCTTTATGTTAAAATACGCAGCAAGCAGTAATCTGCTGCCAATTTGTCAGAATATTTATGACACACATATCAATATGAAAAATAAAAAAAACAGACTCACCGTAAGTTAAATAATTCAGCGTTCTAGCATGATGGAAAAAGCCCTCCAAAGCGGAATGTGTAGGTTCCCGAACATTCACGTGATGACACATCCACTGCCTCATAAGTTTGAGGATCTTTACGGTCACTTGTGGAACGCTACAGATTCGGCTACCGCACGTAGGTCTACGTAAATTTACACAAGTGAAACTCGTCTTGTGGAACTACTGCATAGCTCATCTACCCTGTAAGTCTCGTCTCCTCGCAATGCCACAAATTAAGTTCTATGAAGGATTTTGAGACTCCTAATTTAGTGACCAGCTACGGGTAAATGTTTAAACTGTCCTGCTTGCAGAAGTTTGGGCCTCAACAGAGACAGACACATGAACACAAGCCCATCCACAATTCTGAAAATGACGAAAACCATAAAAGGAATAAAAGCAGAACTGCACCAACAATGGCAGCACAATATCCCAGGGGCAGTTCACAGTAATTCAACAACTATTAACTACAGGTCAGAACGAGACAGCTGAAACAAGCCAGAGATTTGTAAAACAAACTTCAAATCAGTTTGCCATGACACTGCTTATCTCCCGCGCAATTGATCAGTGCACAAACATGCATTATACACACATTCACATGTGGGCCAACTCTCAGTCATGCACACACGCCAACTCTTTCACTCACACACTAGCAGTGTACATCAAATTACGTCCACAGGAACACAAACATATTTGTACTAATTTACCTTACAAACCATTTGAAATTTAGAATGATTTTATTCATGACAAGCGTGATAGATTCTTGACTTTCAGAGATTTACATGAACATGGATGTCGTGTGAATGGGCATGAGGACAAGTGTAAAATCTGTTTATAATTGCAGCAGGCCGGTCAGCATAAACCTTTGCAAGACCAAACATTCTTTTACACCGTGACACTATGTGAATGTGAATGTTTTACCTGGACAAAACAACAACACCAACAAGAACTAGACACAACAGAGAGATGCACCATTTTCCATCTGGCACCAAGTGAGAAATGGCGAAACAGTGCATTTTTACCTTGTCTTGAGATGAACGTACTAGCTAGCGAGCCGCGCAGTTTATATCCAGCTTGGAAAGACAAGGGGAGAAAAAAAACAAGGGAGAAAAAGGAAAAAAAAAAACAAAAAGAAGGCAGGGTGAATATAGTGTAGAGAAATGTGCATTACCTCATCAATTAACTATTGATGTCGGCCGTGTTCCCCAGAGTACTTGGGGGCCCTGCGGATCACGGCGATATCGTGTTTCAGAAATAGAGCCCCTGTCCTCGTTCCGGGGAACATGCACGAAGCATGCACTCACAGACAACCACCCCCCCCCCCAATACAGGTGGGGCTCGCTGTACCGTCTGGCTCTGTCCGACCCCACCCCGAGTGCCCCTGCCTCCCCACAATAGAGCTCTGTTCTTACTGTCTGGCTGCATTGTCCTGCAGGTACAGGACTGCCTGGGACTAGCTCCCCACCCGAAACTGGACCCTGTTCCTCTGTAAACCTTCCTATTCTTCCAAAGGGGGGGTGTGGGGAGAGGATCGCTTTTCTAGCGATCACAAGTTTGCGCGTGTATGACATCATTGGCGAGGTGGGGGAGAATCAGGGGGTGGGGGCGGGGTGGGGGGACTGGGCAGATGTGTGGGTGGATTAGGCTTTTTTCCCCCTCAGGTTAGGTTCAGGCTAAGGCACATGGATGAGACACCACTACTGGAAAGACCTATGTAAACTTCTCAGGGGAACTGGAAGGAGTTTGGAGTGGGCCAAAACGACAGAGCGGAGGTGGGCAATGACCAGAGCTTGTTCTGCATTAACCCCATAGGCTCTAAAATTTTAACAGAACATAAAAACGCTGATGTGACGATCTCAAATTGCAACTGAGTACAATGATGTTCCAAACATAGAATTTTGAGCAAGCTTTCCAAACCCAAACTACTCAGTGGGGCACGGAGTTTCCAGCCAGCATTTAACGCTTGGGATGCTTGAAAATGTAAAAAATAATGGTCAAGCAGGACAACACTGCCTCACTGTGAAAACTTCAGGACTCCAATTGTTAACATAAAATCAAACTTAACTCGAGGGGTCGTCCCCCTGCGATTCTGAAATCTGTTGTGACCAAAAGGCTGGTCCGCATGGGCAGATTTTAGGGATAGCTCTGGTGTGGGGTAAAAAAAAAAAAAATCACAGTATGCAGAGAACTAAAGCAATAACTGTGAGTACCACCACTGTGACTGCCTCTTCAACCTCTGCCATTTAAGTTTGGTACACTCCTATTGGGGGGAGAGAGAGAGGTCTCGCCGCTTTGTGCAAGAGGTTACAGGAGCGGAACAGAGGGGAGGAGAACTGCGGTCTGAAAAGAGAACAAATTTTCCAAGGACGGCGAGCTGCATTCGTCTACTTCTGAGAGAAGTGTGACAGCGTTTCCTAAATCAAGAGGTAATATGATAGCGCTCAGAGGCTGACATATACAACGTCGCCGGTGCCAGAGGTGACAAACACGGTGAAGAGTCACCTGTGTCTGGGCGATGTTTGGCAAAGCGGGCCCGGAATTTAAGGCCTCTGTCAGATTCGAAGGCCAACATTCATTAAGTGTGCTCTTGTATATTGCAGTATGATAATGTCGGGGGGGAGAGGGGGAACAAGCGGCTCCAGACACTGTTTCTCTCTTTGAGGCCGGTGTGTGTGTGTTCTCTGCTCTCTGCAGTGCAGGAGCCAAACGTGGGAGAAAGGGAGTGGAGGGTGGGGAGGGTAGGTGGAGGTAGGTGGGGGTAGGGTTGGGGGGGGGGTCGGATGGGCGATGTCTCTGACTGAAGACTCCTCACTGGAGTACAGGGACCGGAGTGATTTACTGTCCACCACTTTGAGGTACTGCGGTGGCTTTCACAGCGACAGCGCAATCTCTCCACACACCACACGGCCCAGATACTCTCCGTACAGACCCGCAGCACTGACACACTGAGCTCATACCCACTCAATACAGACTGTCAACACAGATGCACCGATCGCAGACAGACTCGCAGCAACGGAGGCACTCTCAGTACAGCAGACCCTCACGCGCAAGCTTTGCACACTCACAATGCAGGCATGCACTGTAGACTATTGGCGACTTTTGTGCTGAAAATTAAAGCGGGAAAACATCCCTCAGAAGTGGTTATTTGTCATGACACAATTTCAATAATTAAAAAAAAAAAAAAAAAAACATTACGTGGACCACAAAAACACTCAACACTATTAAATGTGGCCAGTTCTCCTCGTTAAGGTAAGACAAGAAATAAATTGCTTGATTTCGATGCAGAATTGTATTTCAATCAATAATATTTAAAATTGTGGAAACATGTTTCTCATCTTTTTTCACCTCTGTCAATGAAGTTGGGCAGAGGTTATGAATTCACCAGTGTCCGATTGTTTGGTGTACAGACAATATCTCTCAAACTTCTCGATCAATTTCAATGATATTTCGTGGAAGTGTGGGCCATGCGCCAAGAAACAATTGATTAAAGTTTGGGATGAATTTGACTTCAAAAATGGCCGCCACAGCAGCCAGATTAAAAATGCAATTTTGACTCACTTGTGAGTTAATTCTGCAATAATTACTCTAAAATTTGGCGTATAGGCACTAAAAAAAGGTGGCAAATATAAACAATCATGACACGCAGTTAGACAGCCTGCATTGCAAGATGTGCGAAAAGTAAACGCGGAAGTTAACGGAGTAGTTTTAACTTTTTTGAAATGTGAATGAAACGCTTTCCTTAATTGAATTTACCATTAAATCGCTGCAACATTGTATTAAGAAGGAAGCTGTGTGTTTAACTGCTGATGGACTATTCTAATCATTGGAAAACTTCTTAATCAAGGAAAATAACTGAAAACAGGTCAATACTATTCATTAGATTAAAGGGATTTTTTTAACCTCCTCTAATGTCAGCCTAGCAGCTATCACTGGTATAGACCCGCAACACACACTCAAATATCACACAAAGACACAATACAGACACTCCATACAGACACACAACACAAACACACTTTGAGATTCTCAACAGCTCAGAAGAACTCGGTGCAGCACCAACCCACAACACACACACATACATACTCGCAATACAGACACACACGGCACACACCAGCTCAGTACAGACACAATATACAGACACACTTATTGGAATTACAGCAGGCACACTTCGCACGATGCCGCTCGGAACAGTCACACAGTAAACATGGATATTACTGACTCAGAGGAGCTCGGGTAAAGTCGGTACAGCGCTCACCCACAACACAAACACACATCTAACACAGACACATAATACAGACACACTTTACACACACCCGCTCTGCATCGATGCGCAATACTGACACACTTTGCGCAGACTAAATCAGTACAGGCAAAAAAAAACACAAAAAAAAACCAGATACACTCACACTAGTACAAAACAGAGCAACAACACACAAACTTAAACAAACTCACAATTCAGACACACTCAGAGCAGACTCATGACACATATAGTCAGCTCAGATTGCTCGCTGCAAACTGTAGACGTTCAGAAGCTATTTCTGAATGTCTGCAACACAGTCGAGCCCTCAAAATGATCACTCATGACATCTTCACACTTTCAGACACACACACACACGCACGCGCGCGTGCACTCAGGGCCTGAAGTACTACAACCTTTAGCATGCGCAAGACCTTTTAGTACAATCAGTGACTGGTCAAGGTGTTTGGTTTGTGCCAATAAGGGGTCAAGATATTGGTTTTGGAGTTGTTATGTTTGGAAGTTCTTAGTAAATCAGGCCCTTGGCCCTTGCTGCCTGCCTGGTGTTTTCATGCGTAAACCTGGCAGGTGCAGACAGGGTGGGGGGGGGTGCGGTAGAAGGGTGGGGGCAGACGGGCACAGGCGGTGAGGGGGTGCGGGTGCGTTACCTGGTTCCACATCGTGCCAGCTGCTGGTCTGGCTGCCGCTGCCTGGGGAGCGCCCCTGGCCGGGGTAGTAGGACTCCTCTCCCGGGCTGTCCACCTCGTCCTCCATGCACTTAATACGCTTGGCGGAGCTGCGTGGGGAGGGGGGGGGGGGGGGGTCGAGAGAGGGGGAGAGGGGGTACGTGAGCCATCGAGGAGGGGGGCGAGGGACAAGCGAGGCCCCAGCAAATGGCGAATAACGTCTCCGTCCTGCACGCCGCCCCGGCTCATCGATACACGGAGATCTCCGCCATCAATCACCCACTTTAATAATTAAGTAGCCAGATAAATAAATGAATGCGATAGCCCAGAGAAGAATGCGACTATTGGTCAGGACTTGGGAAACTTCACGGTAGCTGAAGTAACAAGGCGTTGCGCTCCTTCGGCCAATGTTTGGGGAAAGTTTAATGGGACTCTACCAGGCCGGGTGCACCTGTCTTCCTCTACACTGGGGTACACTGTTCGGGCTGGGGAGAGGGTCAGTGTGTGGTGTGTGGTGTGTGTGGCGGGGCAGCTGATTAATAACCCCCCTACCGCCACTCCCCAGAGGAAGGGCGGATGAATGGTAATCCTCTTTAGCGGCGGTAACTCTGGCTCCAGATCAAGAGCGGAGATTGCCACAGCTCCCTGAGCAGGAGAGAAGATGGAGGGCATGCGGGGGCGGAGGGGACGACCCTCCTCTCTGAACTGGGTGGGGGGTACGCCGAGGGAGGTGCAGCGGGACCCGGACGAGCCCCCGAAAACCTCGCAGCTGTCGCACATTCACACCTCCGCACGCAGCCGCCGTATCAAAGCCCGAATCCAGCCCCCCTCCCGTCACGCCCGACCCCCCGTCGTGTTTGACGAGATGAACGGGAACCGTTAAAGGACTTAAAGGGAAATTCGAACGCAAACAAACACGCGCGCCCGCACGTTTGTTTGCATGTCTGTTTTCTTTCCCCCCTTTATTTCCTATAAGCGTTAGCTTCCTTTTTTGTCGCCGTGACGCTACAGTTGTGTCGGCAGCCGTGTTTGCTGGCGAGGGCGTTCATTAATCCGGCGCCTTCTGGCGTTCCTTCCCTCTCGCGGCGGCGTAATTACGCGCTGACACATGGGTGCGCGAGCGCTCCCCGCGCCTCGTGTTTAATGTGGCACACACATTGGCTGGAGGGCCCGCTGGAACATGTGTGTACCCCCGCCCCCCACACCCCCCCCGCCACTACCCAGACTCCCCTCCTCTTCCTCCTGCACCTGTGCAACCGCAGAGACACACACCTGCCCTGCGCTGGTGTGAGGGCCTTCTGCCGCACACAGGCCTCTCACAGGTGTTCCAGTGAGGCTTATGAGCCAAAAACGCCCTGACAACTTCCAGAGATTTAACACCGAAACCAATCATATTTATAACTGCTGTATTTTTACATTTTATTTTCCAAACAGGGAATACCATACCTGAGCATATACACCCTTTAAGGCAGTTGTCACAAACCCTATTCCTGCAAATCTATCATCTTCCAGGTTTTCAGTCAAACCCACACTAAAGTGCATCTTATTCCATATTTGCATTGGGCTGCTAAATAGTTGAATCAGGGGAGCCGAATAAGAGTTGGAGTGAAAACAAGAAGGACGGTGGATCCTACAGGAACAGGGCTGATGATCTCAGTTTTAAGGTGTAAGATCACAAATCATTACGTGGTTACAATGTCCTTAAATGGTCACGCAAAAATCATGTGCAAAAAAAAAGAAAAATATAAACAAGAGCAACGCAGAGCATGGCATATGTCCCCGCCCATATGTTTAATTGGGGTTAAGATTGAATGGGATTCTATTATATGTAAGAATATAGCTTTGACGTGACCGGTGAAGGGCAGTGATACGCCTTGCAGTGTCTATACTACCGGAAAGTAAAAAGAAGAAGAAGAGGATTCTAGTTTAGCATGGTGAATAGTGAGAGTGAATAATACTGAAAGTTAAACACATTAAAAGAACACTGGTTTTCAAACGAATAGGAGGAGTTTCTTTTGTTATTGGGTGGAAACTGAAATCAAGATGGCTGCGGTAGCGGCCATATTGGATATCGCATGGCACTGGTTTTCAAAAGGAACTTTCCTCTACCCACCCCGCATACATCATTAAAATTGAAATGGATCGGACGAGGCATTCTTTACTTATTGCGTGGAAACTAAAATGAAGATTGGATATCGCACGGCGCTGGTTTTCGAAAGAAACCTTCCTCTACCCACCCCCTATACAACACCAGGAAATGAGATGGAACGGACAAGGCGTTCTTTAGTTATTGCGTGGAAACTGAAATCAAGATGGCTGCCATAGCGGTCATATTGCATGTCGCATGGCACTGGTTTTCGAAAGAAACCCTCCTCTACCCACCCCCTATACAACACCAAGAAATGAGATGGATCGGATGAGGCGTTCTTTAGTTATTGCGTGGAAACGAGAAGTTTACGGCCGGACGCCTGGACGGAGGAGGCGTTGACATAATGCCCCCTGCTCATTTGACGCGGGGGCAAAATAAAAACCCCTACTCTTCAGAGTCAGTTACCACAACGTACAGTATTGAGAATTTCTTGTTTGTGATATGTATCAGTTAACATGTTGATATTAAATTGCTCAGGCATGAAAGATGCCGTGCTTTGAATAAGCAGCTGTGTACACACTGTAGCAGTCAGTGAGGAGACTCTGGAGGAGTGTACAGCACACTGTATGTGCCGGCTGTACAGGTGATATATGGTGTTGCAGTCCCAGTGGGTGCAGAGTGGCTTGCTGCGCTAACTGCAGACGCTCTCTCTCTCTCCCCCTCTCGATACAGGGGGCTGCGGAGAAGTGCGCACGGGATTACGGAGAAGACCCTGAGCTCACGCGCGGCACGCCGGACCTGTCCGTCTGCTCTCTGTCAAGAGAAAGGGAGGACAATAAAGCACCCTGACTCCCGCCATAAATTAAGGAGGAAAAGGACCTCCTCCCAGTTCCATCCTCTGACTGATTCACCTCATCTCCCTCCTTTCGTTTTCGTGTTCTGCTCTCTCTGGTGCTCAGCTCTCCCATGTCTCCACAGTTAGGTAGTAGTCTCAATCTCAAATTCGGCGGGACCCCCCCATGTCAGATGCCCTTTAGTTTGTTCCTGACTACGGAATAGGCCTTAATTTAAGCGCTTGACTCAGCACACTTTGTTTATAAGGCCTGGTTTAGATGTTGACGCAATGGAAATCCCAAAACACAGCAGACGCTGTGGCCCTCAAGGACTGGAACTTCAGACCTCTGCTTTAAGGTGTGTGGATTAGAATTTTCTGAGATGATCACCTAGTGAATGACGCCGACTTCACAGTCGCATCTAGCCATTCAAAGCAATGAAGTTCACAAATACTTAAATAGAATTGTGAAAAAAATTGTGAAAATCTGGTTTTGAAATTGTTCGTGTTTAAAGCCCTGTTGTGGCCATGGTGGGTACAGGGGTTTTTTTTTTTTTTTTTTTTACACACATGGGAGGGTAGCACTGCACCGGTGTGGAGAATGGCTCGCTGTCTTTGCGGAGCGCCCCGGCCTGCAGGGTTTTACTGCTCTCCTTAAAGCCATCCATCACTGGCCACCTCCATCGCAGGGGCAATTATGATTAATTAAGGCCTATAACTGCCTTGGACAGAGTGATTGAGCTCAGGGTTATGTGGCGGGGAGGCGGGGGAGGGACGCGCTGGATGGCGGGGGGGGGGAGAGCGGGGTGAGTACCTGCTGGAGGAGGTGCTGGGGAGTGGCCGGCGCATGGCCCCTGGGCTCATGCTGTAGTAGGAGGAGCTGTCCAGGTCCGCCAAGGAGAAGTTAGGCCCCGTCCCCGCGGCGATGGGCGCTGCAAAACACCGAGAGAAGAGGAGGTGACGTCACAACACTTCTCCTGCTCATGTGTCACACGGGAAGAAGGGAAAGTTATCAATCGCTAGTGACCACCTTTATGCCGTTTCGACCACACGGCTGACCACCTTCAAGCCTCATTCACCACACATGACAAACCAGCTTTACACTCTTTTAACCCCTCATAAACGACCACTTTTGTGCTCCATTTACCATACATAACAAAGCGTGTTTGTGTTCCACTTGACCACACATATCCTTCCACCTTTGTGCTCCATTCGCCACACAGTATTGGCCTCATTTGTGTTCTACTTGACCACAAGTAACTGGCCACCTTTGGGCTCTTCTGCCCACACATATTCAACCACATCTGTTCTCAAGTGACCAGACGAAGCCAAACGCCATTTGACCATGCACAACCACCATTTTGCTCCTAAAATCGAGCAGCAATTTTTAGTCAGTAAAACCAGTTTTGGGTCACAGATATATTTGCCCCCCAGTCCCCCCCCTCCGCCAGCTTTCCCCCTCTTTAGGTACAGTTCAACAAAAACCGCTCAGCGTTATTGAGCGGCGCGGAGGCATACAGTACTTAAAGATCCGAACATCGCTTTACATTCACGGTGACTGCGACCACTATTTTTGATGAGGACAGCGTAAACGTGCGCAGGGAAGGAGTGGAAGGGGATGGCGCTGCATACCAAATGCACTGTGGGAAGAGAGGGAGGGGAGAAGATGACAGGCAGGAGGACTTTGATAGACACGGTGATGGTGTTCCTAATTAACATTGGGAGAGGACACTGCCACGGGGGGCGAACACCACCGCCACGCCACGGGAAAATAAATAAAGCCCGACGCATCGTCACTCACCAAAAGAGGGCAATAATTTCTGAGTCATCTCTTAATTTTAACCCCTTTGCGCAGAATACAAAAACATGCCAATTTTTTCCTGTCGTGCCTGATCCTATCTAGGCTTTATAACTCAGTATTTGTGCCACAGAGACCCTGGAAAATTATTCCAGTGAAGCAAGACATACGGACATTCAATTCGTGAATTTTTTTTCTGAATTAAATTTTAGAATTTAAGGACGCCGGCGTCTTTACCTTCGCAATGGGGTTAATTATTTTTTTTCTGCCCCCCCCAGCCTTCCCCACCCTCTCGAAAGTCCCGGTCCGGTTACCTCCCCACTAATAGAAGCGGCGGGGGTTATTTACGAGGCGCAGTAAAGCGGCTGCATTTGCATGGCTAATAGCGGGATGTGAAGTAATTTGTGTGAGAGCTAACCTGGGCATCGGGCTGCAGTAACTCAGGCAGCCCCTGCTCCCGGGCTCAGCCCAGCCCAAGCAGAGGGCCCCGCAGTTACGGGTGAGAAAAATGACCACACTGCAGTCTGTCTGACTGGAATGGAAATCAATCATAAAGGTAATCCGCAGTCTCTACCTCTAAAGGGCTTTATCAAGTGCTTTTGCTTAGAGGATTCCAAATGAAGCCTGTAGCTATCAGACTAGCATTGATCTTTCGCTCTCCCCCTCTCTCTCCCCCTCTTCCTCTCCCTCTCCCCACTGCCTCTCCCCCCACACCCCTCTCCCCTTACCTCCTTCAGCTCCTTCTCAGAAAGAGCGCTAGCAGAGTTTTCCAATCTATTGGATCTACTTATTAACCACTTTAGAGCAAAGGAAAGTGACCTGTGGGTAGATGCCGCAGCACAGGGTTGGCACACTGTGTTTCAGTACATACTGCACAGAAGTGACACAGCCGTAGTGTACACTGTGTGAAGTGTGTGAGAGTGTACAGGTTGTCTCCAGTCCATAATGCACTGGAGGTGAAGTCTCTAGTACGCTGGGAGTGAAGTCTGTACTGAACTGTGGGTGAGGTCTCTACTACACAGTGTGAAGTCTACAGTGCACTTCATGTATTGTCAGGGCAGGACTAAGTGGGAAGAATGTAGTTCACTGGGTGTGATGTCTGGTGTGCAGAGTGTGAATTCTGTCATACACTGGAGGTATAAGTCAGTATGCACTGGGATTGAGGTCTGTACTGTACTGCATATAAAGTCAGTAATGTATGAGATATAAAGTGGGGCGGCATGGCTCAGGAGGTAGAGCGGGTGGGCCAAGAATCAGAGGGTTCCCGGTTCGATCTCCGGCTCCTCCAGAGAACGTGTCGAAGTGTCCTTGAGCAAGACACTGAACCCCGCACTGCTCCTGATGTGCAGGGTGGCGCCTTGCATGGCAACAGCCTCTAACATCAGAGTGAATGTGAGGCAAAGTTGTAAAGCGCTTTGGGGTCATATCATGTGACTAGAAAGCGCTATATAAATGCAGTCCATTTACTGGGCTTGAAGTTTGTCATATACAGAATGTATAGTATGCAGTGTGGTAAGTGTGAAGTCTACACGGCACTGAGTGTGACACCTGCTATGCACTTCGCATGAGGTCTATACATTACGGAGTGTGAAGTCAACACTGTCCTAGACATGTCTGCGCTGATCCAAGTACACAATGATTTATACAAAGCATGATGTCTGCAGTCTGACTGAGCTTGAAGACTGTACATTACTACGAGTGAAGTCCGCACTGTGTTGGGTATGAAGTCCACACTGAATTGAACAGAAGTCTCTGCTGAACTGAGAGCAAAGTTTTTAGTGGGCTGGGCATGAAGACTGCTGTGGAGCTCAGGCCATTCTAAGTTTTCAGCTCTGGTCAACTGTACTTCTGAAAAGCCTGTTCACCTTAAGTCTCCTAGCTTCACAGACACACACTCACACACACACACACACACACAGGGTCCGTAACCGGGAGCTAAACCACCCGACAAAGGCTTGAGGTTTCCATTAAAGAAGAAGACGCAGTCTTAGTTCAGCAGATTTTCAAATTGAAGCATTTGACAACAAAGGCAGCGATGGGGCTGAGAACGGGTGGAGCGTCCAGCCGGCGGGGCCGCGGCCCCCTCGCTCCTCATGGCTTTATTGACTGAGCGTGTGAGGGCTGATGGGATACGCAGCCCTCACGCCCTGACAGAGCTTTGGTGTGCGTGTGTGTTTTTCTGCTGGATCAGCGCCGGTTCTGCCCACAAAGCCCAGAGGACCTTTCCAGCAGTCTGAACTCAAACTTTTTTACAGGGAAGGATAGATGTTCGGCCGGACAGTACAGCCCTGAAGCAAATACACGCACATACATATCCACGTGCACACACACACACACACACACACACACACACGCCCACACACACATACACACACCACACACACACCTGACAAAAAAAAAAACATGGCAATTCAGGTACAACGGAGACAGAAATCAGTGGACCAGGTTTGGTTAAGTTACGTGGAAAGATATTTTTATCAAAATTTCAAGCCCAGCAACACATGGCACCACACTCTACTGCCAAAACTCAAACCAAGGCAAGAAAACCAGCAAAATCTTACTTTAAAATTGAAGTTTTCTTGCAGGTGCCAATGAACGAAATGGCGCTAATGCTAATTAGTCTTGCTACTTCACCCTGATGCCAGTACAAGTAGCTGCAGAAGCATAGCAGTTAGCATTAGCACCAATTAATAGCATTGAGGTGATTATTTTGGCTGTTTTCCTCTATGGTAACTCCAGATGGCGGAGGAGGGTGCAGGCAGCATCCCCAGCGGTGACGCTGGAGAGGAGGCTGACAGAGGGCTGGCCCAGCCTGAGAGGCTGCCGCCGCGGCTCCCCGCTCCTCCATTATTCATCCGCACCCCCTGCTCCGTCATATGGCCCCGCAGCCCGTGCCAGCGCCGGGCCAGGGGGGGAATCCCAGGTGTCGCCGTCCCCGATCCGCGCTCTCGCTGCCAAAAAATTTCAGCTGGGGAAGGTGGATGGGGGGGGAGGACCCCGCGGAATAACCAGCACCGCGCCCCCACCACCCCCAACTTTAGCTCCCCTGCTGAAGCCGAGAGGGTGGATTCGGTAAATGTGAGCAGTCCTCCCACTCCTAATCGGCCTCCCTCTCGCTGCGGGACTGGGGCAGGCTCTCTGGTACTTAGGGGAGAGGTGCGGTGCGGGATGAAAGTGGCATAGGGAAAATGAGGGGAGTGGAGTCAAGAGAGGACACAAGTGGGGCAAGGGGGGGGGGGGGCACAACGAAACGTCAAACTGCAGGGCTGGTGCTCCCAGTCGTACTGCGGTTTAGAGAGAGGGGACAGGGAGAGAACCGGAGCTGGGATAAAAGAGAAAGGGAGAGAGGGAGAGAGAGCGAGAGACACTGGGGGGGGGGGGGGGGGGGAGGATATGGAAAGGGCGGACCCAATCTCCGAAATTACTCCGGCTTGGTATTGACCGGCCAATTATGTGGAGTTCCATTTACAAAAACGTAGCTATAACCGCTAACTTTATGGAGACTTTCATTTCTCCCTCCCTGCCCCCACTCTCTCTCTCTCTCTCCCTCTCTCTCTTTTTTTGTGTGGCGCTTTAATAGGATATTGATCGACAGAAGCAGATTCGATTGGGCTGCCACTGAATTGTGTAATGGGTGCACAAAGCCAAGGTCACGCGTCCAGACAGGGAAGGGCTAAGGCAGCCCCGTCGTCCATTCAATATCACGACCTTTCATCTTCCAGGGGACGCGAGCCCCTCACCCATTCACTTAAATAAATCACACGAGCGCATCCTCCTCTTGTGCACCACGGCAACACGACGCTCCTCGTTCCTCAAGGCTGCACGCGTGCATACTGCCACTCAACCCACCTTAAGTCCTGTTCTCGCACCCGTTCACTGGGATAAATCACATGCACGCACGTTTTCTCTCTCCGTTACACAAGTGAAAAAGTTTGCGCACACGGACATTTTGTCCATTTATCCAGACCCTTTTCTCAATCCACGTGAGTAAAACAAACAGAGAGCAGGAATGAAATCATTATCTGTGCACCAATAAGTGATGTGGGCTCACGTATTTATAAGAAGGTTAATAACTGCATTGTAATTGAAACAGAAACAGTAACTTCATGCCAACATTGCATGTCTGCAGAGTAAGGAAAGCTTTCAGTTAGTACAAGTTGTAACAAATAGAGATTTTTGCACCTTATACTTACAGCACCAAAAATCTATTGAATCGCAATTCAATATTTATAATGTGTTTCTTCCCTATAAAAATAGTGCAGTATATTTTATGATACACAGAGGTTCCACTGAGGTTATTTCCTTTAAAATTATGTGTATTTTGGGCATTTTCAGACACAAATCAAATTCATGCAAAATGAAAGTGAGTATTGATAGAGCACCAATGCACAAGAATGCAAATAAACTTTCTTCGGGGGGGGAGGTCCATTTGTTCTGGATGAGCCAGCGATTGTCTGAGAGAAACCTTCTCTTATTTTTTATTTCAACTGATGAATCATACTCTCCTACCAAGCCAGTTAGCGCCAAGGAAGCACAATGGGTCTGTAGTTCTTACGTGATTTACAGCGCACTCAGCACATTAATAAACTACATTACCAGAATGCACTGTGATTGTCTGGCCGGCCTTAAGCATGGCTGCACTTGCAATCCGCTGCCACTCTCTTTAATCAGAAGACAAAAATAACCAGGCTCTATAGATAAGGGTGTCAAAGTGAAGTCCTTTTTAGAAAAGCTGAGATCAAATTACAGTGAAAGATTCATTACGGTTTCATTCAGCATATGCCATGAAGTAGTCACAGTTTAGCTGCCGCTGTATGTTTACGGTTGTGTGCATTAGAAAGAACAAGTGAGAGACACAGAAAGAGAGAGAATGGACAGAGGAGAAGGAAAAAGAGAGAAGAATATCTGGGGCTGTGTGGCTACACCTGTTGTGGACACTCCGGGTTCTGCGACGCCGCGGTAAAAGGTCCCGTGCGATTGTGCCAAGTGTACAACCATCGTCTTCCGAAAATAAAAACAAAAAAACCTGTGACCCACAGAGCCCATCTCAGCGGGCCCCATCCTCATGAGGAGTCAGTGGACTATGGCAAGAGGAAGGGGTCAGAAAGGGAAATCGGGGGGGGGACTTTTTTTGATCCCAGTTCCCCATCCAGCAGATGCCACACAGCATCTCCTTTTCTTCCTCCCATGTCACAGATGTTAGGATAAAAGCGGATCTCTCCGCAGCGCTGGATCAATTATGCATATTCCTTAATCTCGTTACAATCATATGCCAGGACTTCTGATGCGAGGGCCTGCGCTGGCTGTGCTAATCTGACTAATATCCCCCCTCCATCCTCATTCTCCTGGAGGACCCCGCTCACCTCCGAACCCACTGTGCCCCCCCCCCCCCAACTCACCCCCAGTCTCTCCTCCTCTCTCTATCTCTCTCTCACTTTATCTCTCTGTATCAGATTCTCTTTCTCTTGCTCTGTCTGGTCTATCAGCTTTGCTCTCCCTCACTGACTCAGTCTCTCAAAATCTCATTCTCTCCCATCTTAGATTTTTTTAAAAGTTTTCCTTGAGGGAGCAGGTGGGTGCTATTTAATTTCTGAACGCACTATTGTAGGTAACGTCTCACAAGCTTCGTCTGCACTTAAGGAAGACATCTTAATTAAAGATGCTTTCAAATTAAAAAAAAAAAACTCCTCATCCCTCACTCTCTATCTCTCACTGTCAATTTAAATTTCAATCTCAATGTGATTTAGAGGCAGGACAACAGCAATCATATCACCAAAGCTGCAGTTACAGGGGGTGGTCAAATCCTAGGAAACTAAAGCAGTAGTTACAGGGGGTGGTCAAATCCTACAAAACTAAAGCAGCAGTTACTGGGGGTGGTCAAATCCTAAGAAACTAAAGCAGCAGTTGCAGGGGATGGTCAAATCCTAAGAAACTAAAGCAGCAGTTGCAGGGGATGGTCAAATCCTAAGAAACTAAAGCAGCAGTTACTGAGGATGGTCAAATCCTACGAAACGAAAGCAGCAGTTACAGGGGGTGGTCAAATCCTAAGAAACTAAAGCAGCAGTTGCAGGGGGTGGTCAAATCCTAAGAAACTAAAGCAGCAGTTACTGGGGGTGGTCAAATCCTACAAAAAGCAGCAGTTGCAGGGGGTGGTCACATCCTAAGAAACTAAAGCAGCAGTTATAGGGGGTGGTCAAATCCTACGAAACTAAAGCAGCAGTTACAGGGAGTGGTCAAATCCTACGAAACTAAAGCAGAAGTTACAGGGGGTGGTCAAATCCTAAGAAACTAAAGCAGCAGTTGCAGGGGGTGGTCAAATCCTAAGAAACTAAAGCAGCAGTTATAGGGGGTGGTCAAATCCTACGAAACTAAAGCAGCAGTTACAGGGAGTGGTCAAATCCTACGAAACTAAAGCAGAAGTTACAGGGGGTGGTCAAATCCTAAGAAACTAAAGCAGCCGTTACAGGGGGAGGTCAAATCCTAAGAAACTAAAGCAGAAGTTACTGGGGATGGTCAAATCCTAAGAAACTAAAGCAGCAGTTACTGGGGGTGGTCAAATCCTAATAAACTAAAGCAGCAGTTACTAGGGGTGGTCAAATCCTAAGAAACTAAAGCAGCAGTTACTGGGGGTGGTCAAATCCTAAGAAACTAAAGCAGCAGTTACAGGGGGTGGTCAAATCCTAAGAAACTAAAGCAGCAGTTACTGGGGGTGGTCAAATCCTAAGAAACTAAAGCAGCAGTTACAGGGGGTGGTCAAATCCTAAGAAACTAAAGCAGCAGTTACTGGGGGTGGTCAAATGCTAAGAAACTAAAGCAGCAGTTACAGGGGATGGTCAACTCCTACTAAACTAAAGGAGCAGTTACAGGGGATGGTCAACTCCTACGAAACTAAAGCAGCAGTTACTTGGGGTGGTCAAATCCTAAGAAACTAAAGCAGCAGTTACAGGGGGTGGTCAAATCCTAAGAAACTAAAGCAGCAGTTACAGGGAGTTGTCAAATCCTAAGAAACTAAAGCAGAAGTTACAGGGGGTGGTCAAATCCTACGAAACTAAAGCATCAGTTACAAGGGGTGGTCAAATCCTACGAAACTAAAGCTGCAGTTACAGGAAGTGGTCAAATCCAAAGAAACTAAAGCAGAAGTTACAGGGGATGGTAAAATCCTACAAAACTAAAGCATCAGTTACAGGGGGTGGTCAAATCCTACGAAACTAAAGCAGGAGTTACAGGGGATGGTCAAATCCTAAGAAACTAAAGCAGCAGTTACAGGGTATGGTCAAATCCTAACAAACTAAAGCAGCAGTTACAGGGGATGGTCAAATCCTAAGAAACTAAAGCAGCAGTTACAGGGGATGGTCAAATCCTAAGAAACTAAAGCAGCAGTTACAGGGGATGGTCAAATCCTAAGAAACTAAAGCAGCAGTTACAGGGGATGGTCAAATCCTAAGAAACTAAAGCAGCAGTTACAGGGGATGGTCAAATCCTAAGAAACTAAAGCAGCAGTTACAGGGGATGGTCAAATCCTAAGAAACTAAAGCAGCAGTTACAGGGGATGGTCAAATCCTAAGAAACTAAAGCAACAGTTACAGGGGATGGTCATATCCTAAGAAACTCTGCCCCGAACACCAGCTTCAAGGAACTCACAACATTCTTTCTGTTTCAGATATGGATCGATTCAATTCAATGGTAACTTTTAGAGGAGCAATTCAATGGTTATTAGATGCTATTCAATCAAATGTCAGAGTGCTTTGTCCTGTGGCCGCAGTTCCTTTTGCAGCTGCAGTTTTTGGAGTTTGGCAAACGTGAATGCATCAAGTAAAAATTGACATTTCAGGACATTTCGTGATTTTTGAGATAAAGGCTGTTTAAGTTGGACACTGTCTACAACTCCATTTCCAACTAAGTTGGGACATTGTGTAAAATGCAAATATAAAGAGAATGCAATGATTTATAAATAATTCAAGCTCGGTACTTAATTGAAACTAGCACAAAGACAAAATATCAGAAGTTGAAATTGAGAAAGTTTACCGTTTCTTGAAAAGAATATGCTGAATTTCATGCAAGCAACATGTTTCAAAAAAAGTTGGAACAGAGGCATGTATAACACTGTGTTGCATTACCACTTCTTTTAACAACATTCTGTAAGTGTTTGGGAACTGAGGAGATCAACCTGCGTCAGTTTTGAAAGCAAAATGTTTTTCCATTCTTGGTTGATATTGCATCTCAGCTGCTTAATACATCTTGGCCTTCCTTGTCATATTTTTTGTTGTATAATGTGGCAAATATTTTAAGCGGGTGACTATTCTGGACTGTTGGCAGGCTAGTTTAGTACTCAGACTCTTCTACTATGGAGCCATGTTGTTGTGTTTCATGCAGGATGTGCTGTTGGTCATTATCTTGCTGGAATAAGCAATTCCTTCCCTGAAAATGATGTCCTCATGGCAGTATATTTTGGTCCAAAACCTGTTTATATTGTTCAGCATTAATGTTGTCTTCAGTGATGAGCAAGTAACCCATACCAAGAGAATTAATGCACACCCAAATTACCATGGATGCTGCTTTTTGAACTGTGTGCTGATTTCAAGACAGATGGTCCCTCTCCTCTTGAGCCCGAAGGACATGTTGCCCAAGATTCTTCAAAACGATTTCAGATTTTGATTGGTCAGACCCCAGGACAGTTCTCTACCTTCCCTCAGTCCATCTTGAATGAGCTTGGGCCCAGAGAAGGTGGCAGCGTTTCTGCATCTTGTTTAAAAATGGTTTAATCTTTACATGGCAAAGATTTAACCAGCATTTGGGGATGCAGCAATAAACTGGCTTCACTGACAATGGTTTACAGAGGTGTACCTGAGCCTATGCAATTATTTCCACCACTGAATCCTGTCAGCCTGAGGGCCCGATGATCACTGCCGTTCGATATTTGCTTTTGTCCTTGTCCTTACACACAGAGATTTCTTTGGATTCTTTGAATCTTTTAATGATACTATGTACCATAGAGAATAAAATCAGCAAAATCTTCACATTTTTACTTCATGAAACATTATTCTTAAATTGTTGGAATATTTCCCAATGCTGTCTTTGACAGACTTATGAAGCCCTCACCATCTTCACTTCTGAAAGATTTCTTGTACCCATTCATGTAACGAACCTGTTGCCAATTAACCTAATTAGTTCTGAGGTGTTCCATCAGGTGTATTTTTTAAAGCATCATACAACTTTTCCAGGCTTTTGTTGAAACGGTCGCAAACTTTTTTGAATTGTGTAGCTGGCATCAAATTGAAAATGAGCAGATTTTTTCCAGAAACCAGAAAAAAATTTTCAGTTTCAACATTTGATACGCTGTCCACGTACTATTTTTCAATTAAGCATCAGGTTTTAGTAATTTGCAAATCATTGCATTCTGTCTTAATGTAAATTTTACACGGTGTCCCAACTTTTTGGGAAATGGGGTTGTACTTGATCTGCGATAGCGGTTTACTTCTGACACGATTCCACTGAAACTAACAAGTGAATTGCGCAAATTTTTTGACACCAAATATTTTATTGTTTAAAAAAACTATAGCAAAAAGTCAAAAAAGTCCAATTGTCATGACAGGTCCATTTTTCCTTGATGCATTCACGAATGCTTTCACAACTTCTGCCGGTACTCACCTTCCCACCCTGTTATTTTGGCACTGTGCTACAACATGTAAATATAAATCACAGAAGAAAGACCCCTCACTCTCCCACTCTACACTAGCCGTTTGGCTCGGGACAGGGGCGCCATATTTGTTCGGTCGCCTCGCGCTCGTGGCGCCCCCTCTTTCTCCCTCCGGCTCGGGGCGCTGCCGCTGCTGCCCGGGATTAGGTCACGGCGCTCGGTGTGATCAATGCACCTTTGATCAGAAGGGCTCCTGTGAGTGCTGACGGGCAGTTTCAATCGGCTATTGTTAGCGGCTATCGACAGGCCCATATGGATCGAGCTGTGCTCTGTCACTCCCCAACCGTGGACGTCTGCACTTTTTAAAGGTCACGTTCCGCCTTCCCCACCATCTTAGAGCTCCACTTACTTCCCTCTACATCTCCTTCATCTCCATCTTTGCTCAGGAAACTGCAGGGTGGCGCTACGCCCTTGGCCCACTCCTAATTTCCCTCCGTCTCTCTCTAACTTTCTCTCTCTCTCCCCCTACCACACCCCCCCCCCCCCCATTTCCTGAAGCTCTTCATCAACCTCTCCTTCTCGCCCTTTTGTTCCAGTCAGGTGGAGCCAAACACACGTTGTTGTCTCCATAATCTTGTCAAAAGCAAATTCCCGCAGGTGCTGTGGTTAGAAAAAAAACTGAACGGCCATAGAAAAGTAAAGGGGGTCCAAAAATGCACTTACCTAATTCTGAAGGGTACTCACCGCTCCTGGTTAAATGTGAGTGTGTTTGTGTGAGAGAGAGAGAGAGAGAGGACGGTGTGCAAGTTTGGCGTGTGTGAATGTGAGCTGGTCCATGTGTATCCGCTCACTGACGTGCGTTTTTCTGCTACGCATCAGAAGCTATATTGAAACAGTATGTGGCGTGCAGCCGGGTAATCCACATTTTTATAGCTCGGCTGTGCAGTAATGTGACTGGATCCCGCAGACCGGAGCCTAAGTGGATGTGTTAGTAATACTCTTAGTGCCATTTGCCACTTAACTTACAGAGGGGAAGCATATGGTCTGACTGAAAACGGCAATAATATATAATGACAACATACACACGGTGAAATAAAGTGACCCTGAATTTTGACTTAGCGGAATTGGCGAAGTAGAAAGAACTATCTTTCTATGTAATATGTGGGCCATTACTGATGCGTAATCAATTAAATTGCGAGAATGTCAGAAATTAAACACCATTCATTTTCACTTGAGAATGAGTCACCCAGTTTTGCCTTTTAACAAACTGTGGTTCACTGCTCATTTGAAACGTTTTTGCAGAGAAACAATAAGGATTTGGATACGTTGCATCACAGAGGAGGCCATATTGATGTTGAATGTGAAATCTAATCTTCCCTCTATACAATGAGGAGTATGAGGAGGGAGCTGGGTACTTACTCTGTGAAACTCGCACCAGCTCCGAAACGGTGAAGACGCCCGACGTGACAAAACTGTCCTGGAAGCCCAGGTGTCCTGAGAGCAGAGACAGTGGGAGAAGACAGACAGAGGGAGAGGGAAGCGACGTAAGCATTATGCTAACTTCTATTTCAACCATGAAATGTGTAACTGCCTTGAAAAGCAAAGTAATATGATATTCCAAAATTAGCTGAGGGAGTAGCAGTAATCAAGCCCAGGTTCCGCTCTTCAAGACTGATTGAGTCCCAAAAGGGCAAACAAAATATTCATACAGGCCAAGTGTTATCCTTCATTTAAAATCCTATATTTCCTGCACGCTGAACAGAAGGGAAAATAGGAAAAAAACACATAGCTAGAAACAAAGCACTCGTAGGCCTTTGAACCCGAGGATTGTGGGGCATTGAGTCAGATAAGGGCCAAAACCATTTCCTGTGCAGCACTTTCAGCCTCGCTGATCGCCGCCGGTCATGAAAGAGGCTGCAGCTATTGACCCAATAAACCGCTGTGAGAGTTTGGGGCCTCGTATTCGCACTCGGGCTCGTTCTCGAAGTGACACGCCGGTGACACCGCGCCTCAGGATCGTGCTGCATGGGAGAAATGCTGAGGGGAGCACAGGCGCTAATGTCAGGGACAAAAATACCCGATTCCCAGGACAGACCTTCGTGGGGGCTGCCAATGCAGCGGACCTCTGCGGCCGCACTGCGGGGGACGACCGCGACCCAAGATTTAGAGGCCAATTACAGGCAATTCAATTTTTCACGGGAAACTGGTGATAAAGCTGCACAAAATGGACAATGTGCTGAAATCTGCTGGAGAGCCCGGGAGAACGCGGCATAAAAATCGCGCGGTTGCTGACACACGCGTATTTGCGCACGTGCGCCGGGGCACATGAGTGTTTCAGGACGTGGCGGTTCCACACCACTACGCACACGCTGAATCGCACATGAGGGTTTGGGTTTCTGCTGGAGACGGGACAGGGAGGGGAGGTCGTCATAGGGCAGCGATGTATCAGGTATCTCCTTGGACTGCGTCAAACACTCTCCCTGTCCTTACATCCAATTCCTGGAGATCTGTCGTCCTGCAGGTTTCACACCAACTCTAATTTGGCACATCAGATTCCATTAGATCTCTCGTGTTTAAACGTGGTTCACATTATTTGGGATAAAATGGTAACATACAGGACAGTAGATGGTTACAGGGAACAGGGACAGTTACTTCTGTCTGACACAGAATCATCTCCTCAACGTTTTGCCCTTCAAATAGGCCTTCAAAAGTATTAAAGTCTGATATTTACAACACCAATTTTAAAAAGTGCTTTAGTCTTGTAACTCTCAAGAAGTGGGTGAAGCTGCAAAACAACAAGAAATTAAAGAGATGGATCCAGCATCGCTACAAATAATTATTGATTTGTTCAGTATTGTTGCATGTACACTGCAAACACGGATAATGTGGTGAACTCGAATGTTTTGTGGAAACTGATGACCTCAAAAAAATTGTGGAGGCCAAATTAACTGCATTCTGGGGAAGGAACTTACAGAAAATAAATTTTTAAGCTTATTTTTTAAAAATATTTTTTAAGTGCTGTGAACACAAGATCATTAAGTTGGTATACACAAGTTTTTTTTGGTAATCGGTTTTCACATACCATTTAAGTTCACCACACTTACCAGGGTTTACAGTCTACATCACTCTCATTTAGCGACCTCTGTGTAATAGGAAATTATCAGTGCTGTCAGTGTCTAGTCAGCCTGTATCTGTTCACCCAAAGTCCACCACCCAGGGTAAAGTTCAATATTCTGAGAGAAACATGGTTAGTGCTCAACATGAAAAAGTAAACCTGGTTACTCGGGCAGAGACCTACATCAGTTACCTGAGCTTTCCTCAGCCCCTTATCCTGCTCCTAATTTTATTTGATATTTCTGAACCCTTGTTACTGTGAATAACCAGGTTACTTCAGCTCATGTAAACACACCAAGTGTCACTCATCGAAAATTTGCCAGTGAGGCGAGCTGATATCACCACTCGAGCTGAGAGTAATTTTCTTGGATGTATATATGGATGCATATGGAATTTAATAAAAAGTAAGACTTTTTATTGCACATCCCCCTCAGGATCCCCGCATCCCCGCTCGGCCGGTCCACCTGAGGGCACTTAAACTCTGCGTCCCTCCCAAACAGGTGACAGCAGCTAGTTTGGCACTTTGGCCCCAAAACCCAAATTCAACATCTCATTGCTGAGAAGAACTCATTTGTTTTCCCACATGTCCAAAATGTCAGTGAATTGCCATCGTTTTGTTCTCGGTGATAGATCAGGAGACGATAGACAAAACAGTTTTTCGTCAGGACAAAAAAAAAAGTTCTCCCTAGTGAAATCTAGAATCTGTCGGTTTAACAGATTGGCGCAAATATAGACGCCAGCGTCCGTAAATTCCGGAATTTAATTCTGAAATAATTCTGTAATTGAATTACCAAATGCCTTGCTTCACAGGAATAATTTTCCAAAGTCTCTTTGACACACATACTATAAATAGGCTCATGCATAACAGGAAAAAATTGGCATTATTTGTATTCTGCGCAAAGGGGGGTTTACATCTTGGCAGCAAGCAATGATGAAAACTCAACAAACAAATCAAACTCAAATACAGTGAGATGACAGGTAGTCAGTTTGAGTCAGTACTTCTGCACATGGGGCAAAATGAGCCAGAGGCGACTCTGTAAACTTATTGAAGCTCATGAGGAATTTAATACATTTGCAGAGAAAATTCCTTTAGCTCGGTCCTGTGGTCACAGCTGGGTGTGTTTATCTTGTCTCGTGGCGAGGCTGTTCGCTCTTGTTTGGACACCAAAAAAACCGGCTCCGGAAAACCCGGCCCGCTCAATCTCAGTCTCGGCCAGACAGGATTGTCTTTTTCTCGTGAAATAAAAGAGAAAAGATCTTGAAAAGAAGTGATGTGCCCATTAAAATGCTCCTCTGCAGTCCTTCGGCGAGTGCGCCATAAAAAGCAACAATAGAAATGAGTTTAGCCGTGACTGTTGCCGGATCCAGAGACATATAGCATGTGGACCAGAGGAATAATAAATAAAAAAAGCACACAGCCACAGAGGGCGGATAATATCTACGGCTCATTGCAAGCCAAACTGCTGACATTAGCTAAAAACTGTGCGGACCCAGAGAGCAGACCTGCACAAAATGCCCCTGACTTTGTAGAGGGGGAGAGGGAGAGAGAGAGAGACAGTGTGTGAGCGAGGGAGAGAGGAAGAGTAAGAGAACATGAATGTTAGTGTGTGTGTGTGTGTGTGTGTAGTGAGAAATTAGAGAGAAACTGGAAAAGAAAGTCGAAAGAGAGAGAATGTGATAGCGAGAGAAAAGTTAGAAGTTTCTAGGCAGCTGTACGTGCTAGTCAGCGTGACACGGTAACAACACAGCCCCGACCCCGGCAGCACCATTACTGGGAAAAATGGTGGGAGTGACGCAATGAAGGCCGGATCTCGGTGGCGCGGTCGCCATAGCTATGGAGCGCATGCACTCCGGGTTCAGTGGGGGCGCCCCTATGAGTGCCTCATATAGGACGGCAGAGGGCGAGGGAGGGAGGGGAGGAGGTGTGTGTGTTTGTGTGTGCGTGCGTGTGTGTGTGAGTGGGGGGGCTCCCATATCTCAACGGGGAAAATCACTCCCAGCTGTGTCCACCACTCAGCCCTACAGACCGAGATGACTTGGGGGGGGGGGGGGGGTGCGGCGGACTCGACTCAATTTTCACTGCGGCTCAGAGATTTAACCTGAACTGCCTGAACCTAAAGTATGAGAGCACAGTAAAGGCCATGTCCAATGTGAAGCTGATGGCAATGATTAAAGATATACGGATAAAGGAAATGAGTAAATGTCAACTTTTGCGACCCACTGAAGTGTGCTGGGGGAGACATATGAGCTATTGTACTGCCCCTCTGCATCACACTGCTGTAAATGTACGAGCTGTGTCTCTTCCTTTTCGTATATTTCAGTTACACATGTACATGTCCATCCACATGTCTGTCTCAATGCTGTAATTGTACGAGCTGTCTCTCTGCCTTCCTCAGGATTTTTGTTATACATGTATGAGCTGTCCAACCACACGTGTCTGTGTCACTGCTGTGAATGTACACAAGGGGAGTAACAATTCTGAATCGCAGTTTTTTTAAGGCATAGCACCACCACCTGTTGCCATGGGGCGAACATCCGAGCTTTCCCTTTTCCTTTATTAAGCCCCACGCAGTCTTTAACGAAAGTGCCAAACATCAAAGGGCATGAGAAATGCTTCCGGAAAAAAACTTGAATGACATTAGTATTTTTCGGCGACTTGCTGCACAGTGCCAAGTAAAGGACTACAGAATCGTCTCCTTTTAACCAATTAGGTTACTCTATTCATGTCCCTGTTTACTTTGCTCAATTAGCAATCAAACAGAGGATTAGCTTATTTACTTTGCTGAATGAGTAGAGCTGTTTATTAAGGCAGCGTGTTTGATTGCTGCATTCTGAAAGTTAAATGGGCATAGAACAGCACAGATTTGCAAGAACACGTATTTGGCCATTTCGTGTGATTGTGATAATTTATATGTCATATTCCATTTCATCCACTTCACAGAATGTTTTCCATCTTGTGTATTTTTTTAGAGGCTTGAAATCCAGGGCGATCTGAAAATAAATTATTTTCATAAAAAATTTTATTTTTATTTTATCATTATAGATCTCCTAAAAATACTGCAATGAGAGATGAAATGCAGAGTTGGGATGTGACGATGTTGAACAAGGTTTTTTTTTTAAAGTGTGATGAGACCACTTGCCATCATGGGGTGTATAGGCAGTTGCATGTAATTTCTTGAAACATAAACACCTGAAGGGGCTTAAACTATTTAAAATACCATCAGGAAGAAGCCTGAGTTTAGATTTCGCTAATTGCAGGTGCTCCACCCGTCCCTAAATCTACTCCTGTGTACTTGGCCTAAATAGCAATTAAGATATTTAGCCAGTAGCCTATAATGATGAAGATGTGATAATGAAAAGCAGACAAACCTAACTGGGCTACGGTGTTAGATTGAAAGAATGCTAGTAATTTGAATAATTATAAAAAAAATCTTCCTCTGAATTACATCTCTCATTGTAGTATTTTAGGACATTATTCAAGATTAATTTAAAACAGATTTGATATAAGATCGACCTGAATTTTAAGCGTCTAAAAAATACACAAGGTGGGAAACATTCTAAAAAGCGGATGAAACGTGAATGCGAGATATGAATTATTACAGTCGCACGAAATGGCGAAGCAATGGCAATCGTGTTGATGAAAATCTGTGCTGGTCTGTGGCCATTTAAATTTCAAAATGCAGCAATCAAAATCAAATGTTTTCTTAATAAACAGCTCTACTCATTCAACTACAAGAGTAGACAAATCCACCATTTGATTGCTAATCAAGCAAAGTAAACAGGAACAGGTACACTTTTCTTAGAGTTGCCTAATTGGTTAATAGGAGACAATTCTGTTTTCATTTGCTTGGCTCTTTTCAGCAAGTAGCCAAAAAATAGTTTTTTCCGGAAGCATTTCCCATGCCCTTTGATGTTTGACACTTTCGTTCAGGACAGCACGAGGGTTAATAAAGGAAAAGTGAAAGCTTGAATGTTCACCCCATAGTAGCAGGTGGTGTTACTATGCTTTAAAAAAATCACAATTCAGAATCGTTAGACCCCTAATGCACACGCTGTCCCCCAGTTTCCTGTGTCTCCTTCCACCATATGTAAGAGCAGTCATTCGCCCTCTCTCAGTGTAGTTTCTGTGCCTGTTGGTGTAAAGGATAGCATATCCTCTGACCTTACTGCTTCTGAAGCACACGCTGCTGTCCCTGTCCGTGAAGGACTCTAGCCTGCTTTGTGGAACAGCACGTAGCACAGAGCCTCGGGGTCAGGGTTCACCAGGAAAAACAACATAGGGGGTGAGGGGGGTGCACACACGGGGCCCTGAGCCCTGAGGATGTGGTAGGATAAGTGAAGGGGGGGGGGGTGTAGGGCATAGACACGGGGAAGCAGCGTGACCGCTAACCTCGCTCTTAACCGTGAACTCTGTCCCTCCGTCATGACCGCCAGGTCAAATGCGAGGTCGAACAGGATGCGAGCGCTAACGGTCACTGGGCCAAAGGTGACAGCGATGTCACTTCCCTGATGCGGTTCACTGTGCCCTAAACTGCACTGTTGCTATAGCTGCTGGGGATTTGAGAGTGAATACATTTGTTGTTTTCAGTTCAATATTGAACTCAGCTAGTTTTATACTGTGGCTTTTAATGTTATTCTTGGTCTTGCATAGTATTACAATAATTGTGGATCAAAATATGCATCTTTCAACAACTGCTACTATTATAATGAAAACTATAATGTCTAGGACCACAAATATAACAAATGCAACTAATACTACCACTAAATATCATCATTTACTATCAATAGTAATACATGATCACATGAAGTGCTTACTATCAAAACTGCTGTTGAAATAACTTCTTCTGTTTTTAGTCTAATTCCCATCTTTCAGAGGGATATTTAAGTGGAAGAGTTGATTCCTAACACAGTGGCAAGTACAATCCCTGACACAAGGACTGTGAGACTCAGTTGTGAAAGGATTAAGCCAGGCCAGCCACAGGTCAGCCTTGGACCTGATCCCACGGTCACAGCAAGATAACAGACGGAGCAAAGAAACACATAAAATAAGATGAAAAATAGACAAACACAAAAAATAAAAATACAATCTCTGCAGGCATTTATGGTAAGGTTATCAGCGTATTTGCAATAAGAGAAAATGAAAAAAAATTTGTGACCTGCATTCCAGTCATTGGAGAGAATTAGGAAGAGACTACAGGATAAGCCACATACTGTGTGTAACGGGAAGATAAACTGGCAACCTGTTTCCACCAGTATGAACTGGTTTGGGGGAACATTCTTGGGGAATGCCTCATTCACAGGCCAGGAATTAATTGCTCTGAGGCAAGACCCTTCTGCAATGGAGAGAGATGCTCGGTAGCTCTGGCTTTACACAGACCTGAGGCAGACTACAGACTTCACTCCAGTGATATTGTGCCTGCTGCCAGCCAGTCACGTGACCTCTGATGCAAGTCTCAGCCACTAGCCAGAAAGTGGCTATGCTCTGTGCGAATGAGCACATGACACGAGTGTTTCTATGAGCCGAGCATACATGTGTATCCGCGAACCTCAAACCCGTCTCAGAGGGATCCGTTTGCTTGGCTGGAGACACTGCTTTGCCTCCCAGCAAATCCACACTCAATGTTCACTCCACAAAGATCGCAAGTTCACAAGCTCTTGGTAGTGTTGCTAGCATTTTCCCGTGCTCAAAGCGAGCATGTGTTGGGGCTGCAGCTCGCTAAAACAGACAGCACAAGTTTGAGAGAAAAAAAAGGGAAAATGTGTACGGTACTGTAGGTCACTAACATACTCCTCTGCTTTCGGAGGCACTGATTCTGCCTGCTAGTAGGCAGAACTTCACACATGGCTAAAGGTGCGTTAGCCGAGCGAAGCTCGCCCGCTACCGAGCGAGCAGTTTGCCAATATTCCTGCAGCGGCGGCCTCTGGCGCGATTAGATACCAGAGGGTGAAGCTGGCTTTCCGACGCTTGGCAAACGGCCAGGCTGCTTAATGTGAAATGGGCCATATCTGCGAAAATGTAAAAGCCGTAATGCTGTGGTTATAAACTAACAAAGCAAGACAAATCTATATTGCGAAGGCTTTTCAATCACGCAAAACGCTTCGACGTAATGATTTTACTTTCTTCTCTCGCGCAGTTCTCATTTTCCCCAGTCTGGAGCGCAGGAAGGGACTCGGAATCTCATTTTTTTTCCCTGGGTGTTTGATGACAAATATGATCCAGATAGAGGCAGGAGCGCTACAGACTGAAGGACTGCCACAGTGCCGCGCCACTACAGCTGTACGTCTCGCTGATCTACTACCAGCTTTATGCAAACAATGAGAGTCGGGCGACAGCGGATAAATCAAACCGTGTGAAGGATTTTTTCACTCAGGAAGGAGCACTCCAGTTTTCTCCCGAACTCCTCCCTCTGTACGCGGGTGCTCCGGTATTCAGGATCAAGAAATGCCGAAAGAGAATTCGCCCTCACATATCTTATACATCAGAGGAGGCTTTGATACAATCTGGCGGCTTAATGAGGAGGGGCAGGGTGGAGATGGCAGGTACTGGTGTGGAGTTCGGCTTCTGCTCTACTGAATGAACAATGGTTCTCCAGGCTCTGCATTAGCCGGGGTCTCAGACAGGCGAAGATACTCACACACTTCCTCTCAGACACAATCCTGCTAGTGTAACTTATCAGCACACAGCATTCAAACCAGTTTCTATAAGTGCAGAGTGTTTAAGTTTCCGGTCTTAAAGGGACAGTTCACCCAAATTCAAAAATAGAGATTTGACCACTTACCTGTAGCACTATTTATCAATCTAGATTGATATGGTGTGAGTTGTTTGAGATATCAGCCATGGAGATGTCTGCCTTCTCTCGAATATAATGGAACTAAATTGCATTCATCTTGAGGTGCTCCAAGTGCCGAAAAATACATTTGAAAAACTCAAAAGCAATGTCCCTCTCTGGAAATTGCCTCAGTGTTTTTAAATCTGTGTGTGTGTGTGTGTGTGTGTGTGTGTGTGTGTGAATATGTGCAGGAGAAGGGGGGATTTTTGTCTATTGTTTGTTGTGTTGTAAAGCACTTTGGGCTGCTTCTTGCATGAAAATGCTTGATAAATAAAGTTTGATTCAGTGATTGATTGAATTATGACCTGCTAACTCAAGACAATTTGCTGACAATATTCTCAGTAGTTTAATTTATGAACTAATTAAGAACTATTTTCTTTCTACCGAAATTTCGACTGAACTATTTTGGCCAAAAATCACGCCAAAAAATACATAGTTTTCATTTTGGGGTGAACTGCCCCTTTAAATACTCAGAAAATCCCAATCACCTGCGAGTACAGGAACCAGAGAAAGAGGAGCATGTGTTACAGGCCATGCCAGCGCGTCCTGTGCATATATAAAGAATTTCAACTCAATTCCAGCCTGTTTATGCTTCACGCTGCAGAAAGACCGCTCTAGTCCAACAGCGCAGAGCATGTGCACTGCAGCTGCTGTTACCTTTCAGCTAAAACGTGATTTACACCCAGCGCATCAGGCAAGGGTGGGGGGGGGGGGGGGCGGTTGACCTCCAATACAGGCACTGCCTAAATCTGCACAAAAAAATTACTGGCGGTGTGAAAAGCCAACAGGCTTCACGGTCCTGCAGGCGTGAAGCTTCTCATTCCTGATTTAGGCCTTCATTTATTGAACAACAGGCTGTACAAAATGGCCGCGCCATGCTATATTGATTTATTTAAAGGGTTAGAGGGGTCGCACTCACCATTTTCTGGCTGGTCCTTGATGTCGGATTCACTGGGCTGGTTCGGGCTTTCAGACTGCGATGATTCTGCGAAGGAGGACAGGAAAGCACACTTAGGGCGGACCGGCACACAGAAAGAGCGCAGTGTACCCCAAAGTCCCAAGCATCCCTTACATACATACATAACACAGTTCTCAGTACGCATAGTAAATAGGGTCCACTTAGTACTTAGAGAGATTAAGCCTTATCCCAGGGGTGACTTCAGTATTGTGACTGCATGCAGTCCAGAGGCACCCAGTGCACTTCTATTCTCGAGAGTCCCCGAGGCGTCCCCTGCCGAAGCCAGACCTGCGCTGGCCGTTCAGGTGAAACTCAATTCAAGTGTCTCCGTTTAAGAGGGCGCGCTGCTCCTGGATCGATAGTGCTGGGCTTTTTCCCTGCACTCGGGCAGCAGTCAGGCAGTCTCACCGCTCTCACACACTGGAGATAAATGCTGTCCTTCAGGAGTACCTTAACCTCAGCACCTCAGTCCTCCTCCACCCTCAACGCAAAGGACCTCTCATGCTACAGCTTTAGTGCTGATTTAACCCCTCGCTGTCCCTCATGCCCTCGATCGCTCACTTGGGCGAGACATATCTACGTCAGTCTTGAGCTCCATGATGTTTTGGACAAATACTTTTTTTTTAATTCGACAACAGACAAATAAAAATATTGAAATGGGCAGATTTCATTTTTCTTTTTTTAGTTTTTGTGTGTTTTTTTTTTAATAAGTGCAAGGTTTCATGCAAGTTTTAAAATTTTTTTTTTTGCATTTGCCTCAGCATTCTTTAAAAAGGAGGGCTTTGTACAAAAAGCACTCGGAAGTCTACATTTTGACTTTAATAAAACATTATGCTGTGTAAAAACTTCCTTTGCTACATTAAGTAGGATAAAAAAATATTGCTAATGAGATGAGACAGTGTTTCAAGATTTGCCGATGAGGTGAGACATCTCTGTAAAATTAAAATCTAAAAAGTTAAGGTATGGCAATATTTTCAACTAAAAACACCTGTTTAAACAAACCATTTTGTAGCACAAAAATCTGCCCTGTTGCCGTATTGTAAATAGCTGGATCACAAATCTAAATTAGTGAAGCATAAAGCTCATCCAATAAACTCACTCTATATTAAGGTGAATTTACAGTAATCCATTTATTCCTTGATTTGCAGATAAGGCCAACACTTTCCCGCTCAAATCCAGCCTGACTGCTGTATGGAACTGTAGCCTAGCTCTGTACACGGTGAGGCTCCCGTGTGCGTGGGGTAATCTCAGAGTGTGTGCGGTAAGAGTAAGAGTGTTTCAGCTGCCTGTTTCAACTTAAAATGTGCAGCTGGCAAAGAGCAGCATTTGCTTATGAAAATCAATCGGGCTGGAAAAGCCAGAAAACCGCGGCGTCCAGCATTCCTCATAAAAGAGGCTCGTAAATACGAGGTAAAGAAAGCTCCACGGGCGTTGTTTAACAATATCGTTCACGGGGAAAAAAAGCCGGGATAGGGAAATATACATTAAGACAGGGCTCGGTAAATAAGTTATGTCCCGGTTTGTCTTGCTTTCGCGCCGCTGCCAGCGCGGTAGGGGAACATGCCTGCCGGATGATTGGATGCCGTGCAGGTATTGATCTTGCACTGCGGATAAAATTGCTGGAGGTGGAGAAATATTACCTGCGTCCGCACAAGCCCAGAGTCCGACACTTACTCTGCTAGGGCTCCAACCTCGCAGCTGAGGCCAGACTGAAGGTGTGAACTTACAAGTGTTGCCCGATTCACACGGCGGCCAGTGAAATAGCGACAAAACAAGAGCATTTGGCAATGAAACACTGCACATTCTGGCTGCATCTCCTTTTACTTCTTAGCTGTTGGAGAGATGAAAACGTGCCCTGGCCCGGCCATTCTAACACAGTAGCCATCTTTATCTTTATCTCTCAACCAAAGCCTTTCTGAATTCAAGAGCTGACGGACCAGCCAACCCCATGCTTTTCATCCCCCAAAGAGCACAAAAATCCATTACCTATAAACCGATGCGAGCGCTCAATAAGAAAATGCACCGCTAGGACGTGATGGGAAAAAAGTAAGCGAAAGAAGAGGAACAAAAAAAAATAATATAACAAGGCGCCAAACTCGAGACAAAAAAGTAGCTATAACGTATCTTGAGGTAGACAAAAAAAAGTTTGGCTGGCCCCGTCCCTCTCGCAGACAAAGTAAACAATTTAGAGACTTGTTTGCATTCTGCTCAGCCTCGTCGTCTTTGGATCAACAGCTTAAAACAAAGGCAATCTGGAGACCGGGGAACAAAACGTCCCCCCAGCAACAGCATAGAGATATTTGAAAGCGGGCTGTTTAGAGGAAAGGGGGGCGGAGAATGCACTGGGTGTGCGAGGGGGTATTTTCACACAGTCTGGCAATGCCCCCTCAACCAAGTGCTCTCACCCGGTTCCCCTCGCTAATTAAATATGCAAATGAGCCGTGAGACCCAGACTATGTGTGTCGCACCTGCATTTACCCCCCGTCGAGGGCCCTCAGTGAGAGAGGGAGAGAAAAAAAAAAATCCACGTCCAAAAAACAACGGGTAAAAAACCTACTCTAAACAACAAACAACAAAAACGGCGGGCACAAACAGGCCCATTCAAATGCACTTATCCCCCCATACCAGCCCACACCAAACCCGCTCTTTCTATTACGCTCTATGAAAGGCAATAAAGCAATGGTCCGTCTACATCTAATTTAGTTCCGTCATTGTTCCAATGTTCCAAGACCAGTAAAGGCTCGGGGGTGGGGTGGGCGGGGGGTGATAATTGACAGGAACCTGGAAAAAAAAAGCGGTTCTAATTAACAGCCATGTTTTGGACAAAGTTCTCTTCCGAGTCCCCTTGTCGCTATGTTAGACTCAACAAGAAATTCTGTGGTGACATCAAAGTATTAACGCTGTGTTGTTATTAGCCTGAGGGGAAAATTGCTTCAGTATGAGGGTTTAGCCTTGAAAAGTTCAGTAAGAGGGCATAAATTGAAAATGCAAAAAAAAAAAAAAAAACATTTAAATGTCATTGTAATCTATGAAGATCTCATTAATTAATCAATTAATCATGAATTACTGGAAACTTGGTCAATGCGTGACTAGAAACTCATGGGGTCTGAATTTATTATTCTGAGAAAACCACATTAATCCTGTATGAGCAACTGCCAGGACATCAACTCACTCCAAATCCTCTCTCCAATACGGACTGCCAAGAGAGAAGTGGAAGGCCTGGCAAATGTAAAAAAAAAAAAAGTTAACTGAAGGCAGACCATTTCTGCTCAGAGTATTTAAAAGTAGCGAGGGAGAACAGTAACTGTGTAAAAGTGAAAATGTATGCCAAATTGGCCTACGGATGAAACTGCGACCAGTTCTACCGAACCCCAAAATCTGAGAGCCATGTCGCTGAAGGCCCCCCTCCCGCCTCACCCCACCCAGAATGTGGCCCCTGGCCCCTGGGCTTAGACAGAGCGCCTCCCGGAGCCCGAGATTTGGGATTTGGAGGGGAAGGGGGGGTTAGGACGGTGGTCCTGGCCTGCTTCATTATGCATGCGCAGAACCATCTGTATTTCTCCCCGGTCTGAGTCTCGGCCCGCTGCTCCCTCGCCGAGAGCAGTGCTGTAATCCAATTGTGTGTTAAAACCCCGCTTTCAAAAGGCCCTTTACACACAGGGCCCAGGAACACGCAGCCCAATAAAGGGAGGGAGAAACTTAATTTAGAAATACAAACGCGCCTTTCTGGGCCTTCAATGGAAGGTGAAGCGAGAGGGAACGGCTTATTGTCCGCACAAGTATCGTCTTCTGTCTCTTTCTTCCTTCACTTTTTTCGTCACCAGCCGCGGAGGGAGGGGAAAAAATGTTGCGAATCGGCGACACGGCAGATTACTGGCGGCATACCCGTCTCCTCACTCCTCAGAGCGGAGGAGAGAACGGGGTTACCCGCGCGAGATATGCGGCAAAAAAGACAGCAACTTCGACAGAAGGAAAACAGACCATGTCGAGGCTATGTTAAAAAAAACTACCTAAAGCTGCACTATGTAATATTCAGAGAACAAAAAATTAAATATATAATGAAAGAGATGGATGAGACAGATAATAGTTGTATTTATTCGGAGAACATGCATTCCCCCTGTGCAACAGGTATGATAGCCTCCTATGCTAACATGTTTGAGATACTGGGCTTCACGGGGATCCACGGGGTAGCGGTATTCTTACACACCATATTTAGTACTCCTCTTGCACCCCTTAAGCCCGCTAACCCTAGCCTGGGCTATTTCTGCAGACCCTGCCTCTGTCCTGAGTTTAAGTATCCATGCCCTCGCCTGTCCACTTCACGTCACTCCGTATGAAATAACTGCCGTTTATACAATCCTCCCTCAGCGAAGGCCATTGCCTTTCTGCTACATCTGCGTATCAGAACGTGACTGGCCGCTGATCTTCTCTCCACTCGCAATCTACCGTGTTTACATTTGTCCTCGCCAAGGGCCAGGAAACAAAGGATGTAATTACAGCCTCTGTTTAGGTACGTTGTCCGCACTTTGAATAAATATGTGCAAGCAGGTCCATGAAAGATAATAATGAAGTGTGGCTAAAAATGATAACAGAGCACATAAGGTCCCTCTGAATCTGGCCAGGCTTGTAGTGCTGGACCAATACTCCGGGTAAGGAGAAGAATTAGACAAGGCGGCAGCTCTGATCCTGATAAAATAAACCTGGTCAGCGGATGGCTTGTGGGCCTTGTTAGAACATGGCGGTCTGGTATTGCAGAGCACGGGCTGAAAAGAGGAACAGTGCTGTGGCAGTGGTCTGTTAACGTGGCTCAGGGCTGCTCTAGAAAAGAGCTTTATGGGGTGTGGTGAGGTAACATTTAAACTGCACTGTCTACTTCAACCAAGCCGGCGAGCTGGTTGTTCAAGAGGGCTGTTTATGTTTCAACCAGTTTCCCGCGCTGTGTTGGCATGGGAAGCTGTTTTGACTGCTGGCAGTATGTTTTTCGCCATGAAGCTGGCATTTTTGTGCAGCCTAATGGTTAAAAATAGTTTAGCAGCTGCCGGATGGCTAACTCGGAAAAGCATTGCGTTGCGAAGCAGAAGTGACCATCACGACGCGGGTTCGATCCCTGCCTCGTACCAAACAGCAGTGGTCGGCAGCTCTTTTCAGGAGTAGTGCGCAATTGACTAATGCGCTACAGGGATGCAAATTGGGAAGGGGCTGCTCGGGAGGGCTTGTAGATTAGTGAATTCCCCTAGGCGCCTCCTGTTGGCCAGACGGGCGCTCATAAGGAAGATTCTGAGAGCACTTATGTCTAGGTATCCTCCGCCCTCATTCTGAGTGTGTGAAGTCTCAGACAGTGAATGTATAAGAAGCAGTAACTAATGGGTGCATGCTTCGGAAGAGAGCCGCGAGCTGTGTACACTCTCCTGAGTTGGCAACAGGGGGCCACATATGCAATAAAGCCCAAGTACTTGTACATAGTTTGAATTGGATATTCCCGATTCGGGTGGGATTGGAGATGCCAAATTTAAAAGGTAAAAAAAGTTTAGCTACTTGAAAGTTGTGGAGGTTGCAAACCAAAGAGCTGTTCATGCCATACTCTAAATACGCCAATATCCAAGAAGCCTTCCATGTTTGTGCTAGTGTTTCGGAGATGACAAATTTTCAAATTTGTCGATAGAATGTATGCATTACTAACATTTGGCACACAAGGTCCTGAATTTAATGCAAAATATGTTGTCCTTAACTATTTGTAGTGATAAAAAAATGACAGACGTCATTTTTAAAACATCTATGTTGAGTGTGCAGTCATGCCCTCAGGCGGGGCAAAAAGCAGATAGCTGAGGATACGGTAAGTGCGCTAAATGCCACTGCCCGCCCTGCAAAAGGCTGCAGAGCGTGACACCATTATCAGATGCAGTGGAGAATGTAGCCTCCGACAAGGAATTGCGCCCACTGCACTATTCAAGGGGACGTGACATTTCCCAGAATCCTCCAGGAGAAACGAAGCACTGGGACTATTTTGCACGTTCACACCTAGACCACGCGGGGCAGAGAGCGAGAGAGAGCAGCGAGCTAAGACTGAGATCAAACAGAAGATAGTGAGAATGCGAGAGTTATTGCGCCAAGGAACGTGGGTGTGAAAGTGTTCGCCAGGGTCACTTTTTTTTTTTTAACCGAACAAATAGATTATAGTGAACTGAATGGAAAATATACAGCTGAAGCTTTTATTTCAGGCAGTAAAAAGTCTGAAATTCTGATCCGAAATGAAATTACCGCCGAAATGCCTGAAATTGAAAGTGATTTCTGAAACCCATTTGGGGAATAGGGGCATGAGGAAAATCGTTCTTCAGCTTTCTGCATTTTCCCCTGCTAGGCATGTTTATGTCGTTCTCTTCGTTCCACTGTGGCTCTCTCTCACTATCTCTCTCTCTCTCTCTCACTCTCCCTCTCTCCGATTTTCAGCTTTCTGCATTTTCCCCCTACTAAACATGCTTATGGCGTTTGCTCCAACTTCGCACTCATTCCAAAAGGATCCTCTCTCTCGCTCTTCATCCCTCTCTCTCTCTCGCTGTCCCATGCAGTAACAAAGAGCAAGCAGTGTGTGAGGCGCTCTGATGAATGGCGGGGGGACAATGCGGGGAGAGAGGTGGGAGGGGGGGAAGAGTGGCTCTGACTCTTGAGTGGTCTCAGCGCGGCACGTTCATGGGGAATCTGTGGGAAAAGTCAAACTTCCCAAGGCCATGGGCAGGGCCGCTCCGAGAGCCCGCTCTTTTCTCCGTCCACTCTTCCTGAAACCCCCCTCCCCTCCCTTCTCATCTCTCCTACGCGCAGACTCCCCTGGTATGAACCGCAATTTCTAGGAAAGAGAGGAAAAGGGAGGCAGAGAGAGAGAGAGAGGAAAAGAAGTTCTTGGCCTTTTCCCAGCAAGGCTAAAAGAAGCAGAATCCCAGCATTCCCCTGAGATACAGTGAAATATACAGCCCTGGGGCCACTTTCAATTTACTCTCTCTCTCCCTCTCAATCTCTCTCTCCCTCTCTCTCTCCCTCTCTAAATAGCTGGGCTGTGAGAGAGAGTTTGAAGTTGTCAGGGATCTAATGTGTACAGTGACCTCCTGTAGCCCTGATCGGGAGACATAGGGAGAGGGAGAGAGAGTCAAGTGTGTGTGTGTGTGTGTGTGTGTGTGTGTGTGTGTGAGAGAGAGAGAGAGAGAGAGAAGCCGGGGGCAATATTATTATAGTGTGCTTCAAATACACTGAACTGTATAAATCTATATAAATCTGCTGTTTTTAAGATTTTTAGTACAGCCAAAAAACAGTGAATTATTTACTGTAATTATTTACTTTGTGCCCACACAAAATAATTCTGGGATATTATTAAATCAATTTTTCCATGGGAGTAAACGTCGTCTTTCCACTGTCGTCTTCCGTGATTGTGTAGACACTGCTGAAACATGAGGAAGAGGCAAGCGAAGATATACCATCAACTCACACTGACTAAATCTGAAGTATTAATCTAAAAATGTATAAATCTATAACAATCGTGGTAGAAAAACCTCAATGAGAACAGTAACAGCAAACTATATTCACCAAAGTATAGGCAAAACTTAGTTTTGTGATTCAGCAAGGATTGTGCCAGCTTTTTACCAGCATCAATTTTTATTTCTCGTAGAAGCCTCATGCATAAGTTATGAAATAAAATTAATCAAAAATGTGCAGACATTTTGATTGTGGATCATCGCAGATCTAATTCGAGTGAGTGTTAGCGAGACGGGAGGAGCGTGGCACCAGGACCTGTTTTTGTGTCCCTGTGTGTGTGTGCGCGCGCGTGTGTGCGGGTGTGTTCATGTACTTGCGACGTACTAAGCACCGGAACGAGTTTTTAACCAACAAAGTGAAGTCTTTTTTTGGAAGCGAGGACATTCTGGCCAGTCCTCACAACTACAAAGGCTAATTGTGATTTATTAGTTAAGGTTAGAATTAGGGATAGGTTAAGGTTAGGGTAAGGGTTTGGGTTAGGCATACGTTGCTTATTGTTAAGATTAGGTAAAGGCTGTAGAGACTCAGGAAGAATGAATGGAAGTCAATGTGATGTCCACACAAAGATAAGTACAAGGATGTGTTCGTGTGTGCCTATGTGTCTGCTGTGATTTACTCTCCAGGCTGGCTCCACGTGCGCATGTGCTACGCATTACGGGTAGAGAAAGGGCAGGTTTAAATAATAATGGCTGCCTCGGTCCAAGATGCAGCCAGGTACTCTCCATCTCTCCCTCTCTCTCTCTCCCTCTCCTTTTCAAACAGAGTGCCACGAAGTTGGGCTCGCTGCACCCTGCGGTGTGGATCGGACGGCTCACTTTCGCAAAATTCCCATAACCCCCTCCTCTTAAGATAAATACAGAGCCCTGCTCTCGGGGTCACAGGCCGAAACTGGCGCGTCCGCCGCTTCTCCCGACTTGGGAAATTATTGTGTGGAAATAAATAATGACACAAAAACCTCTCTCTCCTCCCTACACTACTGTTCTCATTACATTGACGAAAATAAACAAACTTGAGAATTCTAACATACATAAATAGGTTATTCTGAGGCAGAGGAATAAATAAATCGACAGTAATAAAATAAACATGATCCTAATATCTACACTGTCTCTGGCTACAAGGACAGCACACATCAGAGACGGCGCCGCAGAGAGAGGGGCGAGATTCGGCGGGAGGGGAATCCTGGCTCGTTGGCCCCTGTCCTTCTCTCTGAAGGAGGCCGAAAATAGAAAATCGGCCCCTGATCTTGGAGGTACGACAAAACGGCGAGTGAAGAAAAGCTGCATGATTCGATTTGGCAAGAGCCGTTTATGTCGCCCTCTTTCGCTCTCTCTCTCTTGCTCGCTTCGTCTCTTCCTCCCTCGCCCGCGATTCCCTGGCCGCGGCCCCCGCCTGGAGCCGACCCCAGACAGGAGGACGGGTGCCAAGCCCGGCGCGTACGCCGCCAAGCGATGAGGCCGGCCTGCCCGCCCGCCGCCCGCCCGCAGCCGCTCTCGTGCGGACCCTGGCACGACCGTCGCTGGGGGAACCCCCGGCTTCCGCCTGCCCGCCCTGGTCAGGCACTCGACCGGTGTTTCGCCGACGACTCTTCACTCGGAGAGCCAAGGGAGAGCGTGAGGGAGAGAGAAGGCAGGCTGGTGTTTGGGAGGCCTTCCTCCCACACCTCGCCACACAGGCAGGTGCTGCCAGAGCCGCCATGTCCGGTGCACAGAGAATAAACGCTGCAGAAGGACCAAGTGCACAACTAAACACCCTGACTTTGGCTGCCGAGCGAATCACGATGGCTGGTGCTTTAATCAGGATTAAAAAAGTCTGCGTATCAAAGCTTATATATTTTAGTTAATATATAGGAAAAAATCCCAAACAAATTTGCCAGGGCAAGATGTACAGTATATTTACTTTGGAATATAAACATATTCACCTATTGATTTTACACACATCTCTGATTTTATGTGTGATGAAATTACATAAGCTTTTTTCATTTACAAATGCATAAAATCAATCATTATAAAAATCAATATTATGCGCACACAAATCAAAATTTTTAGCATTTCTTTAATTCAATATAAAACATAACTTGCTGGCTGTGTATTTTTGGACCCACTTGAAAATGAAATGTCACATCTCAAGGGGTTTATCAAGTAAATAAATAAAATTTACCAAAAAATTTAATAAAAATTATTTGTCTATATTAACACCAACAATAAAAAAAATTGAATATACAATTTTTGCACTTTTCAGCATATGCATAAATTGTGCATTAATTTAGCATTTCTGATTTGTTTAATAAAATGGCCAATATGTTAATTTGAATTACAACAACAAGATTCCCCCCCATTCATGGGCATTTTTTATGGTATCTGGGTACCTTATCATCATCTTTCCAAAATCCAAACAATATTTGGCATCAGAACAATGCACATATGAATTACTATTTGAGATTAATTATTATTTAGGAGGACAAAAGGCAGATAGAGATTGTGCAAAAAAAAAAAGAGATTGAACCCGAATTCGGCAGACAACAGGTACGGCTTCAAAAACGAACGCGCTTTTTGAAAAAAAAATTCTCGATGGGTATGAAAAAAATGGTCAGAGCAAGTGCCTGGCACCTCCTCAAGAGCGCGAAAGAATTCTAGGCGATGCCAACCAAGGCTGAGGGGCTGTCAGTCGAGCCTTGGCAGCGCCCAGTGCCCTAAGTCCAATCGACAGAGAGCAAGTGAGAAGGGGAAGAGAGCTTTCAACCCGTCTTGGTGGAGAGCACACAGATCTAGCGCTTAAAATGACTGTCGAAAACCTCTGCGAAATTTACCCCCCATCAAAATGTAAAAACACCAAGAAAAAAAAATTCTCAAAAAATATCTCGCACTCCGATACGGAGCCAAGATTGGTACAAAATGCGGAAAAAAGACATGCTAGCCAATGCTATTATTTCACTATGTGTTGTCTATTTTTTCGCCCTGAAGCGCCGCGGGGATGCGGCCCTTCGCCAGCACAGTCGACGCTCGCTCCTCGCCGCCCCTCCCAGCAGCCTCCATTTTGTGAACCAAACAGCCAGCCACCATTTTAGGGTTTCTTTCAGCCAAGAAACTATCGGGATGCACCGGGAGCGATTCTCCCCGCTGGCAAACCTGTCGCCCCGATTTCTCCACACCACGCCGTTTCGACTGCAATTCGGACAAATCGTTTGATTCGTTAAAAATAAAAATCTAAATAAAAAGGAAGTGCTTGGCTTCAGATAAGGATACCCGCGGTTGCCAAGAAGCCATTTTACAGCTAGCCACCCAATCTCTGTCATTCGCCTCCCTTCTCTTGCTTTGCTCTCTTTCTCTCTCTCTCTCTCTCTCTCTCTCTCTCTCTCATGTTTATCCCGAACATAGCTGTTAAATCGTCCTGCCAGGCACAGCTACACGGAGAGAATCACGTTAGCTGCTTCCATTGTTGGATGACATAGATGCTGCTGCTGCCAAGGAGTTTGCTGCCAAGTCCAACAACATTCTGATTTATAAAAAAAGGAAAACACTAACACACATACACGCTTGCAAACACACGCACACGCATACACACACACACACACATACACACACACACACACACACACACACACACACACACACACACACACACACACACACACACACACACAAACAGCAGAGGACAAAATCTGCAAGATATCAGCGTCTCTTCTTTCGGTATTTATTTAATTATTTATTATCAATTATTCCCCCCTCCTCCCCGTTTTCCCACTTGCATCCAATGCCCTGGCAGCCATCTTAAAAGAGTTGGCACCCATTTTGAAAATGCTGTCTGTCTCTTTTCAGAAGTCGCCATGCTCCGTGCCATGTTTTTCCAAAAACAATAGAGGCTCCAGGAATTACCACTCACTGCTCTGACTGCAACCATTCAAAAAGAGGAGCAGGTAAAGGGAGAAAAAAGAGAATAAGACAAGCAAATATTGTAATTGCATTCAATCAGAACAAAAACACTTTTGCTAACAAAAGTGGTTTGGAAAATTCCATCTCCTATGCACTTGGCACGGACACAACCCACAACACAAGGATGCAGACACATTTTTTATCCCTCCTTTTAATTCCACATTGGCAAGACTGAAGTACTCACTCATTCGGCCAAATGATGTTTGTGGTGCAAGCAAAACCGCAACATTACACAGACTTGCTTCTAGTGTTTACTCATTCCAAGCTATTACGACCTTTCCACATGAAAAGGAGAAATTAATAACACTTGCGATCTGTTGAAACAGCTACTTAAATTTGGACTCAAAATGGCTTGTGAGCCACATGGCTTCTGTACAGTATTCAGTATTATTCTTGTTATTATTATTATTTTTATTAGTAGTAGTAATTCTAATAGTAGTAGCATTACAATTAGAAGTCATCATGAAGAAAATAAAAATAACAATAATAATAACAATAATAATAATAAAAATTCAACAAACTTTCAAGGCATAAGGAATTAAATTATAATGGAGTGCAGTAAGATTTTTGGCCCCCATACAGATATACAACAGCGGTAAAATAATATTTAAAATATGAAATACCTGTTCTACAATATTTTCATTCGCAGCAATCAAACTGATCAATATGAGTGCTGTTACCTGAAATCAAGCAATAGCAGTACAGTGACTGTTAAGAGTAACACTTTGCTGAACCAGACTACGCTCTGGGTCCGCCGTGATGAAGCGATGTGTTCAGTGCATAGGATACATTGGGATTCCGGGGCCCCTGGTAGAATGATAGACGGTTTGCTTTATTACAGTCGTATTTTCCCCAGGGCAGTCTGCACTGTCAGGCCGGGAGAAGGGCCTGATCTACACCACCACCACACTGCAACTTTTCTGCTACTGAAAACACCAAAACCCCCGGAGGAAAAAGGCCTGACCAAACAAAACTGAAGATACACTTTCTAAAAACTTTTATAACTGACAGTGTAAATTATATTCATGCTAACCACGGATCACAATATGCGAGTTTCCAGCTAATCTACACACTTCACTGTTAAAACAACTGAAACAGAGTTTATCTGAGTCCAAGATGACTGCAATGGACTCATAAACTCTATTAGAGTTGAGGCAAAACTTGGATTTTTACTGTGTGGAGGGCCAATGAGACCTGACTATGAAGTTCCAGTAAAGATGTTTCTGGAACGTCCCCTTACTCAACACCACAGAGAGTGCCTGAGCCGAATAAAATATTGCCACCTTAAAACATTTTGGAGCCCTGCTTTCGGTGAAGATCAGACTAAATCATTGTGCAGCCTGACATTCTGCCTCCGTAGACATCATCTGCACTGCCATGTCAAAGGCAAAGCCAACTATTTTTTTGTGAGAAGAAAATATTACGACAAAAAGATAACATGACCAGACAATGCAGAGGCTGCAGAACTCCCTCCTCCTTCCCGAAAAAGAGGTAAAGAGAAACAGTAAAAAGTACAGAGAAGATTTAACACAAGTAGAGGAGATAGAGCTCAGCAAAACATAGCAAAATGTTCTGTTTAGAATAAACTCAAACAAATTAAAAATTAACCCACCTGGGACTTTGGGCTTATTATTCCTGCTCGAACTGGACATTTTCAGCGAGGCATCAGCAAAGTATCTACTTTGCAACAGTCGGTTCAAACATTTTACAGTGAATTGAGACAGGAAGTAGGTCCACGAAAATGGAACAGCCTCTTTAGTCAACGGTGGCAGATTAGGAGGGAGGGGATGGGTGACCTGGAAGGGGAGGTGTGCATGTTGCTTTTTTCTTCACATTTATTTTTCTCAAGGGCTGGAAATGGTTGTGTTAGAAAACAGTTAGCAGATAGATGGGAAGAGCCTCTACTACGGTCTCTGAGCACTTGGGCCAGCAGTTTCTGGCTTGTAGCTCTGGATCACAGGGCCTCATGCTGGGACGCACCCGCCGCTGTCTGCAGCCCGGTCAGAATCTCTCTAACCGCAGCCGGGGCGACGGATCAATTAACGAAAGCATGATTAACATTACGGGAGAGAGAGCGGCCGGATAATGGACGTCTGGGGAAAGTGGATTAGGACAGGACCGGGCGGGGCGGACGGGGAGGGGCCTTGATGTGTGGGCGAGATATTGCTCCAGTGAAGGACGCCATCGGCAGCGGCATGACATAAACCAGACCAAAATAGTTTGGAATGCAATTGATGAATTGCCGTATTGATTTGGTTCTGCCTCACTTACCATAATTATAGCACCGTAATGGATAGCATCACTGATATCGTTTTTTCCCCCTTCTTTTGTACACCCCTTGTTCTGCCCAGACACAAGAGAAAGGAACCAGAAAGGCAAATTTGGCCGTCTTTTTGCTCGACTACAGTATCTGCGAGAAGGCAGCAAGAAGCACCCCCCCCCCCATCCCAAAAAAACCGACACTTTGGAACAAGGCCGCCCTGATCTCTGCTCTGAGAGCGAAACGGCGATTCGCAAATACAGCGAGGCCCTTTTCTGGAAACCGAAGACGCGCGCTGCACCACAATCGCTCCTTTCTCTCCTGCCTCTCCCTCTGCAGCCTCACAAGCCCCCGCTCTGATCCCCTGAAGTATGTCGGGGAAGGGAGTCGATATCGGCGCTGCGGAGACACAAAGTGCCCGTTTTGGGCGGGAGAGCGGAGAGCGCTGCTGTTCCCGCCTTTACTGCCTCCCGCCCGGCGATAAGAGAGGAGCCGCAGCGAGAGATTCCTCCGGCCCAGACAATGTGCTTCCTGTGACAGGACAGCTGCCCTGAGCGAAGGAAAAACACGGAGAGAGAGAGAGAGAGAGAGAGAGAGGGAGGGGAAAGGGAAGATAGACCAGGGCCTACTCTAGTCAGTCCATAGTCTTAGTTCACTTAAATACCAACTTCTCAGTCTGCCTGGGCTCAAATCGACCACTTTGCTCCCAATGTAAATTCATCAATAACAAACGCTGGTTCCCCTTTAGATTCAAACGCTGAGATTGTGAGACACTCAAATAAATACCCTGATTTGCGAGAGTGTTCGGGAATAGAAGCGTGTAGAACATAAGGACTGTGAACCTGAATTTGCCATGAGAACCAGGTCAAAAAACGAGGCGTTTTTTTGTGTTTTTTTTAACACTGGTGGATTTAACACTGTGCTAAACACTGATGTGCTCGGATGGCTGGTGGGTGCTGGCTGGGGTGTTCGGAAGGAGAGTCCCAGGCTAGCGATCGATCGGCCCCCGGCGGGGAGCGCCCTCTCTCAGGTTACCCCGCTCCCCATCCTCCAGGGGGACGGGCTTGGAGAGATGCCCTGACTGCAGCTCGCCCTTATGCCAGCAACCCCTAACACCCCAGCCCAGCTCAGCTCCGCTGCCTCTCCCATTCAATTTCACTGCTACTGAACCGAAGTGCTCAGGCCAAAGACCTTTTCACACCATGGCGAAACGGAAAAAAAAAACAAGAAGGAATTTCGGAATACTCGTTTATGGCAAAATACAAAAGTTTAGGATTCTTTGTGGACAGGCTCATAAAGATACATAAATGGGTTCAAATTTTTAATAGATGCGATTTCATTTTTTTTGTTTCATCATTTGCGTGAAGCGGCCTTAACTCAATTAACCTTTGGAAAAAGCTAATGACATCTAATTAACTATTCATAAATAACAAGAGGTTGGGTCAATGATGTAATTATACTTACACTCCCAGTCAAGTTTTTGTACACTCCATACACGTTTTAGTGCAATTTAGCTTGTTTTAACAGAAAATAATCTTAAATGGCATAAAAAATGATGTCAACAGTGAAAAGTCAAAAAGGGTCTTTATTTTCACAGTATAGTTCCTGAGAATTTTCGAGTCAACAAATATGCCATAACTGAAAAATATACAGATACTACGTGCTAATTACAGTGCTGTGAAAAAGAATCTGCCCTCTTCTAATTTCCTCATACTTTTTCTTATTTGTCATATTTAAATGTTTTAGATCATCCGCCTAATTTTAATATGAGACAATGACAATGCAAGTAAAAAAAAAGTGCAGGTTTTAAATGATCATTTCACTTATTGAAGGTAAGAAGTTACTCAAAACGAATATCATCCACGGAAAATATGGGTTAATTACCCCCTTAAACTGCAAGCAAATATTTGCAATTACTGGCAATGAGTCGTTTACATCACAAAAGAATTTTGGCCAATTCCTCTTTGTGTAATTGTTTTTATTATATTTTTAAATAATTAATTATTTTAATAATTTTAATTAAACCGCAGTGGACGGTTTTTAAACATCAACTCACTGTTTAAGGTCATGCCACAGCATCTCAACATCTCAATCGGATTAAAGTCTGGACTTTGACAAGGCCACACCAAAGCCTAATTTTTATTTCTTTGGAGTCATTCAGGGGTGAACCTGCTTGTGTGCTTTGGATGATTGTCCAGCAGTACATCCAAACCGCGCTTGAGCTTCAGCTCACAAGTCGATGGCTGGACATTCTCCTGTGGGATTTTCTGGGAGAGAGCAGAATCCATGGTTTCAATTATGGTAGATCGCCCAGGTCCTGAAGTAGCAAAGCAGCCTGAGACAACCACACTACCACCACCGTGTTCGACAGTTGACATTTTGTTTTTATAGAGGAATGCTGTGCTAGCTTTATTCCATATGTATTGTCACCAATGTCTTCAACAAAGTTCCACTTTTGACTCATCAGTCGAAAGAGTATTATCCCAAAAGTTATGGGGGTCATCAAGATGATTTTAGTCGAATTTGAGATGAGTTTGTGCGTTCCTTTAGGTTGAAATTAGTTGTGCCTTGAAGTTAACCCATGGATGCTATTTTTGCCCAGTCTCTTTCTTTTTGCAGAATAGTGAACACTGATCTTAGCAAAAGCAAGTGCAGACTGCAGTTCTTTATATGTTAATCTGGGTTCTTTTGTGACTTCCTGGATGAGTCATTGATTTGCTCATGGACGAATTTGGTTGGCTGGGCACTCTTGGTAGGGTTCATAATTGTTCATTCTCTGTTCGCAGATAATGACTCTAACTATAGTTCACTGGTGTCCCAGATCCCTAGAAATGGCTTTGTAACCCTTTCCAGACTGATAGATGTCAACAAATTTGTTTCTCATCCGTTCTTGCATTTTTTTAGATCGCAGCATCATGTGCTGCTTTTGGCCTGCTGGACATGTTCTATTCAAGTGATGTTCAGATTCAACAAGGTTGGCAATAATCGTGCATGGGGTGTGAAGTGAAACTGAACCCAGTAACCAATTAAATTTGATTAATTGGTTGGTTTTGTGACTAAGGGACAACAACTTTTTCACATGGGGCCAGGTAGGGCTTGATAGCTTTATTCCTTCAGTAAATGAAATAATCATTTAAAAACTGCTTTTTGTTTTTACTGAGGTTATCATTGTCCAATATTCAAATAGGTTTGATGGTCCAAACTATTTAAGTGTGACAAAATTGCAAAAACAGAAGAAAATGGGAAGGGGCAAATATTTTTTACCGTCTCGGTATATTCATTTTTATGTAAAGGCAGTAAAATCAAGTTACCTGGTGACTTATTGGACAGAACAATCAAGAAAACAAACTATAAGTGTACCGCTTCAGAGTGCGCTCCTCCACTGCAGTACTGGAAATCACCATTTAAGGATCACATGAAAAAAATTAATAAATATGCTCAGTGGTTATTGCCAAAGATAATCTGAAGGTTTTTATCATTTTTGTCAAAGAAAAGGAGTCCGCATATTTGTTTTTTACAAATCTGACTGCTTCTAAAGTTTGGGTGTTTAAAAAAGTCCACAAATTTGCATGTGAACACATTTTAATTAAATTCTGACACCTTACCAAATGACAGACATCAAATGGAATTAAATGAAGTACTTCTTAAATTCCAGCCACAGAACCCTTAGCCTGGACATTCATTCATTGATACTAATAAATGTATTAACAAATGTTTGAATGATACGAAACATCTAATTGTTTGGTTAACAGATAAAGAATGATTCATTTTTCTTATGCTTAACTAACAAATACTCATTCACGAATACCTTAATTATCTGTGTACAAATACATTAACTATTAAGCCATTTCATTAAGCTATTTCCACGCTTGATTTAAGTGTTTATAAATTTTTCAACTCATGCCAACAATTGCATTAGTTTGTATCAGTTCATTCAACCTTGTTATAAAGAGGAACCAATAAAATTTATAGTCCTGCCAAATGAAATTGATGGTCACTAATAATTAAATAATAAAAAAGGGTTTAAAAAGGTAAGGGTTTGTGTCGTGAACAGTATGCAGCATATTTGTGTATATCTATTTAAGAGCAAATCGGTGCCTATTTATGCCTGTTCGTGTCCGAGTGTCTGCCTGTGCGTGTATATGTCTGATTGTGTGCCTGTGTGTGTGCATGTAAACGTGTGTGCACGTGTGTGTGCACGTGCACACGTTTGTGTGTGTGCGAGTTTGCGTGTGTGTGTGTGTGTGTTTGGGTGTGTGCGAGTGCGAGTGTGTGTGTGCGTGTCTGCGCATGTGTGTGTGCGCGTAAGTATGTGTGCGAGTGTGTGCGTGCACACGTTTGTGTGTGTGTTCATGTGTGCGCGAGTTTGCGTGTGTGTGTGTGTGTTCGTGTGTGTGCGAGTGCGAGTGTGTGTGTGCGTGTGTGCGCATGTGTGTGTGCGCGTAAGTATGTGTGCGAGTGTGAGTGTGTGTGTGTGCGTGCACACGTTTGTGTGTGTGTTCATGTGTGTGCAAGTTTGCGTGTGTGTGTTTGGGTGTGTGCGCGAGTGCGAGAGTGCGTGTGTGTGCATGTGTGTGTGCACGTAAGTGTGTGTGCGAGTGTGAGTGTGTGTGTGTGTGTGTGTGTGTGTGTGTTCGGGGGTGTGCGGGCGCGAGTGTGGGTGTGCGTGTGTGTGCATGTGTGTGTGCGCATAAGTGTGTGTGCGAGTGTGAGTGTGTGTGTGTGTGCGCACGTGGGCGTGTGTGTACTGGCTGACCATGCTTGTTGAGCTGTGGACAGTGTCAGCCTGGCACATCGACCAGCTTATCGATCTGCTCTGGAGAAATGGAGAGGAGAATCTGCAGCAGTGCAGCTAGGATTTCTGTGCCACTGTCATTTTCTCACTTCCCCTCTCCGTCTCTCTCTCTCTCTCTCTCTCCCTCTTATCCTCTCCATTTCTCTCACTCTTCTTCCAGCCACCCTCCCTTCCTCCTATCTCTCCCTGGCAATACTGGCAGTGCTGTGGTTCTCTCTCAGTCTGGGAGCTATCAGAGACCTGTGCCAGAACCAGTCAGGACGTCTGGCTCTGATAGTACCAGCTGAGAGCAGGTACTTAAATAGTGTGTGTACAACTGTGTGTGTGTTTATGACTATGTGCGGATGCATTCATGACCACGTGCTGACAAAAACACATTTCCATTTTGCGCGCGTCGTCACTAAGCCTGACGCTACCCTTGGTCGTGCTTCCAAAAGTACAATTTCGAAATGTTTTCCTTGGGGTAAAATTACAGGCGAGTAACATATGCTGCTGTTTGCGGACAAAAGCCTCAGCTGCAATAGCAGATATGATGATAAACAAACAAAATGGGCTCCGGCAATTTGCATTACTTAAGCAAAAGCTTTTTTATTCAGTTTTCCTGGGAACAAAAATGTGTCTACACAAAAATATTATGAATTGCAGTGGAAATACTTGCAAGTAAATATAAAATGTAAAATAAGACAAGGCAAGTGGTTGACATGGTTAGACAGTTGAGAGGTTTTACCACAGTCACTTTAATTCCAACCTCATCCCAAATTTAATTGCCTCCACATTTACATCTGTACATTGTCTGCCCCTCTCCCAACCCTACGTCCCTTGTTTTAGCACAGTATCTCCTTCCCTGCCTTTCGCAAGCAGAAAGCAATGCATCGGCTATTTATCACCCGCCAGTATCCGCAGTAATCAATTAGTCTTTCAGTGGGCGTACCTGGCCCCACTGGCCCCTGGCACTACCTGTTACAAACCTGCTTCCTTGACTCCCCCTCCCCCCCAACCGCCACCCACCACCCCATCCACCGCCCTCCCGTACCACTCCGAAATCCTGCAGATTAGACCCGCTCCCTTACTAGCAGTCTCCTGCCACACACGCCATCCGGGGCTGAGGCGCAGTGAATCGAGTGCAATTCACAACACTGTCCCACAGTAAGAGTAGGAAAATGATGGTTGAAATTCAAGTGTGTGCTTATCTCCAACATAAATACTCTTTCCCCTTTCCCACACATGAGTGCAAAGCCAAAGAGCAGGGCAAATTATTCTCGAAAATTCATTAAACAAGCTACCGCAATACATCATGTCCGCAGAGAGTCAAACCCGTATTTTATTCGATAACATTTTCATAGATAACAATTTAATAAATAGTCCAATTTGGGGAAAAAAGAAATAGTTCCAAACTGACGTTATTTCAATGGTTTCGTTTTTTTTTCCTTCATTGGCGACTGCACTGGAAAAGTGTTCAATAGTATTCTGATATAGTTTTATGTGACGTGTGCGTTTTATATGAAATGCGCGTTAGCATAATGAAGGTGTTAGGGGAGGGAGTGGGCGACCTACAGAGCTCTCATTCAAACATGTACACAAACGACTACAAAGAAAGACAAAACCAACCGGCAGTGCCAGCCTGGGTGCCCCAGGAGTGCCACTCCGATTCGCTCCGTTCCCAGGGCTGTCAACGCTCTGAGACAAGGCTTAAGGGTGGCAAAGTGTGTGTGTGTGTGTGTGTGTGTGTCTGTCCAAGTGGTGGGCACAGAGATCGGTGGGCTTTCCAAAAGCACCAATGTCAGGTGCTCGCAGGTCGACACACACACACAAAAAAGAAAGATGCCACTAAATTCTCAGGGATTAAAAAAAAGGGGGGAACGAAGAGGGAAAGAAAAGAGAAGAAAGAGGCAGAACACCCTCCCAATCCCACCCTACCCCACACACCCACCCACCCACCCCAAAAAGGCACACAAAGAAGATGTGTGTGTCTGTGCGGAGAGGAGAGGAGGGGGTGCAGGGTGCTGAAAGAGGGCACTGTTTACTGTCTGCTCTCCCTAGCGCTGTGCAGCCTGTCTCCCTTCAAACAAAGCTATTGGCAGGGGATCGGCAGCGGCGTCAGAGGCTCTGCTTCCAGGGCCCGCCCGACGTTCAAAGCAGCTAAAGGGGGCAGCAGTCTGGAGGCTGCGGGGCCCGGGCTGCCGTACTTGGC